>SJYQ01000475.1:222810-267568 GCA_006410935.1 Redunca redunca
GCGAGTTCCAGAAAAACATCTATTTCTGCTTTATTGACCATGCCAAAGCCTTTGATTGTGTGAATCACAAGAAACTGTGGAAAATTCTTCAAGAGATGGGAATACCAGACCACCTGACCTGCCTTTTGAGAAACCTATATGCAGGTCAGGAAGCAACAGTTAGAACTGGACATGGAACAACAGACCGGTTCCAAACAGGAAAAGGAGTATGTCAAGGCTGTATATTGTCACCCTGCTTATTTAACTTCTATGCAGAGTACATCATGAGAAACACTGGGCTGGAAGAAGCAGAAGCTGGAATCAAGATTGCCAGGAGAAATATCAATAACCTCAGATATGCAGATGACACCACCCTTATGACAGAAAGTGAAGAGGAACTAAAAAGCCTCTTGATGAAAGTGAAAGAGGAAAGCGAAAAAGTTGGCTTAAAGCTCAACATTCAGAAAACGAAGATCATGGCATCTGGTCCCATCACTTCATGGAAAATAGATGGGGAAACAGTAGAAACAGTGTCAGACTTTATCTTTTTGGACTCCAAAGTCACTGCAGATGGTGACTGCAGCCATGAAATTAGAAGACGCTTACTCCTTGGAAGGAAAGTTATGACCAACCTAGATAGCATATTGAAAAGCAGAGACATTACTTTGCCAACAAAGGTCCGTCTAGTCAAGGCTATGGTTTTTCCAGTGGTCATGTATGGATGTGAGAGATGGACTATAAAGAAAGCTGAGTGCCAAAGAATTGATGCTTTTGAACTGTGATGTTGGAGAAGCCTCTTGAGAGTCCCTTGGACTGCAAGGAGATCCAACCAGTCCATTCTGAAGGAGATCAGCCCTGGGATTTCTTTGGAGGGAATGATGCTGAAGCTGAAACTCCAGTACTTTGGCCACCTCACGCGAAGAGTTGACTCATTGGAAAAGACTGATGCTAGGAGAGATTGGGGGCAGGAGAAGGGGACGACAGAGGATGAGATAGCTGGATGGCATCACTGACTCGATGGATGCGAGTCTGAGGGAACTCCAGGAGTTGGTGATCGACAGGGAGGCCTGGCATGCTGCGATTCATGGGGTCGCAAAGAGTCAGACATGACTGAGTGACTGAACTGAAGTGTAATATTCTCCAAGTTCATCTATGTTTTGGCAAATGGCAATATTTTGTTATTTTATATGGCTCAGTAATATTCCATTCTATCTGTCTGTCTATCTATTTTATTATTATCCCTTGAGGTTAGAAGAGAGAAGTGGGACTACCAGTGATTTGAAATATATTCCTCCAACCAGTATGATTTTTGGACACTTTTAGGGTTTTGTTTGTATCACTCTTGAGCAAGTTTTGGATAGTCAAAGCTGTAACTAGCATCTCCTGATTCCAAGTGGGGAGATATGCAAAGAAAAAGTTGTGGATTTGGTCCCTTGATTGCTTGAGTTTGATGCAGGATGGGATTCCATATGCAATTTTCTCCATAGCAGTGAATCTCCCTTAAGCAGAAAGAGGTTTTGTACCAACCAAGGGCCAGACTCTGCCTCTGAGAGGAGCTGCCAGTATAACTTGGCATATGGTGCAGTGTCTCATGAAGCTGGCTGCTTCTCACCTGCAGCTCTGTGGCTCCTTAAACAAGATCCTCAACAGAACTTTGTAAAGCTGTTCTGAAGGGCAGTGCCATGAACTGCTCTAATAATTTAGCACTGAACAGCCTGACTACCACTGGGAAACCTGGGTAAGTTTCTAGCAGGGAGAAGAAATTGGAAATACCTGAGGCCCTATGGGAAGAACCTCTGAGAAGTCACTTCCTACAGGAACCAGAGCTGACAAGGACTTTAGCAGAGGGCTGCTATTAAAGGCTCCAGGACACACTGGGTGCCTCTGACATGCGAGATGCTGCTGCAAAACAGATGTGGGAGAGGAAGAACATGTGGACAGTATCATGGCCAAAAGGTGCCATTGTTGAAGAATGCTGCCTTTCCAGGTTGGAATGGGGTCACACTCCATTGTCTGCCTCTTTAGGGGGAACAGAATATTTTCTCTAAGAATTGAAAAATTATTACCTTTACAGGTCACAAATAATGAGGTACACTAAACAATTTGGTGCTGTGGTTAAATCCTGACACAATAACTCAGATCCACAAGCGGCCAAGATAGATCCAAAGGAAAGAAGTGCATAACAATATATAATTGTAGGATTATTATTTATTGGTCAATTTATAATTGAAATACTTTATCATTTTACATGAACACTTTTCCATTTCCAATATAAAATATACCCTTTTAATAGCAAGAAAAATTATTTTTGGATAGATGGCTTTTAGCAATGGAAGACTTTATGTTTCTTCTAGAAATCTAACAAAAAGTTTATAAATGCCCACCTGAGTCTTTTTTTTTCCTATTTGTGCTTTAACTCACCATTTCTATTTTTATTTCCCAGATAGATCTGATGTAAACTCCCTATGCAAATGCCAAGCGTGTCACATTTATGTATTGTTAAGAGAAATTTCCTGGTGACGCGGCCTGCCTCTGTAGGACTGACTGCTGAATTATGGCCAAATTGTGATGAATTGCTGAGCTTGAAAGGCAGTATGAAACAATGGGAAAGAATGCAGTTCTGAATTCAGGCCCACTGTGGGAGTCCCCACTCTGCCATTGACCACTTTGCTTGTTTCTATCACCCTGCTTCAAGCCACCATCTTTTTTTTTGCCTCGTCCACTGCAGTAGCATGCTCATGAGTCTTTCTGCTTCTACATTGCGGCTCGCCCTTTATAATCCTTTGCCTACACCAGCACTGGTGTTTTCTGAAACTGAAACAAAATTAAATACATATAATCCCCTGGCTTAAACCCCTTTGATGACTTCAGCTATACTTTGAATGATAAAATTCAAACCGTTAAGTTCTGTACCATTTGTCCTGCACTGAGCTCCCTCGCTTCAGTCGCATTGAGAATCCTAAGCAATTCTCTCCCCTTTATCTCTCCATCCATCCACAATGAGCATTTCCTCAAACACAAGTTCACTCCAAACTCAGTGCTTAAACATTTTCTTCACTCTGCCTCAAACACTCCCTTTGGAGTTTCCATCAATGTCTCCCTCATTCTTAAGTCCTCTGTTCTGAGATTTCTATAAGCCACTCCCCTCTCTTCAGGAACTCTACAAAGCATTACTCTACTTTCATCATAGCATTTATCACTACATGAAAATAAATTATAAGCCACTTGACTTTCTAACTTTCTTCAATAGAATATGAACTCCAGAGAAGCAAGCGTCATGTCTGGACTTCTACACCAGTGCTCGAACACTGTTTGGCACTTAGGATGAAATATGCAAATATTTCAGAATAAAATGATTTTCAGAAAGACTAATTCTCGGTCTATCAAAAATGCATCATTATGGTCAGTCTTGTTCATGCTGGGTGCTAAGTCTCTTCAGCTGTGTCCAACTCTTCAACCCCATGGACTCAAATCCCCCAGGCTCTTGTCCATGAGATTCTCCAGGCAAGAATACTAGAGTGGTTTTCTCCACCTCCAGTCTTTCCCACCTCACTATATGTGTACCAAATTATATAGTTGCTCAAGCCAAGACTTTAGGAACTGTTCTTGATTCTTCTCTATTCTCTCTCTTTTTAAATTTTTGGTTGGAATATAATCACACTGTAGTGTCAGTTTCTGCTGTACAACAACGTGAATCAGTTGCATGTTTACATACATCACTTCCCTCTTGGACCTCCTCCCCCACCCCACCCTGCCCCTCTGAGTCATGGCTAAGCGCAGGTTGTGCTCTCTGTGTTATCAGCAGCTTCCCACTGGCTATCTGTTTTGCACAAGGTAGTGTACAGAGCCACTGCTTCTCTATCAGTTCCTTTCACCCTCCCCTTCCCCGCTCCACCCTGTGTCCACCTGTGTGTTCAGTAAGCCTGCATCTCTATTTCTTTATCTCTCATATAATCCACCAGAAAATCCTGCTGACTCTGTCTCCAAAAGTATCCACAGTCAACCCACTTCTTGTTACCTCCACTCCCACCACTGTCTCATACTGATCTCAGTCTCTTCCCTGTGCCTGTTCCCCCAGGTGAGCCGTGAACCACAATCTGTTAAGGTTTTAAGGATACAAATTAGATCACCCAATTTCCCTTCTTAAAATCTTCCTTCAAGTACCCATTACAGAGGGAAAAATAAAATACTTTATCATAGCCTACCAAGACCTCTCACCTCTGCCTGCTTCTCAAACTGCACTTCTCTACTGACAACATAATTGACTTTTCTTGAAGCATGGGCTTTTTTTTTTTCTTCCATTGTCAAACTTATTGTTACCTTTGGTCTAGTTATTCCCTCTGCCAGAAAGTTCTTTCTCCTGTTCCTTCTCTTCATTCAGATCTTAATTTAAATATCACTTCTTGGTAGAAGCTTTTTAAATGGTTCATCTAAAGTTGTAGGAAGGTTATCTAGTATATCCTTGTATTTTAATTCTCTCAATAGTGCTTACCAGTAACTAACGCTTTCAGTTACTCTTTTAACTTACCTCCTTATTGTGTGTCTGTTTCACTCTCTAAGAAAGTAGCGTGGTGGAAACCTGGATTAATCTGTCTCACCACCGCCTCTCCAGCCCCAAGGAGTATGAGTAGCACAGAATGAGGTTTCAATTAATATTCTTTTAGCTGATAATTCAAGATGATTGTCTGTGACCTTAGATCCAGAACTCAAGTTCAAGTCTTAAAAAGGCCCAGGTACCTTAAATAGTTCATTCCCTGCCCTATTTAAATGACTTCAGTTCTCAAGATAGTAATTTACTTTTTTATTTCAAAAATCAATTAAAAAAGTCAATTCTCCAAGAGGCTTTCCTCTAAGATGCAAATTGAAGCATTATTAAACCATTAACACCTTCCTATGCATCAGTTAAAGAAACAAGTTAGTTAGCAAAATCTTAAAGGACTGACCCCCTTTACTGTTTGCTGTGTGCATGCGTGCTCAGTTGTGTCTGACTATTTGTGACCCCGTGGACTGTAGCCCACCAGGCTCCTCTGTCTATGGAATTTTCCAGGCAAGAATACTGGAGCAGGTTGCCATTTCCTCCTCCGTTCCTGACCTAGGGATCAAACCCGCATCTCCTGTGTCTCCTGCACTAGCCGGCAGATTCTTTACCACTGAGTCATCTGAAACTTTGACCTAAGAAGAGGGAACAGTGTGATCAGGAGTGTGGACATTGCTGGAGAAGGCTGACCAGACTGACATCTCTCCTTGGGTACTTGAACCATCATGAACAAGATTCTTAATTGAAAATAATTAGAAAACATTTTCCCACTATGTTATGTATGACTTACCATGGCAGTCTTTTTTTCACCCTTGACCGTGACCTACAGGTCTTATGTGGTTTCCATGCACGTTCTTATTCTCCCACTTCTTTTCCCCTCCCTCAGACTGCCCCAACAATCCCAAGATTTCTGTTACCGAACCATTTCTAGCACGTTCTCTCTTCTGGGCTTCTGCACTTGTTCCCTCCCCCTGGAAAGCCATTCTGCCAAGGGCTCTAGGGCTCACTTCCTCGCCTCCTCCAGGTCTTTGCTGAGAAGCTACCTGCCCAGTGAGGCTACCCCTGACCACTTTATTTAAAATCATATCCCAACCTCACCTCCAGATACCCACTCCTCTCACAGCACTGCCTATTCCTTTTTGTTCAGTAACAAATTTTATTTATTTATTTTAATTTATGGCTGCACCCTGCAGCATGAGAGATTAGGTTAGTTGAGTCAGATGAGTTCCCTGAACAGGGGTAGAACCCACACCCGCTGCACTGGAAGTTGGGGTCTTAACCACTGGACCAATGGTGAAGTCCCGACACTGCCTATTCCTTGATTCCTTCCTTTGCTTCTTTAATTTTTGCCTTAGTACCATCTCTCTGTGATATGCCATTTATTTTATGCATTTGTTTATTGTCTTTCTTCTTCCATTAGAATGAGAGTTTCAGAGCTTTGTGCTTAATTTTATTACATCCATTTCTCCAGTGCCTAGAATGCAGAGCGGACAGTATGGATGCTCGCTGAATACACCCCTGGTACTCTTAACAGTTGGAGACTAACAGGCATTTCCATGAATTCTGTGAAACTGACTAAGGAAACAAACATGCTGAGGTTAGTTTTTCTCTGAAACAGTGGAATGGACAGATAAATTAATGAAGACACCATAAGGAGAAGTACTGAATACTTCTACTGTGGCAGTGGTACTCTGATAGAGGCGATTTTCCTCTGTGGAATATTAGGTGATGTCAAGACACATTTGTGGTTTGCATAGTAGAGGGTCCTACTAGAGTCTAGTGAGTAGATGCTGCTGAGCATCTTACAATTCACAGAACAGCCTGCACAATGAAACATTATTCAGACTAAAATGTCAGTTGTGCTGAGGTTGAGAAACTCTGAATTGCTGTATAAATGTTAAGGCTTTTCCTGTTTTACGTAGTGAGCTTTTACTTATTTGAAGGAAAGATTCATTATGACACCAATTTCATAGTCACTTCCTTTGAATTGTTAGAGTTTTTAAAGATAATGTAAAATATTTTGCCAGTGGAGGGATGAGAAAAAGTAGTTTACTTAAACTGTTCAATGAGGCTAGAAGGCTTTATATATATATAAGATATATATATATATGTTTTAATCTTTTTACTGCCTTTAGAATGGCAAAGAATAGTACTTTAAGAGTGAGAGGATATGTTTGATTTTATGCAGATCTTGAGGCTTTAAGGTATATGATCAGCATGAATTGTGTTACCAAAGAAGGTTATTATCTAGACATTCAGAATAGTTTATTGATAAATATGGTATATTTATCAGAGAGGTTATATAAATTAAGAAGCACTAAAATAAAAATATATTCCTACTGCAATCTCAAATCTACAGTTGAAATATAATAATTTGATATAAGTGCTAAGAGTTTTTTAAAGAAACAGTTCTCGTGATGATAGAAGAAAATATTATCCTATAGCATAATAAAGTGACATAACACTTTGCTTTGTATAAGGCATTCATCAGCTGAGAAACATTTTGACATACGTAAAATTCCTTAAATGACTTGTATATTCACATCAGCTTTCAGACGATGTCTCTTTAGAGACTTTTCTGTGCCTATGACAAACAGGAAATGAACTGTGCTCTCAAGAAGCCAATAATCTAGTAAGAGATTAAGTGTATGTACAGAGAACTACATTCACTTAAATGGGCTTCCCTGGTGGCTCAGCTGGTAAAGATTCCGCCTGCAATGCAGGAGACCCCGGTTCATTCTTGGGTCGGGAAGATCCCCTGGAGAAGGAAAAGGCTACCCCACTCCAGTATTCTGGCCTGGAGAATTCCATGGACTATGGGGTCACTAAGAGTTGGACACAACTGAATGACTTACACTTTTACTTTCACAGAGAACTAACATGGAAGTGATAAAGAGCAAAAGAGGTTCAGCCTAGGGAGGCAGGATGAGGGAAATCTGCACAGAGCAGGTGGCTTTTAATTCAAGCTTTGGGGCAGGAGTAGAACTGTAATAGACAGAAGTGATTCTGCTTCCTGGTAGAAGTAACATAGTGATTAACATCTTAACGGATGGAGGTGCCCAAGGTATGGGAATGGTTCAGAAACTATTTGCAGTTTTTTTTTTTTTTTTAATGGAACAAACATATTAAAAGTGGTATTAGGGGAGAGAATTGGCTATTTAAGTAGAGTCAGATTCCTGAAGACTTTGAAGGTCAAGGCATGCAGAGCAAGATAGAAGAGAGAGTAAAGCACTGACCTGGTAAGAGGTATTAAAGAAAATCCTTCAAAAGAAAGTGTATAGATGAGATGATGGGAGCAGAGACTGAAGTCAGTGAGAGCGGTTGGCAGTGCATCAAAAGAGCTCAGAAGAGAGGTAGCCAATCGGAACTGGGATGCTGACAATGGGGATAGATGGAAGGAAATAGATCTAATAAAGTTTGAGGAAGGAGAAACAGCGATAGGACTTGGCAGCTTTTCCACGCAGGTAGGAAGTTAAGGAGAGGGGTCAAAGATCATTGTGATGGCTAAGTGAGAAAAGGCGAAGATGCTGCCTTTTAGAGAAACCAGGATATTAGGAATCGGTGCAAACTTAGGAAAACCAAAAATAAATTTGCTTTTTAACATGTGAATTTGAAGATGGGACATTTTCTCCAAATGAAGATATCAAAATTGATGCTTCAGGACTTCTCTAGCCATGCAGGGTTAAGACTTTACGCTTCAAGTACAGAAGGTGTGGGTTCAATCTCTGGCCAGAGAGCTAAGATCCCACATGTCACGGAGCCAAAAAAAAAAAAAGATCCTGCAATGAGGCAACAAAGGAGAGAGGCCAGTCAGCACTAAAGATGTTGCTTTGGGAGATGCTCTGGCTGCTAAAGTTGCTAAATTTGCTGAGGTTGCAGGGTGGGCTAGTAAGTCTAACTGGTTTTAGTACATATGATTTCTTTAGTTAAGTTCATAGCTCAGTAAGTGAGTTACTAGGTCCCTGTTTTGCAGAAGAGGAAATGTATCTTTGGACATTAGTTAATGTGCTTGGTAACAAATGCACAATCACACAGCTGGCAAGGCAGAACTAGGACTCAAACTAAGGTTAGTCCAACTCTACATTATCTACGATCTTTGCAAAAGCAAAGAACAAGTTGAAAGTGGAATCCTAGGGGATGACAGCTATGCCAAGAGGATGCTGTTCACATTTATTGATCTGTTTACTTTTTGTCTCTTATTGTGTTTGTAAGCAAGCTGCTTGGCACAAGGAATGCTATCCTCTCGTCTCAGACAATCATTGTAGTTGAATCATTACGATAGACTCATCTTTTCATTGATTCTAAAATAAGCTGAAGGTTTGTACAAACTGACAGCTGTATATTATATTGGCATCTTCAAAATTAGCTTGCGTTGATATCATAAGTTGACGTCTGTATTCAGGTATGCTCTACTAAGTGTTTCCCTGGTGGCTCACGTGCAAAGAATCCTCCTTCAGTGCAGGAGACCCAGGTTCAATCTCTGGGTCGGGAAGATCCCCTGGAGGAGCGCATGGCAACCCACTCCAGTATTCTTGCCTGGAGAATCCCATGGACAGAGGAGGCTGGCAGACTATAGTCCATGGGGTCGCACAGAGTCGGGCATGACTGGAAGCAACTGAGCACAGTACAGCATGCTCTATTAAAATAATACATTTTGTTTGGAAATACTCTGGCTTTTACACAAATTTTGTTGTTCCTCACCGTGTAATATGTATCACTTCTCCTCTTGCACTGGTGATTTCTGACTTAGAATGAGCTGAAGATATGACTGATGAGTTTACACAAAATGAGAACAGTAGTTCCAGTTCTTAATGAAGAGAATTGATGTGGTTGGTTTGTGGTAAGATCGAAGGACGGTCAGAGTCTGGATGGAGAATGAGAACACATGTTATAAGTACAAAATGAAAGTTGCTCAGTCGTGTCTGACTCTTTGCAACCCCATGGAAAATCCATGGAATTCTCCAGGCCAGAATACTGGAGTGGCCGTTCCCTTCTCCAGGGCATCTTCCCAACTCAGGGATCAAACCCAGGTCTCCCGCATTACAGGTTGATTCTTTACCAGCTGAGGCACCACGGAAGCCCAAGTACAAAGTAGGTACTCAAAAATTATGCTCATCAATAGCCTCCTGGTGCCTGTGACCACATTATCCATTCCTGGGTTTAATTTGTTTGTGTGTCATGGTTCTCATTGCTGTGTTTATTATTGTTGCTTTGAACAGGAGTGGTTATGAAAAAGGATACCAGAGACTGGGTCTATTGTGTGTGTTTGTGTGTGCGCGTGCATGCACAATTAGGACATAAAACCAGTATCAGCATTATCTTTAACCATGAACACTTTAAAATGAGTAACATGCATGGACACATATCTAAAAAACAGAGATCTAAAAGCCTCAGTTCAGTTCAGTTCAGTTGCTCAGTTGTGTCCGACTCTTTGTGACCCTATGAATCGCAGCATACCAGGCCTCCCTGTCCATCACCAGTTCCTGGAGTCCACCCAAACCCTACAACCTGCTTAATTTGTATCCTTAAAGAAAAATGCTACATCTATTGAATTATGTTTATACTTTAGGAATTAAGAAATCTTACTTAAGATCCACATGCATATTCACCTTTATGACAAATAGGAGATTATTTTGGTTTTGAAAGAAAGTTTATTTAAGTATTTGAAATAGTTCTTGAGCATTTCCTTTTGGTTAAAGTTAATAAAGTGAGAAAAATAGTGGTATTTCTGAAGATCGGTGATTGAAAGAGAACCAAAAAGTTAAGACTTGAACTTCACGAGATTGCACTCTTTGAGGATTTACAGATTTTTGCACACTAAAAAAAAATGTCTCTGTTGGGGCCTTTGTTCTGTCGTTTCACCCAAATATATGGTAAGAGGACAACCTGTTTGGGTCAGCAGTTCTCCCTTCCGGGCACTAGAGGGCACTAGACGTCATGGAGACCAGAAGTGCGGGGGCACCTCCACTCTCTCCACCTGTAGGGTGTCTCCTTCCATGATTGACACCTGCAGAAAACTGGAGACGCTTCCTCAACATGCACTTTTAAAAACCCTCATTGGTACTCACTTTGAATTTAATTCTCACATTAGAGGTAGGTTGAGAAACTGAAGTCAAGGAGTTAAGTAAGAAGAAAGGAGCAAAACCTCATTAGACGAGTTGTGAGTTTTTTTGAGTCAAGAATGTTGCCAAAAGCAAATAGCCTATTGTTAAAAACATTTTCTCCTTCTTTCCATTACCCTATACCTATCTTTTCCACAGCGATATCCTTGATGCTCTAAGGATGGGTACATAAGACACAATTTTATTGTGACAATGAGGCAACAATAATACAATGATTTTTAAAAAGAGGATTTCATATTTAGGAGCTTTCCCCATATTGATGGAATATGGATGCTTGACTGATTTTATCTCATCATCAACCTTGGAAACTATTAGCAAAAGAGACTGCCATTTACCATCTGTCATATCCTGGCAATAATACTGTTCTGAAGGTTTCATTCAAATCCATTTAATTCAGCAAACATTTATTAATCTCACGAATGCTTGGCACCATGCAAGGGGCTACAGGATGCCAAGATGAATGATATCAAGTTTTGTTTTGTTTTTTTACTTCAGAATACGTAAAACCTTATAAGAATAGTAAGGCAGATGTATTAGAAAGTATAATACAAAGTAGAACATGATAAGAGAATTTGTGAACAAAATGCTTAATCACTTAATCATTCATTTACTTAATAAAAGATGTATCACTTATATATGTTATGTAAGCATTGGTTAACAGAACAGATTGGGGTTCTTCATGGAGTTGTCAGTAAATTGGGGGAAAATGACAGAGGGTTTTGGTAAAGAATCCTTTGGCTTGTGAAGAAGTTCTGAAGAATCTATTTAAATAAGCTGGGAAAAGAAAGACTTTTACGGGAGCTGACACTTAAGAAGTAAATATACATTCTAAAGAGAAGGAAAAGAACATTTTAGCTATACCAAGGAGTGAAAGAGGAAGAGCTTAGCATGTTAAAGGAAACCAAGCAAGACCACCAGGCTGGAGTATAATCAACGGTGTGCAGAGAGCCAGGTCAGAGACAGCCTTGCAGAAGATGGTAGGGGTTGAAAGGAAGAGAGCACAGAGGCCACAGGGAATGAAGGGTTTTATGGAGATGGTTGCATTTGATAAAAATGCATGAGAGTGTGGTAAGCATGGTAGTGGAAAGCAGGACTCCTAAATAAAACAACTATATAAACTTAAACACAGAAATGACAGTTTGTGTCTGGTTTGGACCCTAACAAGTGGAAGACTGCCATGGCAGTCAAGTGGTATACATGGAGGCTGGAAGCACAGGTTGAAACATTTCACAGAGAAAGCAAGAAATTAACGGTTCATTCCAGGAATGAGGGCGAGTCCCAGGCAGTATCACGGCTGAGGAGTGATATTGTAGTCCCAGCTCAGCGCGTCTAATTTGGCAGCAGCGTGTGTTGCACGTTGGAAGGGAAGAAAAAAGAACTCAGAGTGAGTCCAAAGACAAATGTACAATGATAGCCAGTGAACAGGGCATTAGAGTCTGAGGGCGAGGACAGCGGGATGGAAAGAGGAGACAGAGAGGATGGTCGCTGCCAAGGCAAGTCCACAGATATCGGAATCTAATTGGTTGTGAGAATCAACATAGAAGGAAAACTCTGAGAAAATCCAAGTCTAACCCTGGATAACTGTGAAAATGTTAATGCACTAATAACTAATTAAGGCTAAGTAGGGTGATGGTCAGGGGTGGTGGCCAAGAGGAGCTACCCCACATCCAAGGTCAGGAGCAGCAGCTGTGCTTTGCTGGAGCAGCCATGAAGAGATACCCCACGTCCAAGGTAAGAGAAACCTCAGTAAGACAGAAGGCACTGAGAGAGGGCATCAGAGGGCAGACACACGGAAACCATAATCACAGACAACTAGCCAACTGATCGCATGGACCACAGCCTTGTCTAACTCAAAGAAACTAAGCCATGCCGTGTGGGGCCACCCAAGACAGATGGGTCATGGTGGAGAGGTCTGATAGAATGTGGTCCACTGGAGAAGGGAATGGCAAACCACTTCAGTATTCTTGCCTTGAGAACCCCATGAACTGTACGAAAAGGCCAAAAAAATAGGAACTCCTGAAAGGCAAAAAATAGGAATTCCTGAAAGAGGAACTCCCCAGGTCGGTAGGTGTGCAATATGCTACTGATGATCAGTGGAGATATAACTCCAGAAAGAATGAAGGGATGCAGCCAAAGCAAAAACAGCATCCAGTTGTGGATGGGACTGGTGATAGAAGCAAAGTCCAATGCTGTAAACAGCAATGTTGCATAGGAACCTGGAACATTAGGTCCATGAATCAAGGCAAATTGGAAGTGGTCAAACAGGAGATGGGAAGAGTGAACGTCAACATTCTAGGAATCGGCGAACTAAAATGGACTGGAATGGGTGAATTTAACTCAGATGACCCTTACATCCACTGCTGTGGGCAGGAATCCCTTCGAAGAAATGGAGTAGCCATCATGGTCAACAAAAGAGTCCGAAACGCAGTACTTAGATGCAATCTCAAAAACGACAGAATGATCTCTGTTCGTTTCCAAGGCAAACCATTCAGTATCACAGTAATCCAAGTCTATGCCCCAACCAGTAATGCTGAAGAAGCTGAAGTTGAACAGTTCTATGACCTTACCAGAACTGCTAGAACCAACACCCAAAAAGGATGTCCTTTTCATCACAGGGGCTGGAATGCAAAAGTAGGAAGTCAAGAAACACCTGGAGTAACAGGCAGATTTGGCCTTGGAGGACAGAATGAAGCAGGGCAAGGGCTAATAGAGTTATGCAAAGAGAATGCACTGGTCATAGCAAACACCCTCTTCCAACAACACGAGAGAAGACTCTACAAACGGACAGCACCAGATGGTCAACACTGAAATCAGATTGATTGTATTCTTTGCAGCCAAAGATGGAGAAGCTCTATACAGCCAGCAAAAACAACACCAGGAGCTGACTGTGGCTCAGATCATGAACTCCTTATTGCCAAATTCAGACAGAAATTGAAGAAAGTGGAGTAAACCACTAGACCATTCAGGTATGACCTAAATCAAATCCCTTATAACTATACAGTGGAAGTGAGAAATAGATTTAAGGGCCTAGATCTGATAGAGTGCCTGATGAACTATGGAATGAGGTTTGTGACATTGTACAGGAGACAGGGATCAAGACCATCCCCATGAAAAAGAATTGCAAAAAAGCAAAATGGCTCTCTGGGGGAAGGCTTACAAATAGCTGTGAAAAGAAGAGAGGCGAAAAGCAAAGGAGAAAAGGAAAGATATAAGCATCTGAATGCAGACTTCCAAAGAATAGCAAGAAGGGATAAGAAAGCCTTCTTCAGTGATCAATGCAAAGAAATAGAGGAAAACAACAGAATGGGAAAGACTAGAGATCTCTTCGAGAAAATTAGATATGCCAAGGGAACATTTCATGCAAAGATGGGCTCGATAAAGGACAGAAATGGTCTGGACCTAACAGAAGCAGAAGATATTAAGAAGAGGTGGCAAGAATACAAAGAAGAACTGTACGAAAAAGATGTTCATGACAAAGATAATCACAGTGGTGTGATCACTCACCTAGAGCCAGACATCCTGGAATACAAAGTCAAGTGGGCCTTAGGAAGCATCACTCTGAACAAAGCTAGTGGGGATGATGGAATTTCAGCTGAGCTATTTCAAATCCTGAAAGATGATGCTGTGAAAGTGCTGCACTCAATATCCCAGCAAATTTGGAAAACTCAGCAGTGGCCACAGGACTGGAAAAGGTCAGTTTTCATTCCAATCCCAAAGAAAGGCAATGCCAAAGAATGCTCAAACTACCGCACAATTGCACCCATCTCACACGCTAGTAAAGTAATGCTCAAAATTCTCCAAGCCAGGCTTCAGCAATACGTGAACCGTGAATTTCCAGATGTTCAAGCTGGTTTTAGAAAAGGCAGAGGAATAAGAGATCAAATTGTCAACATCCACTGGATTATCAAAAAAGCAAGTGAGTTCCAGAAAAACGTCTATTTCTGCTTTATAGACTATGCCAAAGCCTTTGACTGTGTGGATCACAAGAAACTGTGGAAAATTCTGAAAGAGATGGGAATACCAGACCACCTGACATGACTCTTGAGAAATCTATATGCAGGTCAGGAAGCAACAGTTAGAACTGGACATGGAACAACAGACTGGTTCCAAATAGGAAAAGAAGTACGTCAGGGCTGTATATTGTCACCCTGCTTATTTAACTTCTATGCAGAGTACATCATGAGAAACGCTGGACTGGAAAAAGCACAAGCTGGAATCAAGATTGCTGGGAGAAATATCAGTAACCTCAGACATGCAAGTGACACCATCCTTATGGCAGAAAGTGAAGAACCAAAGAGCTTCTTGATGAAAGTGAAAGAGGAGAATGAAAAAGTTGGCTTTAAGCTCAACATTCAGAAAACTAAGATCATGGCATCCAGTCCCATCACTTCATAGCAAATAGATGGGGAAGCAGTGGCAACAGTGTCAGACTTTATTTTTCTGGGCTCCAAAATCACTGCAGATGGTGATTGTAGCTGTGAAATTAAAAGACGCTTACTCCTTGGAAGGAAAGTTATGACCAACCTAGAGAGCATATTAAAAAAACAGAGACATTACTTTGTCCATAAAGGTCCGTTTAGTCAAGGCTATGGTTTTTCCAGTGGTCGTGTATGGATGTGAGAGATGGACTATAAAGAAAGCTGAGCACCGAAGAATTGATCCTTTTGAACTGTGGTGTTGGAGAAGACTCTTGAGAGTCTCTTGGACTGCAAGGAGATCCAACCAGTCCGTTCTAAAGGAGATCAGTCCTGGGCGTTCATTGGTAGGACTGATTTTGAAGCTGCAACTCCAATAATTTGTCTACCTGATGCAAAGAGCTGACTCATTTGGAAAGAATAATGCAAAGGACAATAGTAGTGAAGAGGGAGCAGAGGGCTGAGAATCATACTCTTAGAAATCCCTGACATCATGAAGAAGAGGAAGATGATTCACTAAAGGAGACAGGAAAGGGAAAGACCAAAAAGACAAAATGAAGAAGAACTGGTAAAACCAAAAGGGAGGTGTGCTAAGTAGAAAGTAGGCTTTTGATTAAATAAAAATCACACTGTTAGGCCACATTTTTATTTAAAAAGAATAAAAAATAGTAAACACACAGGTGCATACGTACATACATATAGATGGAGACTGGGTGGGGAAAACATTTCAATGTTAAGGAAACAAGAATACACAAGGAAGTCATTATAAGAATATTTGCCAAATATCATCCAATCTGAACCAAAATGAAGAAGGATGACAGGAAGAAAAGCATCCTGATCTGTAGGCAGGAAAAGGATTCTCCCCCTAAAAATTGTGTCATTGTCCTGAAAAGTCAGGCCCTGATGTAGTCTACAAGGTAGGTCACCGAAAAACAAAATGGGAAATCCTGAATGAATCTGGTGCAGCTCTGCAGAGTGTCAGAAGACAAACGTGTGAGGGGAACTGTTCCACGTGGTATTTCAGCCAAGAGCGAGGAGACGGCCCAGGGATAAGGAGACCAAAGGAGGGAAAGGAAAGCAGAGACCATCAAAACTACAAGCGAAGTCCTTTGACAATACAGGGACTTTATGCCAAGCAATACCTTTTTGAAAGGCAAAAACAGAGAGGTTCTCCTAAGGCAAAGCACATAACAAGGTTAGAGCCAGGGTTTTCAGGGTTTCAACTGTGTGCACACTGCAGTCTGCTCACTCACCTCCTATCTTGCTGCCCCTTTCCACAAAACTCTTCAGCAAACTACTAACCCTTTGGAAGAAGAAAAAATAGTGTGAAAGGATCCAGCATGGAGCACAGGTGTCCATAACATGGAGAAACAGAAAGGGAAAAGGGAAAATCAGCGAAAGGCAAGTGCAAAGAAATATTGGGTTGGCCAAAAAGTTCATTTGGGCTTTTCTGTACTATCTTATCGAAAACCCGAGTGACTTTTTTGGCCAACCCAGTACTTCAAGCGGAAACCAAAACAGATATTAGATAGCTCCATTTTCTCGAATAAATTGCAGACAGGGTGGTGGGAAGATGTAGAGAAGAGGTGACAGCATACACATCAGAAATAAGAAAATATAAGGAAAGGCAGCAAGTTAGAGAAATGCCATTAACAAAGGAATGTTTAGTAACGGGAATGTTTAGAGAAGAAAAAAGAAAAACAGCCACAGTAGAGTAAATGAAACAGGGTTAACAGGAGTGAGAACCAGAGAAATGTGGGGAATAGGATTGAGAAATCTCTCAAAACAAAATGGAAAAGAACAGGGAGGTTTTTTTTTTTTTTTTAATGAACACAAAAATGGTGACAGACAGAAGATGGAAAGAGATATACCGCATATCCCTTGCTCTGTTTCTATTCCTGAAAAAGAGATCTTAACAAACAAAGGAGGACAAACATCCAGGAATATAAGGGAAAGAGAATTCCTGAAATAAAGCAACAATCATTCTAGGCAGGCACCCAATTCCTTGAAAAAAATGAGAACAATTTAAAAATATTCTAGTGAAGGTACTTAACTTTAAAGATAAAAAAAAAATACTTACATGAACATAAAGACGGAATAAAATGCGAGTCCTTTGATTTTTCCTTACTAACACCCTGGGTCTGAAGACAGTGGGCAGTCTTGAAAGTTTTGACAGTAAGAGAAAGACTGTTATTCACAGCTCTGTCCATCAAGTGTCAACAAGTATTCTGGAGCATGCAAGAACTCAGCACTTTCCAGAAAATTTAGAGCTACTATATGATCCAGGGATTCCACTTGTGGGCATATGTTTAGAGAAAACTCTAATTGAAAAAGACTCATGCACCCCAGTGTTCATTGCAGCAATATTTACAATAGCCCAGACATGGAAACAACCCAAATGTTCAGAGACAGAGGAATGAATACAGAACATGAGGTATATCTATACAATGAAATATCAGTCATAAAAAAGAATGGAATAATACCATTTGCAGCAACATGAATGAACCTAGACATTATCATACTAAGTGAAGTAATTCAGACAAATATCGGATAATATCATATGACTGTAGCCCACCAGGCTCCTCTGTCCGTGGAATTCTCCAGGCAAAAGTACTGGAGTGGGTTGCCCTTCCCTTCTCCAGGGAATCTTTCTGACCCAGGGATCTAATCTGAGTCTCCTAAATTGTAGGCAGATTCTTTACCATCTGAGCCACCAAGGAAGCTGGAGTATTATCCAATCAAAGGATAGGTATATCAAAATAAAGACACAGGGAAGAGAAAATTTGTAGTAACAAAGCTACTTATGAGCATTGAATCTTTTAAGAGTAGCAGAGATCTGCCAACCTGTGAAAGTAACTTGGCAGAACAGTATGTAAATGTTTGGAACTTCAACCATGTAAACATGATGTAATTCATGAGAAAGGGCAGGTGGCAAAATCCAGGAGGAAGGAATAACACAATGCTTTTTCTGGATAGTGACAAGAGTTGCTGTTGCTAATGAGACTTCTGTAAAGCAGCAGGAGATGCCGTCTGAAGTTGACATTTGTAGTTAAAAATCCACTACAATCCCAACTTGTATGCTTTTCATTACACTTTTCTTAAATCTGGAGGGAGTTTTGATTATTAATTTGTTTTGAAAAAGCATGCACCTGAAGCCCACCCATTGTTTCAGTTTCACTGCAGCACCTTCCCCTTGTGCTGCGCTGCGCTTTGTCACTCAGTCGTGTCTGACTCTTTGCAACCCCAGGTGGATTCTTTACCATCTGAGCCACCAGGGAAGCCCACCTTTTTCCTTTACTGCATCTAAATTTAAATGATTTCTTAAAAAAAAAAATGCATGATGTGCCAAATCACGAGTCAAAAGTTGAAACCTGAGATATATCCTAACCACCCTCTGCAGACCCCTGGTGAATGTTTAATTTTGACCTTCCAATTTTAGTGCTTCTAAGGTAATAGGTGATATCAGATATTTGGTAGCATTGGCTAAACTGTCTGAGAACTGCAAGGATATATTATATTCAGAGGTAAATCAAATTAAATCCTCCACATTAAAAAAAATAAATCATATTTATAGGAAATAAAACACAATTAAACCAAAGGAAAAAATGGAATGACAGAGATAGCTATTAAAGCAAACATCAAATTAAGACCAATGAATCAACAGTATTTACTCCTGAATCGTTGTGCCTTTCAAAACAGCATAATGAGAATGAACTTAATGCCTACTGTCACTCTCCTGTCCGAAAATGGCATTTGTCTGTATCGGCTCTACTCCCACTGCACCGACTATCACAGAGTGAAAACTTGGACGTGACAGGACCAATGTCCTGCCCTACAACCAGGAGTCTGTGGGGACCGAATCAGTCAAAAGGAAGAATCCTCTCTCTAGAAGGAGTGAGCTTGTAAATTTAAACCAGCAGCAGAGTGGAGCTTCCTCTAAAGGAAGAGGAGCTGATTCCAAATTCTCTCCCTTAGTTAGTCACCCTTCCTAACTCTGACAAAGGAATTAATTTGTAGATCTATTCCTGCTAAATTAAAATCCATCTTTCTTCTCTCGGGACTTTCTCCTCCTACAGAAATGAAGGTTTCTCTTGCCCAGCTGTCCTCTAAAGCTTTCGGAAGGAACCAGAATTCTAACATGAGAAATTCTTTTAAAAATGGAAATGTAAAATGCATATTGGCATCTTGTTGTTGTTGTTCTGTCGCTCAGTGTGACCCCAAGGAGTGCAGCCCGCCAGGCCTCCCTGTCCCTCGCCATCTCCCGGAGTTTGGCAAAGTTCATGTCCTTGAGTAGTGATGCCATCGAACCATCTCATCCTCTGTCATCCCCCTCTCCTCCTGCCTTCAGTGTTTCCCAGCATCAGGGTCTTTTCCAATGAGTTGTCTCTTAGCATCAGGTGGCCAAAGTATTGGAGCTTCAGCTTCAACATCAGTCCTTCTAATGAATATATCTAATGAATAAAGGGTTTATTTCCTTTATGATTGACTGGTTTGATCTCCTTGCAGTTCAAGGGACTCTCAAGAGTCTTCTACAACACCACAATTTGAAAGCGTCAGTTCCTCAGTGCATTTGAGGGATCTTGAATGGCCTGTGTTTAGCAATTGCTAACATTATCCATGCTATTAAATGTTCCAAGATAATAAAGAATCAGAAAATAAATATTAAAAAGAAAGAAATCCTTTAAAGCAGCAGGGCTACCTCTCTTATATATAAGAAAACTGCCTAATGCTTTTCATGGAAAAAAAAACCAAACCAACAAAACCTTTGCTTTCAACAAATTTCAAAATACTGACACAAATAGACAATGTTGTATGATTGTAATGTTTGATGTTATGTAAGCATCAAACACCAGTGAAACAAACACCTGTTAAATGTTTCATAGTTTTAAAAACGTCCAGTTGATTTTCACTGTGGACCAGATACTACTGATCTACATTTTTGAGAAAATGGAATTAAAACCCAAAACAAATCCAAAGTAATTATGTCCTGAAAAGGTCAAGTTCCAATGAGCAGGATTAGATTGGTCTCAGGAGTCCTGAGTCAGGTTCTGAGTGTCTGTCACTATTTTGAGCTGCAATAGTCATTACCTAGGACCCCTAGAGAGCTGCAGTCTCCCCTCCCATGAGCCAATCCAACAAATCTTTAAATAGGATGCTTTGACAAGGTGAGTATACTCAGAAGAAACTTTTCAGGGATTTATTCTTATGTTCCGTGGGCATTTATTGAGCCTTACCATGCTGGCTCAGTGATAAAGAATCCCCCTGTTGAGCTAGAGATGCTGGTTCAGTCCCTGGGCTGAGAAGATCCCCTGCAGACGTGAATGGCTACCCACTCCAGTATTCCTGCCTGGAGAATCCCATGGGCAGAGGAACCTGGGGGGCTACAGTCCATGAGGTTGCAAAGAGTTGGACACAGCTTAGCTACTAAACTACCACCACCATGTATATGTCATCCATGAAGCAAGGAAGTTTAAGAACCAGCGATACCGATGGGAAGAGAGGGAAGTAAACACATAATTGAAATGTAGGTCAGAAATATATGAAACATTCTCTTAAATTTCTCTTGCCCTACCTTCTCCCTGCGCTATTGTTGTAACATTAACCATTATATAAAATATGTGCTCTTTAGCCTAAGGGTCATCCAAGAAATCTATGTAGATCTTAAATTGAGCATGAAACAGAGAGAGTCCATCATAGAAAGTGAAATATTATTAGCATCCTTGCCGTGTTTAATGCCAAAACGTTAAGATACCCACAAGGTAGTAATGTACATAGCAAAGATAAAGTTTTTAATATGATAATGATGTAAAAAGTTAACGTTGACTTGTCCATCAGATTTGAAATATCACTGCCTAATCTTTGTCCTTTTTTTCTTAATTATAATGATATGTGTCCCTTCAGTCACGTCTGGCACTTTGTGACCCCACTAACTGTAGCCCCCCAGGCTCCTCTGTCTATGGGATTCTCCAGGCAAGAATACTGGAGTGGATTCCTGTGCCCTCCTCCAGGGGATCTACCCTACCCAGGGATCAAGCCCACGACTCTAAGTCTCCTGCATTGGCAGGCGGATTCTTTACCACTAGTGCTCCCTGGGAAGGCGGATTATAATGATAGAAAGGAATGAAATTTTACTTTGGAATAGACTCTTATCATGCTTAAATCAGCTCAGTTCAGTCACTCAGTCGCATCCGACTCTTTGCGATCCCATGGACTACAGCATGCCAGGCTTCCCTGTCCTTCACCAACTCCCAGAACTTGCTCAAACTCATGTCCATCGAGTTGGAGATGCCATCCAACCATCTCATCCTCTGTAATCCCCTTCTCCTCCTGCCTTCAATCTTTCCCAGCATCAGAGTCTTTTCCAATGAGTCAGTTCTTCATATCAGGTGGCCAAAGTTTTGGAGTTTCAGCTTCTGCATCAGGCCTCTCAATGAATATTTAGGATTTCCTTTAGGATGGACTGGTTTGATCTCCTTGCAGTCCAAGGGACTCTCAAGAGTCATCTCCAGCACAAAGCTAGTTATGAGCATTTTGAATCTTTCAAAGAGTAGCAGAGATCTATCAACCTGTGAAAGTAGCTTGGCAGAACACTATGTAAATGTTTGGAGCTTCAAAAATGGAAACATGAGATAATTCACCAGAAAGGGCAGATGGAAAAATCCAGGAGGGAGGAATAGCATCAATTCTTCAGCACTCAGCTTTCTTTATGTAAGAGTCCAACTCTCACATCCATACATGACTCCTGGGAAGACCATAGCTTTGACTAGATGGACCTTCATCAGCTCATGATTAAATATATATATTTTTTAATTTTCATTTTTAAATGTTTATTTACATGTTTATTTATTTGGCTGTGGCGGGCCTTAGCTGCAAAACACAGGATCTTCCTTGCAGTTCACAGACTCTCTTGTTGGAGCATGTGGGCTTAGCTTCTCCGAGGCATGTGGAATCTTAATTTTCCCACCAGGGATTGAACCTGCATCCCCTGTGTTGCAAGGTAGATTCTTAACCACTGGACCACCAAGGAATTCTCAAAATACATATATTTTAAAATCTAAGTCCTTCTCTGCTATACACTGAATACAAGATCTGTCTTCTGAAATTAACCATCATAAGTTGACCTCCCAAAAATGGAGACAAAAACTTTTAAAATTTCAGTAAGCCATCAGAATTTGAAGTATACTGACCCACATCTAGCACTTTAATCATTTTTGGCTCTGCTGTATTTCACCAGTTCTAACTTCACTCTGTGTTCCTAAGCAAAAGGAACATAAATGCCCTTTGCAGTAAATATTCTATTTTTCATTCTCAATACCCTTACAAATCACCTCCTACAATAAACAGAAATAGGAAGGCAAACTAAATTACATTTCTGGTTATGTCCTCTCTGGACCATCAACCAAAACCAAAAGATATGTAATTTCTTGAATAGTCACTTTGGGAAGCAAACAGTGGCCTGGATAATTCAAAATGAAGGATTTGTCAAGGTTATTTGTAATTGGCTTTGTAATGCATTACATGATTTTGGCAGATCAGACTGTTGTGTTTGCTAAGGAAAAGCGCGTAGAAAATACAGGAATTGACTAGATGTTTAGAGCATCCTGTAACAGTTCACCCAGAAATAATAAAATGTTGAGCCTGAGAATGAGTCAAATGTATTTATGCAGGCTTGAGTGTTGCTCGTCTGTAGCAGAAGTATAAAGTTGGATATTTGAGATGAGGCGACCAATCCAGGAAACCATCTGCCACTGTTTCCAGGAAAAGCTTCTAAGATAATAGGGCCATAAAATAAAGTAATTGGGCAAGATAAAGGAAGTTTGTTGAAACTGTATAAATCAGTGTAGGTTTTATTTAGCTTCTTGCAATAATGGAGGCATGATTCGAGTGTGGATGGAAGCATGGACACAGACCTCGCTTGTCAGAGAGGAGAGATATCAAATCATAGCTTATTTTGGCTTTATTTGTGAATAACTTCTACCCTTTTGTGAGTCCTGGCCATATGTGGACCTATTAACTCTATTATAGCCATTCTATTTCTAAGGAGATGGGGGAAAAGAGAGAATATGGCAGCTCATGTGTATTATCACTATCGAAACAGTAACTACTTCAGTCATTAGAAGGTATCAGAAATATTATTCTCAAATCAGAAGCAGCATGCCAGCCTCAGACAGAAATCAATTATGATGTGTTAAAAAAAAATTCCTGTCTGCCACAGAATCTAAATTTGCCGTGTTTGTCACAAGCAGAAAGAGCAAGAGGCAAGCTTATATAATTTTGATGCACACTTTAACACATTTGGAAACATTCCATCAGCTAACGAGTTAGTTTGGGTTTTTGCTGAATTCAATAAAGGCATTGATTTTCAACAGACAGTGGAAAGTTACTACTGCTATCATCATTAAGTTAAATATAAGTCACTGTCCAATTCATGGTAGCTATGTATATCACACAATTTAATAAAAATTTAAACACAGTTGCCATCAACTTTCTCATTTGCTTAGGCAAGTAACTGAAAAAATGAGAAGCCAAATAATGTATATGTTTTTGCTAGCTAGCTGAACTATGCCAAACCATCCAGATGTAAAGTTGAATTCAGCCAACCAATATAATCAGCCATTGCTAAGCCATATCCTTTTCCTATTTGTTCACCAAGCCAAATCTCCCATCTTTGTGTTTTCCAGCTGGGTGTGTATTTTATAAAATTGTGGCTATCAGGGTGGTTGTATTTGAGAGCTGCTTTTTCCATAATGCATTTGCTTTTGGTTCAGCCTTGAGCTTTCTCGTTCTACTTTAAGAATCACCTTGATATTTCAGCTTGAGAATCCTAGAAAGTGTCATTAAGACACAATGTAAAACAAATTATTCTGAGCCAAAACAATCACAGAAGTTATTCTGCATGAAATCATCATCTCACCGCTCTTAGCCCCTTGTCAAGACTGCTCCATCCTCTGAGTGATTATTTCAAAAGGATAGTTTCTACTGGTTAGGTAACAATTCCTCAAGTCAGTGGTGGAGATCTTCACAGAAAGTGAATTTCAGGAATTCCAGTTGGTTAAATAGCTTGGCTGTGGCATATCATCTCTATTTCAAAGATACTCAGAGATGATGTAATATGAAAAAAGTCCTATGTGAAAGAAATGGCTATTTATAGACATGAAACTCAAACGGTCCCTTCTGATGTCTTTCTGGAAGGTGAAATTGCGAGGCGTGGTTTCTTTCAGAAGGATCTGACTGGCAATATTAATATTTCTGAACACTTTGAGATTTCTAACCCCCTTATCTAAAGGTTATATTTGTATTTCTGGTATGTCCTCTAATCTGTCTCTCTCTTTTTTTTTTTCTTTCTCTTCTACTTTTAAGCTGTGACTTAGAGTAAGAAATAGGATGGGAATGCAGATATGTTTCCTCAAATCCTTGAATCTCTAAGCTCAAAGCAGAAAAAGGACATTGATTCCTGAGATTCAACATTTCTGTTTTCAGTTCTTACTCCACAGTATTTGAAAGTCTGCCATGTACTTCCAAGGAAATTAAGCCTATCATTTAAGATCTTCTTGATAAAATCAAGGGATTTCTTTAAGTTTCCACCAATGTGTCTTAATTTGAAGCTTGGAGGGCTGTAAAGAATGGTCTAACATCTCATTGATATGAAAAGTTTTCATGTAAGTGAGGCCAAAGGTAACCTGCCCTGCCAACAGAGAGATGAGTTTCCTCCATGCCATATGTTCTGTTTCATCAAGCACCTTATAAGATATGCTGTTGAGTTCTATCTTGGTTCAATCCTGGTTGCCTGTCCTGCAGTTTTTAAAAATTACTTATTTACTCATTTTTGGTTGTGGAGGATCTTCACTGTTGCATGGGCTTTCTCTGGATGCAGTGAGTGAGTCGGGGCTACTCTCTAGTTGCAGTGTGGGAGTTTCTCATTGCCGTGGCTTCTCATGTTTCAGTGTGCAGGCCCCAGAGTAATTTGTGGTACATCGGCTGAGTTGTCCCCCAGCATGTAGAACCATTCCAGACCAGGGATTGAACCCGTGTCCCCCACAGTGGCAGGCAGATTCTTAACCACTGGACCACCAGGCCAGGACCCTGTCCTACAAATTTAAATTCTTCCTGAAATGCAGAACCCATAGTACTTTATTCTAGATATGGTCTGAGTAAATAAAGTTGAGTAGGACTGTGCCTTCCCACTTACTGGACTGGGACCTTCACATTTGTCTCCATAACATCTCACTGGTGATTCATTTACTGTTGACTCAAATCCCTAAGGGGCTTCCCATTTAGCACTAGTGGTAAAGAACCTGCCTGCCAATGCAAGAGACCTAAGAGATGCAGGCTTGATCCCTGGATTAGGAAGACCCCTGGAAGAAGGCATGGCAACCCACTCCAGTATTCTTACCTGGAGAGTCCCATGGACAGAGGAGCCTGGTGGGTTACAGTCCATGGGGTCTCAAAGAGTCAGACATGACTGGGCACACACACAGCATTCTGGTATATCTTATTATTTGGTGTGATTTCTCTAAGATTCTGGTAGTTCTGGAATTTCTAATTTAACCCAGTTAAGCTGGGAGTCAAAACTCCCTGTGGGCAGTGGAGATGTGTCTGAGTGTGTCGAGAGAGAGGGTCCACTTATAATATCTGAACCCATATTGGATTTCAGTTCCCTAACAAAAACGAGAGAGAGGGTAACTGACCACTGAGGGACGCATCTTCATCGCACCACCGCTGCATTCCTCTGAGGCAATGGTGCCCCGAAGTCTGAAGCACAGAGCGATGCTCTTGGCTGTCCGACTCAGTTTCCACAGCCTCTAGTGGCTGCACGTCCTCTTTGACTTTCTGGCACCCGTGGGCCTCTAGCAATCCGTACTCACCCTTGAATCATGTGGTTCCTGTTTTCCTGTTATGCCTAACATGAACTCTTGACATCTGAGCTCTTTGAATGGGTCTTTAACAAACATATGTGTTACTTTAAAGCAATTTCCCCTCTCATGGAGAAAAATAAGAATAAGAGGCTTATGGAAGATTCCTGATGGGATAGACTGACTGAGGGGGAAACCAGGTCTTGTTTTGATGGGCAGGGCCATGCTCAGTAAATCTTTAATCCAATTTTCTGTTGATGGGTGGGACTGTGTTCCCTCCCTGTTATTTGACCTGGGGTCAGACTATTGCCAACATGCACTGGATCATAGAAGAAAGAGAGAGAGTTCCAGAAAAACATCTACTTCTGCTTTATTGACTATGCCAAAACTTTTGATTGTGTGGATCACAACAAACTGGAAAGTTCATCAAGAGATGGGATTACCACACCACCTGATCTGCCTCCTGAGAAATCTATATGCAGGTCAAGAAGCAACATTTAGAACTGGACATGGAACAAAAGACTGGTTCCAAATAGGAAAAGGAGTATGTCAAGGCTGTATATTTAACTTCTATGCAGAATACATCATGAGAAACGCTGGACTGGATGAAGCACAAGCTGGAATCAAGATTGCTAGAAGAAAACTCAATAACCTCAGATATGCAGATGACACCACCATTATGGCAGAAAGTGAAGAAGAACTAAAGAGCCTCTTGATGAAAGTGAAAGAGGAGAGTGAAAAAGTTGGCTTAAAGCTCAACATTCAGAAAACGAAGATCATGGCATCTGGTCCCATCACTTCATGGCAAATAGGTGGGCAAACAGTGGAAACAGTGACAGATTTTATTTTGGGCTCCAAAATGACTGCAGATGGTGATTGAAGCCATGAAATTAAAAGAAGCTTGCTCCTTGTAAGAAAAGTTATGACCAACCTAGATAGCATATTAAAAAGCAGAGACATTACTTTGCCAACAAAGGTCCATCCGGTCAAAGCTATGTTTTTTCCAGTGGTCATGTACGGATGTGAGAGTTGGACTATAAGAAAAACTGAGCACTGAAGAATTGATGCTTTTGAACTGTGGTTGTTGGAGAAGGCTCTTAAGAGTCCCTTGGACAGCATGTATCCCTTGGACACATCCATGTTAGAGAGCACTGCTAACTAGTAAGACAGAAGTTCAGCATCAATAATTCATTTATTCCTTCACTCCACAAACCCTTATTGGGCCTTTCCAATGGGCTGGGCCAAGTCTGAGAACAGAATTACAAGGTCATTGCAGACCAAGCCCCAGGAACTCTAGGAACTGTCCTTCTAGTAAAGGAGAGAGATACCAGAAAACATAAGAGATGGGCATATGAGGGATATTAAAATCAGGAGATTAATTCTGAATTACAGTTCCGAGTCAGTTATGTAAAAAATTGGAGAACAAGCATCCCGTGTGTAAAAACATATGGGAGGAGAGTGAAATAGCATTTCAGATTTTGAAGACTGCAGGTTATGCTTGGAGCAAATGGTCAACAGTTGCCAAAATGGCTAGAGAGAAACCAGGTGCTAGATCATGAAGAACCTTGTATCTAAGTTAGGAGTTTGGAATTTCTCTCTAAAACCACAGGCAGTTTTGAAAGTAAAATTTTTTGGGACCCTTGAAACAAAAGTACATAAAGGTCATTTTCTTTTCTATTTCCATCTTTCATATACCCTCAGTGATCACTCTTTTCCAGGTGAATGGCAGACGAAGACAATTAACTTCATGTCTTCTACATTATCAATAAAATTATTGCCTTTTTAGCATAAGAAAAGTGTATGAACACATGACTAGGAGTTTAGCCCAACATCTGTCTGGTTGTTCATATTATGCGGCTTGTGAGTGTCTGGTAGCATCTGTGTAGAGATCTCTATATAAATAGATATAGTTATCAATATAGGTATAAATATAGGTACACGTGGGACTTCCCAGGTGGTGCAGTGGTAAGGAATATGCCTGCCAATGAGGGAGAGTCGGGTTGTATCCCTGAGTTGGAAAGATTCCCTGGAGGAGGAAATGGCAAATCACTCCAGTATTCTTGCCTGGAGAATCCCATGGACAAAGGAGGCTGGTGGGCTATGGTCTGTGGGGTCGCAAAGAGTCAGGTATGACTTAGCAACTGAGCACACACACTCACACTCACACTCACACACACAGGTTTAAGTATGTATGTATTATTTACCTATTTACATATAATTATCAGTTTTCATGTTTATAAATGTATGATGCATGTGAAACCATGACAAATTAGGGCAGATCTTATTTTTAATCTAAATCTAGGAGAGACTTTTTGTGTGATATTTGTCCTATTGTAGTTATCATAATAACTGTTCCACTGTACCTAGGGATTTTTCATAAAGTAGATTAAACTGGTTAAGAAAAGAAGCTGGACTACATATAAAACACCTAATATGAACATCTGCAAATAAATCAGGTGATATGCATCTGTGTTCACATGTTATCATTTCTAGAGATTAATCATCTGATTTAGTATTTTTATATAGCTATCCTTTTCCTCAGTTCAGTTCATTTGCTCAGTCGTGTCTGACTCTTTGCGACCCCATGAACCGCAGCACGCCAGGCCCCCCTGTTCATCACCAACTCCCGGAGTTCACTCAGACTCACGTCCATCGAGTCTGTGATGCCATCCAGCCATCTCATCCTCTGTCGTCCCCTTCTCCTCCTGACCCCAATCCCTCCCAGCATCCGNNTGACTAGATGGACCTTTGTTGGCAAAGTAATGTCTCTGTTTTTCAATATGCTATCTAGGTTGGTCATAACTTTCCTTCCAAGGAGTAAGCGTCTTTTAATTTCATGGCTGCAGTCATGAAAAGATCTGCAGTGATCTTTTCCTAGTTGGCCCCCAAAGAAGGTTATTTCCCATGATTGGTTCTTTTATTGTATTAAAAATGAAGACATAATGCAATTTTCTCTTAATTTTTCCTGTGCTTCAGTTCAATTTCCCGCTGGTTGAGATCCACTTCCTACTTTTATTTCTAAGAAATGATACTCTCTACTCTGAAAAGGGCAATGTGTTGATTGCCTGAAATGAATGCTCATGATAATAGAACAGTAGGCAGCAGCCTGCCAGGGTTACGAAAGTGTCAACATGCTATTGTTTTCAAGGCGATCAGCCTGTGGTAAAGCATTCTTCAAACAAGTGTGCCTGCTGCCATGAAGTGGGGTGGGAACAAGCATTCGTGTGGTTTGAGGAAAAAAAAAAATCTTCTGTTGAGGAATAGGTTATTGAGACAGAATTATAAAACCAGACAGGACCTATATTATCAGTAATCACTAGCTCTCGACTGAGCTTTAGGGAAATGTTAACAAAGCAACAAGAAGTTAAAAGAAGGGAAATAATCACTTTTCTACTTCAAGCTATTCTGAAATATGACTTATCAAGGGTTCATGTCTTGTCTCTAAGGCTAAGAAATATTACCTGTGTTTAAGGGTCCAGGACTAAATGTATTTATGAAATATAAAATCTAGGTTCAAAATTCCTAAGAGGCTCTGACTTCCCAAATTCCTCTCTGCCCTGCTTGTTCTGTATGCCAAAATACTCTCATCAAATGGTCAATTGTTTGGAGATACACATTATCCTCATCTAGCTTTCTGATTATGGGATTTGGTGGCCCTAGAGATCTCTCAAAAACATAATTGCTTTCTCAACAAGGTTTTGATGAATTACAGGTTTGGATTTACAGACAGTATCAGAACAGTATGAAAGCACATAGGAAACAAAGACAGAAGACCGGAAACAAAGGAAGAAGGTCTGATACAGCATGATTTTCCTCATAGCTAGTGTCTCCTGAAAGAAGTCTGGCATTTTTGTCCTCTCCCTTGTCCTGGATAGAGGACTCCAACAATCAGCAGGTGTGCTAAAATGAGCCTTCAGGTGCTGTAGGTCAGCAGTTTGGACAAGTACCCACACTGTTTCAGAAAGGTTGCAGGGTAGCTCAAACAGATACACAAAATACAGCTACAGTGTTTTTGTTGCTTGTTACTGTTTAGTTGCTAAGTCATGTCTGGCTCTTTTGAGAGCCCATGGACTGTAGCCCACCAAGCTACTCTGTCCGTGGGATTTCCCAGACAAGAAAACTGCAGAAGGTTGCCATTTCCTTTTCCAGGGGATCTTCCCAACTCAGAGATCCAAACCCATGTCTTCTGCTTGGCAGGTGAATTCTTTATTACTGAGTCACGTAGGAAGCCCAGAGCTACAGTAGTGAGGCAAAGAAGAAAAGACTATTATATTGAGCATGCATTATGCCAATATGCGTGGCATGTTACCCGGAGCAAATGTGATCAGAAAGAGCATAGAAACAGTATGCCCACTAGAAGACTGAAAACCAGAAAAGCCAAACCTGTAATCAAGATGAGAGGAGCAGAAATTAAGACAAATATAATAATAATAATACAAAAAATCCTCACTGCTGCTTATTGAATTCTCAGTTCAGTTCAGTCGCTCAGTCGTGTTCGACTCTTCGCAACCCCATGAGTCACAGCACGCCAGGCCTCCTTGTCAATTCCTGGAGTTCACTCAAACTCATGTCTATCGAGTCGGTGATGCCATCCAACCATCTCATCCTCTGTCGTCCCCTTCTCCTCCTGCCCCCAATCCCTCCAAGCATCAGAGTCTTTTCCAATGAGTCAACACTTCACATGAGGTGGCCAGAGTATTGGAGTTTCAGCTTTAGTGTCAGTCCTTCCAATGAACACCCAGGACTGATTTCCTTTAGGATGGACTGGTTGGATCTCCTTATAGTCCAAGGGACTCTCAAGAGTCTTCTCCAACACCACAATTCAAAAAGCATCAATTCTTCAGCCTCAGCTTTCTTCACAGTTCCAACTCTCACATCCATACATGACCACTAGAAAAACCATAGCCTTGACTAGACAGAACTTTGTTGGCAAAGTAATGTCTCTGCTTTTGAATATGCTATCTCTGTTGCTCATAACTTTCCTTCCAAAGAGTAAGTGTCTTTTAATTTCATGGCTGCAGTCACCATCTGCAGTGATTTTGGAGCCCAGAAAAATAAAGTCTGAGACTGTTTCCCCTCTTTCCCCATCTATTTCCCATGAAGTGATGGAACCAGATGCCATGGTCTTCGTTTCCTGAATGTTGAGCTTTAAGCCAACTTTTTCACTCTCCTCTTTCACTTTCATCAAGAGGCTTTTTAGTTCCTCTTCACTTTCTGCCATAAGGCTGGTGTCATCTGCATATCTGAGGTTATTGAGATTTCTACCAGCAATCTTGATTCCAGCTTGTGCTTCTTCCAGCCCAGCATTTCTCATGATGTACTCTGCATAGAAGTTAAATAATCAGGGTGACAATATACAGCCTTGAGGCACTCCTTTTCCTGTTTGGAACCAGTCTGTTGTTCCATGTCCAGTTCTAACTGTTGCTTCCTGACCTGCATATACGTTTCTCAAGAGGCAGGTCAAGTGGTCTGATATTCCCATCTCTTTCAGAATTTTCCACAGTTTCTTGTGATCCACACAGTCAAAGGCTTTGGCATAGTCAATAAAGCAGAAATAGATGTTTTTCTGGAACTCTCTTGCTTTTTTGATGATCCAGCGGATGTTGGCAATTTGATCTCTGGCTCCTCTGCCTTTTCTAAAACCAGGTTGAACATCAGGAAGTTCACGGTTCACGTATTGCTGAAGTCTGGCTTGGAGAATTTTGAGCATTACTTTACTAGTGTGTGAAATAAGTGCAATTGTGCAGTAGTTTGAGCATTCTTTGGCATTGCTTTTCTTTGGGATTGGAATGAAAACTGACCTTTTCCATCGAATTCTAACTAGTGCCAAAAGCTTGCCAGGCAATCTACATATATTACACCATTAAACATTCACAAGATTCATGAACCAGGATATCTATTCCTATCATTTATTAGTATGCAGAGAGGGAGAAGTAGAAGTTGTGGGGTAGACTATACTGGTAGAACCATCATGTAAACTGAGATATGTCACAGTCCCAAGCTCACTGTCTTAGCAACTATTATAAGGTCAAGTAAAAGGTGAAGGGCCAAGAAAACACAGGAATTAACTGAGAAGTAGAGGCAAAATGGGGGTATAAAAAGCAAATCTACCATAATTCCTCCAATTGCTGTTTTTATTGATCCTCAGCAGTGGTAACAGATCATGTTGAAAAAAATTTTTTTAGAATATTATCACTTCTGTTAAGTAATTTCCAAAAATTATAAATTTCCTCCTGCATACCTGATTAGATGTTGGTAGAGATTAATGTAGTTGTCAATTTATGTCAACTACATTAATCCCAGTAAGATCCTTTTAGACCCACCTCCTAGAGTAATGAAAATAAAAACAAAAATAAATAAATGGGACCTAATTAAACTTAAAAGCTTTTGCACAGCAAAGGAAATCATTAACAAGACAAAAAGACAACCCTCAGAATGTTAGAAAATATTTGCAAATGAAACAGCTGACAAAGCTCCAATATTTATACAAGCAGTTAATGCAGCTCAATATCAAAAAAACAAAAATCCAATAAAAAATGGGCAGATGAACCAAATAGACATTTCTCCAAAGAAGATATACAGATGGTCAACAAACACATGAAAATATGATCAACATCAGTAATAGAGAAATGCAAGTCAAACCATAATGAGATATCATCATACATTGGTGGGAATGGCCATCTTCAAAAAATCTATAAATAATAAATGCTAGAGAGAATATGGAGAAAGGGGAACCCTCTTTCGCTGTTGGTGGGAATATAAATTGATATAGCCACCATGGAGAACAGTTAAAAAACTAAAAATAAAGCTACCATATGACCCAGGAGTCTCACTAATGGGCGTATACTCTGAGCAAACCATAACTCAAAAAGAATGGAGAAGGAAATGACAACCCACTCCAGTACCCTTTCCTGGAGAATCCCATGGACAAAGGAGCCTGGCAGACCACAGTCCATGGGGTCGCAAAGAGCCAGACAACTGAGCGACTAACACACGGTGTACCCCAGTGTTCATTGCAGCACTATTTACAATAGCCAGGACATGAAAGCAAACGTAAATGTTCATAGACAGATGAATGGATAAAAATGTGGTACATATACACAGTGAAATATTATTGAGGCATAAGAAGAAATGAATTGGGTCATCTGTAGTGGTGTAAGTGAACCTGGAGTCCGTCATTAGAGTGAAGTAAGTCAGAAAGAGGAAAACAAATATCGTATATTAATGCATGTATATGCAATCTAGAAAAATGGTACTGATGAAGCCATTTGCAAGGCAAGAATAGAGGTGCAGATGTTGTGAATGGACTTGGGACATGGTGGGGACTGGGGAAGGAGAAGATGGGGTGAACTGAGAGAGCAGCATTGACTTATATACACTGTGCTGTGCATAGTTGCTCAGTCATGTCCAACTCTTTACAACTGCATGGACTATAGCCCATCAGGCTCCTCTGTCTGTGAGGATTCTCTAGGCAAGAATATTGGAGTGGGTTGGTATGCCCTCCTCCAGGGAATCTTCCCAACCCAGGAATCGAACTGGGGTCTCCTGCATTGCAAGCGGATTCTTTACCAGCTGAGTTACCTATTTGTAATAGATAGCTCCTGGGAAGCTGTATATATAGCACAGGGAGCTCAACTCAGTGCTCTGTGATGACCTAGAGGGGTGAGATTGGTGGTGGGGGGAGGCATAACACAAAGGGAATAAGTGTACACATATAGCTGATTCACTTTGCTTTACAACAGAAACCAAGATAACATTGTAAAGCAATTATACTTCAATAAACAAATTAATACAGTTGTGTAACTCAGTGTTGCAAAAATTATCACATCATTGTTCTAAAAACATTAAAGCTACAAAATTATTTTGTCCTCAAAACTTATAATAAGGCAATTCACTTGTTCCAACACTCTCTCTTTCCTATTCACTTATTTATTCAATAGACATTAATTAGGAACCCACTATTTGACTGAACTGTAGTAAACCCTGTATAGTAGGATAAGCCTATATTAATATATAGATAAAATTATATATAAAATTGTACGTAAAATTAATTTTATACATACCATCGCGTTTATGTGTTTAAAATTAAGGCTGCCATAAATGCCATGGAGAAGTTCATGGTGCTTTGCCTGGGTTTAATGAAGATTCTCCATAATCACTGCAGTTAAGGAATGGGCACCAGTAGACATAGTGCATGACATGAGATCTGAAGGATGGTTGGGAGTTGCCTTGTTAAAAAAAAATAGAGGGAAAATAGAAAGAACATTTCTGCAAGGGGAGGAGGGCATGATGGTTGCAAGGACCCTTCGGTAGATGAGAGTAAAAAGCTTTGGGGGACTGAAGGAAGGCAAGGGAGCTGCAGGGTGAGATGGTGAGGAAAAACTGGAAAAGCGAAGGAGCCAGAGCAGGCAGGACAGTAGTCAGGCAGCTTTCCTGCCTTTATCTCTCACCCCTCATTTACACAGGTTAAGCACAAAATATTTACTTCTGGCAAAGATTGTGTGTTTCAGTGAAATCGATAACCACCTCAGGATCCAATATGCTCATAGTCTGTGATATATTGTGGTAATAGAATATTATAGTCCACACCTTAAAGGAGCAGGTTTTCACCATAAACTCAAGGGTTTTTTGGTTGCTTATTTCCTCTGTTGGCCATGAGTTCAGCCTGTGGGATCTTAATTCCCCAACCAGGGATCAGACCTGCACCCTCTGCCTTGGCAGTGCAGTCTTAACCACTGGACAACCAGGGAAGCCTTGAGATTTTTGTTTTTGCTTGTTTTTTTTTTTTTTTTTTAAAGCCCAGATAGACGGACCTGATCCGGGAGCTCCCTTTTCTGCTTGTGTTATAACACATCCCCTCCCAACCAAATGTATATGATTTTCTGTGATTTCGCTTCAAGTTAATATCATTGCACCTGTGGCAGTATTTATGGACCTTGAATTCTTACATGTGCATCCTTATTGAAATTTCTATGATCACTGCACACATCACACAATAGCATAAATAATCACCTTCCTTTCAGCACTTCTAAATGTAAATTAACATCTAAATTTTAAAGAGTGAAATTATTCCTACAGTATTAAGATTTATTTTTTTAGTTCTTTGGATTGGTTCAATGTGTATTTGCTCTGTAATTATTATGTGAAAGATTGTAGCATTTTCTAGGACTCTATGAGAATAAATTATAAAGAGCTATAGTAGGTTATGTACAAGCTGATATAAGGGAGACACTCAGCTGGAGCAAGCTCTGTGTCTATCTTGCTCATGACTCTGTTCCCAGTACCCCAAAATATGTACAGCACACAGTAGTTCTTCAATAAATCAATATTTATTTGCATAAACATAAGGGACATTAAAAGAGGAGTTAGATTGGGTCTATATTTTCTTATTTCTGATTTGAGCTGCTTTCCCTCACTTTGGTGAGCAGGTGTGTGTGTGTGTGTGTGTGTGTGTGTGTGTGTTTCTAATTCAACAGTCATGGTTTATATCCCATGGGAAAGACTAAACAAAACACACACGCACGTGCACACATGCTGTAATTAATTCAGAGCAGTGTTTTTAATTCATGCATTTCCATGGTTGGAATGATTCTATGTGTAAATTTTCCAAGCCAGTGCTTTCCAATCATTGCCAGCAAAATGCCTTATTTTGGAACATGTGGTGTAAGATTTCACAATTGATTCATAGTTTTTAAGCTTTTTGAAAATAGGTGTTTCTATTTTGGAATGACTTTTAAAACAATGAATCAGTTCAGTTCAGTTCAGTTCCTCAGTGGTGTCCGACTCTTTGCAACCCCATGAATTGCAGCACACTAGTCCTCCCTGTCCATCACCAACTCTCAGAGTTCACTCAAACTCATTTCCATCCAGTCGGTGATGCCATCCAGCCATCTCATCCTCTGTCGTCCCCTTCTCCTCCTGCCCCCAATCCCTCCCAGCATCAAAGTCTTTTCCAATGAGTCAACTCTTCACATGAGGTGGCCAAAGTATTGGAGTTTCAGCTTTAGCATCAGTCTTTCCAAAGAACACCCAGGACTGATCTTTAGAATGGACTGGTTGGATCTCCTTGAAGTCCATGGGACTCTCAAGAGTCTTCTCCATCACCACAGTTCAAAAGCATCAGTACTTCAGTGCTCAGCTTTCTTCAAGTTCAACTTTCACATCCATACATGACCACTGGAAATACCATTACCTCGCCTAGACGACCCTTTGTTGGCAAAGTAATGTCTCTGCTTTTGAATATGCTCATAACATTACTTCCAAGGAGTAAGCATCTTCTAATTTCATGGCTGCAATCACCATCTGCAGTGATTTTGGAGCCCCCCAAAATAAAGTCTGAGACTGTTTCCACTGTTTCCCCATCGATTTCCCAGGAAGTGATGGGACCGGATGCCATGATCTTCGTTTTCTGAATGTTGAGCTTTAAGCCAACTTTTTCACTCTCCTCTTTCACTTTCATCAAGAGGCTTTTTAGTTCCTCTTCACTTTCTGCCATAAGGGTGGTGTCATCTGCATATCTGAGGTTATTGATATTTCTCCCAGCAATCTTGATTCCAGCTTGTGCTTCTTCCAGCCCAGCGTTTCTCATGATGTACTCTGCATATAAGTTAAATAAGCAGGNAGGTCGGTAGGTGCCCAATATGCTACTAGAGGTCAGTGGAGAAATAACTCCAGAAAGAATGAAGGGATGGAGCCAAAGCAAAAACAATACGCAGTTGTGGATGTGACTGGTGATAGAAGCAAGGTCTGATGCTGTAAAGAGCAATATTGCATAGGAACCTGGAATGTTAGGTCCATGAATCAAGGCAAATTGGAAGTAGTCAAACAGGAGACGGCAAGAGTGAACATCAACATTCTAGGAATCAGCGAACTAAAATGGACTGGAATGGGTGAATTTAACTCAGATAACCATTATATCTACTACTGTGGGCAGGAATCCCTTAAAAAACAATGAATATTTTGACAAAAAACAACACACTTTTCCTTTCTTCCAGCACTTCTCTTGCTTGGTTGGGAACTGGTGAAACAATTGTCAGTGTAGTTACCCTAAGTGTATTCTTACATGTTTTTCTTCTCTGTGAAATGTTTCCAGTCTTTCTGATTATAAATGTTACAGGGTATGAGGATTGTGAATCAATCCTCTCTGTGCAGACACAACAGAATGAAAAGTATAGTGATATAGGAGTGAAGAGTCAGTGACTAATTCATATCAGACAGTGTGCGGTATTGAGTTCTATCAGTCAACATTCCATGGCAGAGAAGTCCTCAAAGGCTTCTTAAATTCATCTCATTAGCTCATTGTGTTTCTTCTTAGGTGGCAAAATCAATCATTCAGGATGAGGGAAATGACATTCAGTGGCACTGCTTGCTGACACAGATAGAAAAATATGTAGGTATTTGTCACCACCAAACATTCATTCAAACAATGTTGATTGAGTTCCTGCTTGATTCTCGCAGCATATAAAGCTGAAGTTCCAAAAAAACAAACAACAACAAAAAAATACTCTAACAATGTCTGACAATGTTAAGTTTACCACCATCAGTAGAGATATATAAAAAAAGATAATTGCATCTCATTAAGATCTGTGTTATACACAGGCCATAAGTTGGCTGAAATTCTTTGCCTACACTTCAAGGAGGATTTGAGTAAAATAGTATATGGAGAAAATACCACCACATGATGGTCCAGAAACAGGTTATTTTCTAAAATTCATGATTAGAACAGCCAGGTGTACCTTTATCAATCTCAGTAAGTTCATTGCAATATGTGGTGAGATGTTTACCAACTTGTGCCATTTTTCACCTAGGATAGAAGTTTCTATGCAACTCATATCGCTATGGAGTTTACTTTAGTTGGCTCTTCCTTATGACATTAAGCCACATTGGAAATGGGTTCAATCTAGGCCCATCAACTTCATCCAATCAATTTCATGATCAACCATGATCAACTATGATCAACCAGTCAACTTCATGGTGACAAATCCTGGAATTTTGGAAACTAGACTTCTCACACTAGATTCCACCAAAAAGAACTGGTTTCAGTGCTTGCCCTGGAGTAAGACTGATTAAGTTTGAATACTAGCTCTGTTGTGTGACCTCAGACAAGTTTTTAATGCTCATAAGCCTATACCTCATCTATGGAATTGGAGTGATAGTAAAACTCTATCTTATGAGGTGGTATAAGAATAAATAAATTACATAAAGTACTTTGTACTACCCGTGCCTTTTATAAAGTATCAAATAATGTCAGAGTTTTTAGTAACATACTGACTTATTTATAATAATTTTAAGTTAGCTATATGTGTGTGTGTTTGTGTGTACTATGTTGCTTCAGTCATGTCTAACTCTTTGCAACTCTATGGACTATAGCCCAGCTCTATGAACTGACTTCCCTGATGGCGCAGAGGGTAAGGAATCTTCCTGCCATGCAGTAGATCTGGGTTCTATCCCTGGGTTGGAAAGATCCCCTGGGGAAGGAAATGGCAACCCACTCCAGTATTCTTGTCTAGAAAATCCCATGGATGGAAGAGCCTATGGGAGGCTACAGTCTATGGGGTTGCAAAGAGTCAGACGCAACTGAACAACTTCACTTCACAGTTAAACAAAAACAAAAAACAAAAAAAACATTAGGATCATGACATCTGGTCCCATCACTTCATGGCAAGTATGGGAGGAAAATGGAAACAGTGACAGATTTTATTTTGGGGGGCTCCAAAATCACAGCAGATGGTGACTGCAGCCATGAAATTAAAAGATGCTTGCTCCTTGGAAGAAAAGCTATGACAAACCTAGACAGCAGCTTAAAAAGAGAGACATCACTTTGCCTACAAAGGTCTGAGTGAAAGAAATAAAGTGAAGTCTCTCAGTTGTGTCCAACTCTTTGCAACCCCATGGACTGTAGCCTACCAGGCTCCTCTGTCCATGGAATTTTCCAGGCAAGAGTACTGGAGTGGATTGCCATTTCCTTTTACAGGGGATCTTCCCAACCCAGAGATCGAACCCAGGTCTCCCTCATTGCAGGCAGACGCTTTACCATCTGAGCCACCAGGGAAGACATATGGTTTTTCCATACAGTTTTTCCGATAGTTAGGTACGGGTGTGAGAGTTGGACCATAAAAAAGGCTGAGCACCAAAGAATTGATGCTTTTAAATTGTGGGGCTGGAGAAGACTCTTGAGAATCCCCTTGGACAGCAAGGAGATCAAACCAGACAATCCTAAAGGAAATCAGTCCTGAATATTCAGTGGAGGGACTGATGCTGAAGCTTCAATATTTTGACCACCTGATGCGAGAGCCAACTCATTAGAAAAGATCCTGATGCTGGAAAGATTGAGGGCAGGAAGAGAAGGGGGCGGCAGAGGATGAGTTAGTTGGATGGCGTCACTGATTCAATGGACATGAGTTTGAGCAAACTTTGGGAGACAGTGAATGATAGGGAAGCCAGGTGTGCTGTACTTCATGGGGTCACAAAGAGTGGGACACGATTTAGCAATGGAACAGCGAGAATTGGTTAACAGTATTGTGCTAGTTTCAGCTGTATGGGATGAGTTTGGACAACACAAAGGTTTATCAAAGGGGTAATTCTTTAGCCCCATGATTTAGCTGAATCACTTTAGAACAACAAAATGGTTACTTAATTTGCCCTTGAAATGAAGGCATGAGGGTCGATAAGAATATCTCTACTGTCAAGTCTGTTAGTACCATGTAGAAGACTTCAGAAGTAATTACTTTGTTATAAGCAACTATTTCATTGATAATTTTAAAACAATATCTGTTGGCTTATGAGCTAAAATTATTCAAGTCCTCCTATTACACTTCCCTTCTATCATGGCTTCCCTAGTGGCTCAGATGATAAACAATCTGCCTGCAAACAGTAGACTGGGTTTGATCCCTGGGTTGGGAAGATCCGCTAGGGGAACAAATGGCAACCTGCTCCAGTTTTCTTGCCCAGAGAATTCCATGGACAGAGAAGCCTGGTAGGGTACAGTCTACGGGCAGAGACTGTACATGATGGGCAGAGTCGGACAAACTGAGTGACTAACACTTCACTTTTCTATTATACTTCTATTAATTGAAGGTTCTCCAGAGAAACAAAACCAAGAGGAGATATCTTACATTTATGTCTGTATCTGTGTATCTACATATGTGTGTGTGTGTGTGTGTGTGTGTGTTTGTGTGTTTAATTTTAAAGAATTGGTTCAGCAATTATAGAGGCTGACAGATCCAAAATCTGCAACTTGGACCAACAGGTTGATGCTATGATCCAAGTTCAAAGTCAGAGACCCCGGGAAGAACCAGTATTTCAGTTTAAGTATGAAAGACTTCTACTACAGAATTTCTTCTTAGGAAGATCAGTCTTTTGTTCTATCCAGTCCTTCAGCTGATTGGATGAAGTCCACCCATATTAAAGAGTGCAATCAGTTTTACGCAATGACCACCTATTTAAATGTTAATCTCATCCAAAAACACTCTCACAGAAACATCAGTATAATGTTTGACCATGTATCTGGATACCATGGCACAACCATCTTGACACATAATATGAACCACTACGCTCCTTGAGTTCTGGGCCAGTTAAAAGATACTGTGTGTGTGCTAAATTGTAACTCTGCAACCCTATGGACTATAGCCTTCCAGGTTCCTCTGACCATTAGATTCTCCAGGCAAGAGTATTGGAGTGGGTTGCCATGCTCTCTTCCAGCAGATCTTCCTGACCCAGGGATTGAACCTATGTTCCTTACATCTCCTGCACTGACATTCAGGTTCTTTATCACTTTCCCATCTGGGAAGCTCTGAAAGATAGTACAAGTATCAGACAGACTGAGATGAGTAACAGTGGTGTTTGAATAGAAGTCATGGCTTAGACAAGTGGCCAAACGGGCTTCCTGCTACTCAAACCTTTCCACATCAGTGACCAGTGTACAGACTCATAAGGAAGAGAGAAGACCTCAGGCCAAGTGTAAGAATATTCCATCCATGTGTATTACACTTCTCTCAGTTTATCTGATGCCATTGGCTTCCCGTGGAGAGGAATGATTGTGAAGGCAGTGAGGAGGCTGCAATTTTCTTATTAAAACTATGTGGAGGGAGTGGAATTCCTATTACATAAGATCATGCAGGTTTGAGTGCAGAAGGAGATGATCATTCCCCAAAATAGTGTTCAAACAAAATGTATCAGAGCAATTCTGGTTTCAAATTTAAACAATCATGATTCAGGATATGACTGTATGTGCATTCCAAATTGTAAAATAATGTAAAGGATAATATCAGAAATAATTTAGAAAACTCAAACCCATTTCTTAAAGTTTTTTTTTCTTTAGCCCAACACTTTTTTCTCCAAGAAAAAAGTGAGATTTTGATCATTCTTACAGCTTTTATATTTTTCTTTTATGTGATCTTTCAAAATGATTCATGAAAATTTAAAGTCTCACTAGCAAAATGTATCATCACAATTAAACTTAGCTGCATTATCCTTTTTAGCCAGAAAGTCAGTAAACATCATTCTGAATAATGTTAATATATCTATATAATATCCAAAGATATAGTATGTCATCTAGAACATTATGCAAATACAAGAATATTTTTTCTCTTCAAAACCACAGATATCAGAGATTTTGTAAGCATTTTTCAATCATTTCTTATTAATTTAAGCTACATTTTGGNGGACTGAAACTGAATTATCTCTTTATAATCATTTAAATGATAATATTCTCTAGTTCTAATATTGAATCAATAATTTCAATAATTCTCTTTCCACAAATACATATTAAGTGTTTATTCTGTAATTGGAGATGCTAGTTTCCAGTTAACTTCAAAATATATACATAATCAAACCACTTCTTACTATCTCTACCATCCTCATGCAAGCTACCATCATTTGAGCTATTCCCTGACCCCTCACGGGAGCTATTCCCTGAACACTGAAGAATGGATGCTTTTGAACTTCCAACACCAAGAGTTCCTTGGACTGCAAGGAGATCCAACCAGTCCATCCTAAAGGAAATCAGTCCTGAATATTCATTGGAAGGACTGATGCTGAAGCTGAAACTCCAACAATTTGGCCACCTGATATGAAGAATTGACTCATTTGAAAAGACCCTGATGCTGGGAAAGATTGAAGGCAGGAGAAGGGGAGGACAGAGGATGAGATAGTTGAATGGGATCACAGACTCAGTGGAGATGAGTTTGAGTAAACTCCGGGAGTTAGTGACAGACAGGGAGGCCTGGCATGTTGCAGTCCATGGGATCGCAAAGAGTTGGACGTGACTGAGCAACTGAACCAAACTGAACTGTGCTTCTGACCTCCTTACACATTTAATATGTTCTCCACAGAGAAGGCAGTAGGATCTTATTAAGTAAATTGGTTGTCATTTACCTTCTCACAACCCTAAACAGTCTTCTCACTAATGCCCTTAATCAAATAATCTTGCCCCTCTTCTGAAAATCGATGTGCAATTACTTCTCTGCACATTTGCTTTGCTCCATGCCCACAGGCTTACTTGCAGTCTTTTACCATGAATAGTAGACTTCTGCCTCAGGGTCTCTGCTCACATGTAAAGCTCACCCCTTTCTTTATTGAATTCTTCATGCATGTGACAAGTGACATCTGTCAGAGAATCCTTCTCTGAACATTCTACCTGAAAAGCATCTCCTTGCTCATTTACCTGAGCGCCAAAGAATTGATGCTTTTGAACTGTCCTGTTGGAGAAGACTCTTGAGCGTCCCTTGGACTGCACGGAGTTCCAACCAGTCCATCCTAAAGGAAATCAGTCCTAAATATTCATTGGAAGGACTGATGCTGAGGCTGAAATTCCAGTGCTTTGGCCACCTGAGGCAAAGAACTGACTCTTCCAATATTGATTGGAAGGGACCCTGATGCTGGGAAAGATTGAAGGCGGGAGGAGAAGGGGACAACAGGTTAGATGGTTGGATGGCATCACCAACTCCATGGACATGAGTTTGAGTAGGCTTTGGGAATTGATGATGGACAGGGAAGCCTGCCATGCTGCAGTCCATCGGGTCACAAAGAATCGGACAGGACTGAGGGACTGAAATGAACTGAGATATTTTTTATCCAGAGACCTGCCCGCAATGTGGGAGACCTAGGTTCGATCCCTGGGTTGGAAAGTTCCCCTGGAGAAGGAAATGGTAACCCATTCTCCTTGCCTGGAGAATCCCATGGATGGAAGAGCCTAGTGGGCTACAGTCCTTGGGTTCCAAGGAGTTGGACATCACTGAGTGACCTCACTTCACTTCAGAAGCAGAAAAGGTAAAAAGTAAAGGCTATATGAAGAAACAGAAGGATCTGTTAAATCATGCTGCCACTAATATCTAGTTTCTGTGACTTGAGAAGTATAAGCAGTGATAGTAATGATATTGTTGCTGTTATATATAATTGGATTATGAAATAAACTGCACACTATAAAACTTGATGTTAAAAGGATACTTGCTCTCAGATGACAGCATACTCAGGAATTTCAAGTGTTTGGTACAATAATGTAGCCTAGGATTCTGCCAAGAATGTTCTTCTAGGAGTGAGTAACTTGCTTTTGCATGATGTAGCTTTTCATTCATTTTTATTCCCTACTCTACATATCTTCATTTTCTTATACACATTTTTTTTCTTTCTTTTTGTGCACATAACATAAATCAATTTATGTTTGGAATACATCAAATGATAAGTAAACTGAACTAATTTGCTTGGGGCTGGTGCATGGGAAGGACCCAGAGAGATGTTATGGGGTGGGAGGTGGGAGGGGATTCATGTTTGGGAACGCGTGTACACTCGTAGTGAATTCATGTCAATGTTTGGCAAAAGCAATACAGTATTGTAAAGTAAACTAAAGTTAAAATAAAAATTAAAAAAATAAATAAATATGTGTGTGTGTTTTAGTCTCAGGAAACAGACATCTTCAGAAGTCCATGGAGATAAGGATGACTTTAGAAGTAGAAAAATGTTGGTCATAGTTAAGGGAATGAAATTAACTAGACAGAGATTAGTGATAAAATATATTCATTAAGCTTTTTTTTCAGTGAATATTTTTGGTTCTATTTGCATCATTGTTAATTAAGTTCATAAAACAATTTTATTTAGAGGTACTGCAGGGAAATAATTTTTTGTCTTCTCTGGCTTTTATCTATTTATGAATTTTTAAAAAACTTAAGGGGTGCAGCCTTTCTTGAAGTTAAGCAATCAATTCTTCCCTGTTTTTGAAGGTAATTTTTTAGTTTGTTTTAAGTCGAATGATTCTTTAAATTCTTTAGTGCTTTACGATTTTCAAAATTTTCATGTACATAATTTCATATAATCCCATAGAAGATTTTTTTAAATTCCCCTAGTCCTATATTGGGAGAAGACAATGGCACCTCACTCCAGCACTCCTGCCTGGAAAATCCCATGGACGGAGGAGCACGGTAGGCTGCAGTCCATGGGGTCGCTGAGGGTTGGACAGGACTGAGCGACTTCACTTTCACTTTTCACTTTCATGCATTGGAGAGGGAAATGGCAACCCACTCCAGTGTTCTTGCGTGGAGAATCCTAGGGAAGGGGGAGGCTGGTGGGCTGCCGTCTCTGGGGTCACACAGAGTCGGACACGACTGAAGTGACTTAGCAGCAGCAGCAACCGTGCTTTTTATTCTATCACCACCTGACATCCTATGCATTTAACTTTTGGGGTTTTTTGTTTCCACTAGTGAAATATGTTTCATGATCAAAGGATGTTTGCATACTTGTGCACTACTGTAATTTCTGAAAGTAAACAGTACATGATATATACGAAACACACCACCAAAATGTTTCCAGTGAATGGATGATAAACGGAAGATGTATTAGAGATTTTCTTATATTTTGGAA
>SJYQ01000475.1:268433-283516 GCA_006410935.1 Redunca redunca
ATTAAAAGACACTTACTCCTTGGAAGAAAAGTTATGACCAACCTAGATAGCATATTCAAAAGCAGAGACATTACTTTGCCAACTAAGGTCCGTCTAGTCAAGGCTATGGTTTTTCCTGTGGTCATGTATGGATGTGAGAGTTGGACTGTGAAGAAGGCTGAGCACCGAAGAATTGATGCGTTTGAACTGTGGTGTTGGAGAAGACTCTTGAGGGTCCCTTGGACTGCAAGGAGATCCAACCAGTCCATTCTGAAGGAGATCAGCCCTGGGATTTCTTTGGAAGGAATGGTGCTAACTCTGAAACTCCAGTACTTTGGCCACCTCATGAGAACAGTTGACTCATTGGAAAAGACTCTGATGCTGGGAGGGATTGGGGTCAGGAGGAGAAGGGGACAACAGAGGATGAGATGGCTGGATGGCATCACTGACTCGATGGGCATGAGTCTGAGTGAACTCCAGGAGATGGTGATGGACAGGGAGGCCTGGCGTGCTGCGATTCATGGGGTCGCAAACAGTCGGACACGACTGAGCAACTGAACTGAACTGAATATATGGATTTTACTTGTATTAATAAATATGTACATGTACAAGAATATTAATATGAAAGGATGTACCTTTCACCCGGCTATACACTAACTAGCTGTAAGACCTAGAAAAAATTACTTATGCACATTCCCTCATTTGTAAAATAGGAAGCATAATAGTATATAAAACTTGCAGTGTTATTATCAGGATTAGTTTAGTTGCTAAGTCATGTTCAACTCTTGTGACCCCATGGGCTGTAGTTCTCCAGGTTCCTCTGTTCCTGGGATTTCCCAGGGAATAATACTGCTATGTGTGGCCATTTCCTTGTCTAGAGGATCTTCCCGACACAGTATCGAATCTGAGTCTCCTGGATTCTTTACAGACAGAGCCACCAAGGAGGTCCATGTAAGGACTGATGAGCACATATGAAAACAGTTAGAAATTAGAGCACACTGTCTGGTACAGCAGAGGAACCATCATTCTTTAACATTTTCACCTGTCTCAACCTTATAAGATGTTTATCAGAGTGGTGTGAAGTCGCTCAATCGTGTCCGACTCTTTGCAACCCCATGGACTGTAGCCTACAAGGCTCCTCCCTCCATGGGATTCTCCAGGCAAGAGTACTGGAGTGGGTTGCCATTTCCTTCTCCAGGGGATCTTCCTGACCCAGGGATCGAACCCGGGTCTCCCGCATTCCAGGCAGATGCTTTAAGCTCTGAGCCACCAGGGTGTAAACGGCCTAGCTGAGGATTACAAGTGCTATGTGGTTCAGTTCAGCTGCTCAGTTGTGTTTGATTCTTTGTGACCCCGTGGACCACAGCATGCCAGGCCTCCTTGTCCATCACCAACTCCTGGAGCTTGCTCAAATTCATGTCCACTGAGTTGGTGATGCCATCCAACCATCTCATCCTCTGTCATCCCCTTCTCCTCCTGCCCTCAATCTTTCCCAGCATCACAGTCTTTTCCAATGAGTCAGTTCGTCGCATGAGTGGCCAAAGGACTGGAGTTTCAGCTTTGGCATCAGTCCTTCCAATGAATATTCAGGACTGATTTCTTTTAGGATGGACTGGTTGGATCTCCTCGCTGTCCAAGTGACTCTCAAGAGTCTTCTCCAATACCACAGTTCAAAAGCATCAGTTTTTCATCACTCAGCTCTCTTTATGGTCCAACTCTCACATCCATATATGACTACTGGAAAAGCTATAGCTTTGACAAGATGGACCTTTGTTGGCAAAGTAATGTCTTTGCTTTTTAACATACTGTCCATGGTGGTCATAACTTTTCTTCCAAGGAACAAGCATCTTTTAATTTCTTGGCTACAGTCACCATCTGCAGTGATTTTGGAACCCCCAAAAATAGTCTGTCACTGTTTCCATTGTTTCCACATCTATTTGCCATGAAGTGATAGGAATGGATGCTATGATCTTCGTTTTTTGAAAGTTGAGTTTTAAGCCAGCTTTTTCACTCTCCTCTTTCACATTCATCAGGAGATTCTTTACTTCCTCTTCACTTTCTTCCATAAGGGTGGTGTCATCTGCATATCTGTGGTTATTGATATTTCTCCCGGCAATCTTGATTCCAGCTTGTGTTTCTTCCAGTCCAGCATTTCTCATGATGTACTCTGCATATAAGTTAAATAAGCAGGGTGACAATATATAGCCTTGATGTACCCCTTTCCCAATTTGGAACCAGTCTGTTGTTCCATGTCCAGTTCTAACTGTTGCTTCTTGACCTGCACACAGATTTCTCAGGAGGCAAGTAAGATGGTCTTGTATTCCCATCTCTTTAAAAGTTTTCCACAGGTTATTGTGATCCACACAGTCAAAGTCTTTGGCATAGTCAATAAAGCAGAAATAGATGTTTTTCTGGAACTTTCTTGCTTTTTCAATGATCCAGTGGATGTTGGCAATTTGATCTCTGGTTCCTCTGCCTTTTCTAAAACCAGCTTGAACTTCTGGAAATTCATGGTTCATGTATTGCTGAAGCCTGGCTTGGAGAATTTTGAGCATTACTTTACTAGTGTGTGAGATGAGTGCAATTGTGTGGTAGTTTGAGCATTCTTTGGCATTGCCTTTCTTTGGGATTGGAATGGAAACTGACCTTTTCCAGTCCTGTGGCCACTGCTGAGTTTTCCAAATTTGTTGGCATATTGAGTGCAGCACTTTCACAGCATCATCTTTCAGGTTTTGAAACAGCTCAGCTGGAATTCCATCACCCTCACTAGCTTTGTTCATAGTGAGGCTTCCTAAGGCCCACTTGACTTCACATTCCAGGATGTCTGGCTCTAGGTGAGTGATCACACCATCATGATTATCTGGGTTATGAAGATCTTTTTTGTACAGTTCTTCTGTGTATTCTTGCCACCTCTTCTTAATATCTTCTGCTTCTGTTAAGTCTATACCATTTCAGTCCTTTATTGAGCCCATCTTTGCATGTAATGTTCCCTTGGTATCTCTAATTTTCTTGAAGAGATCTCTATTCTTTCCCATTATATTGTTTTTCTCTATTTCTTTGCACTGATCACTGAGGAAGGCCTTCTTATCTCTCCTTGCTATTCTTTGGAATTCTGCATTCAGATGGGTATATCTTCCTTTTCACCTTTGCTTTTCACTTCTCTTCTTTTCACAGCTATTTGTAAGGTCTCCTCAGACACCCATTTTTCCTTTTTGCATTTCTTTTTCTTGGGAATTGTTCTGATCACATGTCCTGTGTAATGTCCTGAACCTCCATCTGTAGTTCTTCAGGATTCTGTCTATCAGACCTACTCTCTTGAATCTATTTGTGACTTCCACTGTATAATTGAAAGGGATTTGATTTAGGTCACACCTGAATGGCCTAGATGTTTTCCCTACTTTCTTCAACTTAAGTCTGAATTTGGCAATAAGGAGTTCATGATCTGAGCTACAGTCAGTTCCCAGTCTTGTTTTTGCTGACTGTATAAATTCTCCTCCATCTTTGGCTGCAAAGAATATAATCAATCTGATTCTGGTATTGACTATCTGATGATGTCTATGTGTAGAATCTTCTCTTTTGTTGTTGGAAGAAGGTGTTTGCTATGACCAGTGCCGTCTCTTGACAAAACTCTGTTAGCCTTTGCCCTGCTTCATTTTGTACACCAAGGCTAAACTTGCATGTAACTCTAGGTATCTCTTGATTTCCTACTTTTGCATTCCAGTCTGCTATGATGAAAAGGACATCTCTTTTTGCTGTTTGTTCTAGAAGGTCTTATAGTTCTCATAGAACTGTTCAGCTTCTTCAGCGTTAGTTGTTGGAACATAGATTACTGTGTTATTGAATGGTTTCCCTAAGAAATGAACAGAGATCATTCTGTCATTTTTGAGAATGCATCCAAGTACTTCATTTCAGACTCTTTTGTTGACTATGAGGGCTACTCCATTTCTTCTAATAGATTCTTGCTCATAGTAATAGATATGATGGTCATCTGAGTTAAATTAGCTCATTCTGATCCATTTTGGTTCTCTGATTCCTGAAATGTCGATGCTCAGACTTACCATCTCCTGTGTGACCATTTCCAACTTACCTTGATTTATGGACCTAATATTTTAGGTTCCTATGTAATACTGTTTTTACAGCATCAGACTTTACTGTCATCACTAGACACATTCATGACCGTGTGCTATTTCTGCTTTTGCTCAGTCTCCTCATTCCTTCTGGAGTTATTTCTCTACTCTTATCCAGTAACATATTGGGCACCTACTGAGCTGGGGAATTCATCTTTCAGTGTCATATCTTTCTGCATTTTCATACTGTTCATGGGGTTCCCAAGGCAAGAATACTGGGGTGGTTTGCCATTCCCTTCTCCAGTGGACCACATTTTGTCAGAACTCTCCACCATGACCCATCCATCTTAGTGGCCCTACACAGTGTGGCTCATAGTTTTATTATGTTAGATAAGGCTATGATCCATGTGATCAGTTTGATTAGTTTTCTGTGATCATGAATGGGATACATGAACTTAAGAACAATACTAATGGCTGTGTTGCAGTGATATGCCTGAAGCTCTTAGCCACATAGCATCTCATGCCCATGTCATATCTTGTTTACCTCTATTCCACCATCTATTTTTGCCAGCTTATCTTTTTTGTTGTCTTCAAATAGACAACTAACTCTAAAAAGAATTTCTCAACATCTCACTGCATGCTGTGTTATATCTTCTTTTTTAAATTAATTTTTTATTGGAGTACAGTTGTTTTACACTGTTATGTTAATTTCTGCTGCACAGCAAAGTGAATTGGATAGGTACATAGCACGTCTCCTTTTACCTCCATTCCACCATCTATTTGTGCCAGTATATCTTTTCTATATTCTTCAGATAGGCAATTTTAAATTGAATTTCTCAGAAAATGTCTTTTCTCTGGCTTACATTTCACTTTTCATCATCATTACGAAAAATAGTCCATCAAGTGCTACTGACAGGTTAATAAAGGTACATACTGAAAAACGACCATTGGAATTACTGTGGCAGATGTCACTGATGGCCTTGATAGAAGGAATTAGAGTGGAATGATAGGGGTAAAAATCTTAATGGATTGGCCATGAGAACAGGAGGGCAAAATGGCAACAGGAAGCTTAGGCAACTTTTTCGAGAATATACCACATGCTAAAAGTTAGCCCCACAGTGCCCTGCCCACGTGTGCCATTGGTTACTACGTCGCTGGTGTTCTTCTCTGTATCTGGATAATGTGTTGAAAGCTGCAGGTCAGCATCTATCATGTGGTGAGCACTCTGTAAGGCAGCTCGTATTTGTTTTGAAATTTAAAGAAAGTTCCAGAAAAAGACAACGTTCTTTGGCCGTATCATGTTTCAAAGTCTTGTATATCTAATTTTTGTTTGTTTATTTGTTTAAGGGATTGGACTCTGTTTCAGGCTCACCTGAGCCTCAGCATGTAAGCTATTATTGAACAAAGATCAGCAGTTGACTACTTGATGCTGGCAAAGAGCAGTGGAGGCAGGAGGGTGTCGTTGGAGCGTGCTCCTTGTCATCGGTGTTGGGGGATCTCATAAGGAAATTGAGCCCTTGAACTTGCTTTGAAAGTTTTCATTCTTCTCTGAGCTTTTATTTCAAGTACTATTGGCTGCTTCCTTCAAGACTCTATTCTCAAAATTACCATCAGATATTTTTCTGGGGGAGGAAGAAGAAATATTGACCTTACAGACGTTAGTTTTATATCTTCCATTTAAACCTGGAGAACTGTGGCCTGTAGCCCACTATCATCCATGCTGCCAATCTATCCATTGTTCTGAGGCTGAATGCAATTTGATTGGAAATAACCCCAACAGCTAACTCCAAATATCGCACTATAAAATAAAAGCAGAGAGAAGAAAAAAGAAAAATTTATCTCACACACATCTATACAAACACACAAACCACGCTGGCCACCCTAGAACTTGTCCTTTCTGATTTTTTAATTCTGCTCTATCTTTGAAGTAAACAAGTATTTATCATAAATACTGTGAATTTTAGGGAATATTTGTCTCCCCTCTAGTTCAAGCCATAAGTGCTTCTAAGCAGCCAGTCCTCATGCATAAACAGCAGTGTGTTAGAGCTTCAAGCTCATTCAAAATGGAAGTGGTGTTTGGTGAGATGAGAAGAAGGGATGCATTTTAAACTAATAAATAATCATCACCCTTGCCTATTTGAAGAACAGCATTCTTTTGGAATATCATTTCAATCTATAATATCTTGAAATGAGACTGCCATTACTAATTTAAGGGGGGCTTGCCATATAAATCCTGCAAATATGTACACACATGAGGCCTAAATTATTCTCTGGGGCCAACTTTTCTGGCTTAAATTATCTCAAAGAGAAACCCATTTAGGAGACATTAGGGCCAGTTAAGGGGAGGGATAATGACCGTGGCAGAGCATGGAACCTTTCCATGTTTTGATGCCCCCCTTATGCCAGGTTAGTAAGCAAAAGCTCCTGGTCAGAGTCCATCTTCCTAGGTCAGTTTTCTGAGTGATTGGTGAAGGCCTAAAATGAAGACGAAGTCAGATTCATCCTAACGGTGACCCACACCACAGAAAAGGTTCCTGGACTAATCTACTGTGCCACTGTATCTGAATTTCAAGCAGGAGGAGCAAATCTCTCAGAATCCTTGTGTGTGCCAGTGGTATTATGATGACCTTTGAATTACAAATACACACTGAAAAAGAAATCCCAGGAGTGAGCAATATTCATTAAGTAACAATTATGAAAAGCTGTTTGCCTTTTGGAATGGCTTTTCCCATAATGAGGATACGACCAAGTTGGGAGGCTAAGGAACAGTAAGGCCCATATTGTAGAATTTCTAATTCTGAATTATTCATTCTTCAGATGGAGAGAATCCTCAAAGCTCAACTAAGGAGAAAAAGTCAAAGAGGCCTGGGGGCCTTTTCTTAAGGCCAGAGTTTATATAGAAAGGGCCGTGGAGACTGTGCTAAGAGCCTAGAAGAGTTAGAATAAAAATCTGGCCTCTTTTCTCCATGAGAACTTAAACCATTTGAATATGAACCAGTGTGGTTTGGGTTGTGTATGAGTCACCTAAGTAAATCCAGTGTCGTAAAAGTTTTGGTCCTAGAAATTTATCATTGTTATTTAGTACTTATTATTTACTTTTCGGTCTGGTCAGAAAATACTGTGTGTATTGTTTCTCATTTTAAAAAAATATACTAAGAATTCTTGTGCTGTGTGCTAAGTCACTTCAGTCATGTCAGACTCTGCACAACCCCCATGGACTGCAGCCCACCAGGCTCCTCTGTCCATGAGATTCTCCAGGTAAGAATAGTGGAGTGGGTTACCCTTTCCTTCTCCAGGAGGACTTCAAGGTTTAGGCATATGGAAAGTCTGGGATTTGGACATATTTCACCTATAAATCCAACCCAGATAATTTTTGTCCTTAGGATACAGCACACTATGTTGCCTATAATTCTGGTTGTTGGGGTTAGACAGTGTTGAATTGAATCTCAATGTGGTCCCTAATTATTTCTATAGCCAATTATTCAACATCCTTGACTCTGTTTTTTATCTGCTGAATAGGAATAATAAAGCTCAGTTCATAGAAATAGGGAGATAATAAAATAAGAAAATATGTTTAATGCTTACCCAAGCAGTGGGCACATAGGAAGTCCTCTATAAATGGTTCTCTATTTATTCTTCAGTTTTTGCTGCCACAACAAACAACTTTCATTTCCTTCTTCAGGGGATCTTCCCCACCCAGGGATCAAACCCAGGTCTCCTACATTTATGGCAGATTCTTTACTATTTGAGCCACCAGGGAAGCCTTCTCAAATCCTAGTGACTTATAAAAACAGAATTTTAATTTGTTGTTCATATTTCACAATGCCTGCCACCTGCTGTGATTTTTGCCAGATTCTTCTGGGCTTCATTGGACTGCCTATGACTTCTTGAATGAGCAGACACTCTCTATTCTCTGCTGCTGGCTTAGTGGAATGCAAAAACTCAAGAGAGTGGAAAGAATCTGAGATGCTGCTTAATGCATCTGTTCACAACCAGTATATCATTACTTTCAGCTACCTTCCATTGGTCAAAAAAAGACCTAGGGCCAAAGCCCAAATAATTAAGATAAGAAAGTGTGCTCTACCTTTTAGGAGGCAGCGAATAGTTAAGAATAATGATACAATTAATAATATAATATACATATGATAATTCAATATTATTAGGTTGATAACCATGGAGTCTTAAGATTTCAAGCTATTTTCAGTTTGGTGGGAATTCCTTGGTGGCTCAGCTGGTAAAGAATTTGCCTGCCGATACAGGAGACTTGGGAGACAGGGCTTTGATCCCTGAGCTGGGAAGATCCCGTGGGGAAGGCAATAGCAACTCGCTCCAGTATACTTGCCTGGAAAATCTCATGGATAGAGGAACCTGGTGATCTACAGTCCATGGGGTTGAAAAGAGTCAGAGACAATTGAGGGCGCATGCATGCATGCATGCGAGTTAAGAGGTATTTCACTTGAAAAAAAATGCTAACATCTGTACTTCTTATTCTATAAATATTGGGCACTAATAGTTGGGTGCTCATAGCAGTAATCATTGCAATCACTCAATGTTGCTTATGATCGAAGATAAGGACAGTCTTTCTATAAACACACTCCTTTCATATGTTCTGTTTTCATAATAGTTTTGAAGAGTTGTTGGAGACAATCAGGAGGACATAATGCGTGCTTGACCCTTGAGCAGTACATGGGCAAATGAGAGGCTCCTCACCCTCTCCTGGTCCTTGGGATGTATGTTCTACCCACTATCACCACAGTGGGAGGCATTCCAAAGACATAGCCTTGAGAGAGCAAAGCATCATTGAGACCATCTGGACTGTATACATGCCTGAATCCAGTTAAGTTTATCCAGTTAAGTCCTCTGGATTAACTTGTATCTGATAGTCAAACTTATATCTGTGTAGGCAAAACTATGGCTTTTCCAGGAGTCACCCATGGATGTGAGAGTTGGACCACAAAGCAAGCTGAGTGCTCTGAAGAATTGATGTTTTCTGACTGTGGTGTTGGAGTAGACTTTTGAAAGTCCCTTGGACTGCAAGGAGATCAAAGAAATCAATTCTGGATATTCATTAGAAGGACTGATGCTGAAGCTGAAGCTCCAGTACTTTGGCCACCTGATGCGAAGTACTGACTCATTGGAAAAGACCCTGATGCTGGGAAAGATTGAAGGTGGGATGAGAAGGGGACGACAGAGGATGAGATGGTTGGATGGCACTTCTGATGGTTGGACATGAGTTTGAGCAAGCTCCAGGAGATGAGGATGGACAGGGAAGCCTGGCATGCTGCAATCCATCACAAAGAGTCAAACACAACTGAGCGACTGAACAACAAAATAAGCTTTTAAGATCCTGATAGGTGAATGCAGAGATCTGCTTGTGTAGCAGCCGCTCAAGACAAGCCTCCTATAGCAGTTCCCTTGCTTATTAAACTTGCTACCTACCAATCTGTGTGCCTCTTTAGTTTTCCTCTGTCCTCTGTAATAGGTGGGCCAGTTTCAAATTTTACCCAGGAAGCTTTCTTTAGTCAGTAGAAACTCTTATTCTGATACTAAAAGCAGAACCCTGAATCATATTATACCATAGTATTATGGCTGGTACAACTATACCACTTCGTTCCTGGTATCACTTCACTAGTCTTAACTTCTTTAAATAATAACAGCTCACTTATAATATTTTACAGGAGTTTTCTCATTTATTCTAATACTATCATATGAAGTATCTGCTACAAACCCCTCCACTCTACAGATGAGGAATTTAGGTTTAGAGAGGTTAAGAGATTTGCTCAAAGTCACACAGCTAGGAAGGGATTCAACAAGAACTGAAATCCAGGCAGTTGAGTGTGTAGCCTTCATGTCACCCATATGCTGTACAATCATCCCCACAATGGACTGGTTCCAGGATCCAGCATCGATATCGTAAATGACCCTCCTAATGGGCAGATTCCATACTGTCAGCTTTAACAAACCACAGATCATGTATTAAGTTTGCCTTCTGTGGTCGGTTGAATCTAGAAATACTGAAACCCCCAGCTTCAAGGGGCTGCCTGTATATTTATTGAAAAAAAAATCCAGGTATATGTGAACCTGCACAGTTCAGACTGGTGTTGTTCCACTATACTGTTTTTACAGCATCAGACTTTACTGTCATCAATGTAAAAATGTGAAAATATGGAACAATTATGACAGCTGCAGAAAACCACACTGGCTCAACAGTAAAGAATCTTCCTCCAGTGCAGGAGATACCAGAGATGCGAATTCAATCCCAGGGTCAGGAAGATCCCTTGGAGGGGGAAATGGTATTCCACTCCAGTATTCTTGCCTGGGAAATTCCATGGACAGAGGAGCCTGGTGGGCTACAGTCCAAGGGGTTGCAAAGACTTGGATACGATTGAACAACTGAACACACACACAGGCTGGCCACACAGGTTGATCATTTATTATGGGAAGGGCGTTGTTATCATAGGCTTCCCTGGTGGCTCAGATGGTAAAGAGTCTGCCTGCAATGCAGGAGACCCAGGTTCGATTCCTGGGTTGGGAAGATTCCCTGGAGAAGGGAATGGCAACAGTCCATGGGGTTGCAAAGAGTCTGACACTACTGAGGAACTAACCCTTTCACTTTCATTATTTTCAGTGTTTAACATTCTTAATCCTCAAAACATGCTTATATTAATAAAATAGATGTTATCATCATCCCCACAGTAAAGATTCAAAGAGTTAAAGTAACTAAGACCAAGATTGCACAAGTGGTTACACAGTGAAGACTAGTTTTGAAACAAGGCATTCTAGTGTCAGAGTTTACATTCTTAGGCTCTATGCACTATTGCTTTTATATATATATATATATATATAAAACAAAAAGATGGAAAGCTTTATTAACTTAAAAATGTCCACACACATTTTACATTCTGCTGCTCAGCTGTACAATCTGCAAGCAAGCCAGTATTTTAAACCTATCTCACAGGCAAAGATTTTAGAGATGATTTCCTGGCCAAATTATTTTCTTTGCCTCCCAGGTTATACCCCGTGCCTGTCACCATAACAACCCACAACCCGCAATACACAGTTGGAATCGTTATCGAGAGAGGCAGAAGGGAGAAGCTTTTGATGTATCTCTTCAGGGGTCCTCTCTGACATCTTTATCTCCTCCTGGTGAACTTTGGGCATCCTATGATCTACGACACTGCCAATTAGGTTGTAAACGGTCCAGCTGCCTCTGCATACTCCTGGCTTGTGGGAGGCCAGTAAGACATTTCACATCCCTATGTGTGTTCTACCCCACCCCGCATCCCAAAATCAGAACTAGGGGGAGGGCATCTAAGTTATCTAGAAATATTATATGCAGTAAATAAAAAAACAAGGATGACATCAGCCTATATCACCTTTATCCCAAATGGACTGCAAACTGCTGTAGCAATGGGAGAAACGACCCTTCTCCTTATTTAAGGAAATGTACAAATAAAGAAACCTGAAATCAGTGTGCTACCCAGAATGGAAAACAAAGTAGAGAAAAATAACACTTAGTAAAAGCAATCTGGTCCTTGGAATTGTTACTCTTTAATCAAGAACCAAAAGATTTCCCCCATTTGTAGTGAGCACCTTTCTTAATGTTAATTTATGAATTTTCTCCATGGCAAAGGGATATGTGCTAACCACTTTTTTTTTTTTTCGTGTTAGTTAAATGTTAACTAAATGTTAGTTAGGTCTGTTTATTAACAAAGCACATCATATGCACCAGGTGGAAACATGCAAGCATCATTTCCTGAGATGTCACCCATTTACATATCAGATCTTAGGTCAACCTGTGGCCTCAGTGTTCACTACAGGTTGGATAGGCATTCACTTCACTTCTCTGGGTCTCCAGCGATTCATTTAGAATAGGGATTGATCATGAATCTGGTAAGAGACAAAATCAAATAAAAACCTATATTGAATCATGAGCCTTGTGCTCTGGGAAGGAATTACTGCTTTGCAATAAATAAGATATATTAATTTACAGATTACATTGCCTGTCCTATTCTTTAGACATAACTCTTTTTAAGACATTTTCTGTATTTGCTTAATGTTGCACACCCTTGTTTACCCCAATGTCCATTACACTCAGCTCTACTGGATTTAGAAGTTTAATTTTGTATACTAATACAAAAATATGTATGAAACCTGACTTCTCAACAAGATGCATGAGTGTTTTGTCACCCTCTGTCATAATAAGTAAATTTTCTCAACGATTCTGAACCTCCATGGTCCCTGATGCTTCTCAGCTAAGGGTACCTGCCAATTTGGGCAGTAATTTAATTTACAACTTCATGGTAAAGAGATATGAATCAACACCCTGCTTGAGTAAAGTGCCTTCTTATTGCTAGAATTAATGCTTGGGGTTCCCTGGTGGCTCAGCTGGTAAATAATCTGCCTACAATGCAAGAGACTTGGGTTTGATCCTCAGATCCTAACCCCAGATCCAGAAGGTCCCCTGGAGAAGAAAATAGCAACCTATTTCAGTACTCTTGCCTGGAGAATTTCATGGACAGAGGAGCTGGGCAGGCTGCAGTCCATTGGATTGCAAACAGTCAGACATGACTGTGTGACTAACTTTCACTTTCACTTTTGTACTTCAAACTTTTTAGTAGTACCACGATCCAAATTACTCTTCAGTTCAGTTCAGTTCAGTCGCTCAGTCGTGCCTGACTCTTTGCGACCCCACGAACTGCAGCACACCAGTCCTCCCTGTCCATCACCAACTCCCAGAGTTCACCCAAACTCATGTCCATCGAGTTGGTGATGCCATCCAACCATCACACTCTTGAAAGTGAAATCATTCAGTCGTGTCCAACTCTTTGCTACCCTATGGACCATAGCCTACCAGGCTTCTCTGTCCATGAGATTTTCCAGGCAAGAGTACTGGAATGGGTTGCCTTTTCCTTCTCCAGGGGATCTTCCAGACCCAAGGATGGAACCCAGGTTTCCAGCATTGTGGGCAGACGCTTTACTCTCTGAGCCACTTAGGTTAATACTTATCCTGCTTCAGGTAGGCGATCTCAGCAATTCCACCATGCTTATCATCACCAAATCTTGAGAGCACCTGTTTCAATCATGCTGGCTTCTACATGGATTGTCAGGCATGTGAGAAAAGAAATGACAGTATGCTTCTGAAAGAGCTGACTCAAGAAACCCCAAATCAGGCTGCCCTAGATGATCAGAGCACTGCATTCACTCTACTGACACAAATTCACAAAAAAGACTGGGACATCTCCTCCACCTAGAATACCTTCCCTTTCTAAGTGTAATTTTTTCCTGCCTCTGAGAATTTAAAAACCCTACCCATTATGTCCAAGTCCTCAGTCACTGAGAATGAAATGCTTAAAGAAGATGTCAAATACCTAAACCCAACCATGCTACCTGTTTCTTGCCTTTGGAAATGTCTGCACACTGATCTGGGCAGACTCTTCAGTGAGACACAAGGGCACCAACTGACAGCATCCTTTCCACTCTGACCTAGCCTGGCCAAGCGTGCCTGAGAATCTGCATATTCACCATCTGTATATTTCTTAGTGGCTTCACAAATGAGCTGGTGGTGGATGCTAGATGTTGACTGTTTTCTTTGCAAGAATCCAAAGGAAATTAAGTTGTTTAGAGAGAAAGAGAATGCAAGTTTGTCACTCTGATCTGGTCACAATTGCATTCACACTGTGGACCTTTTAAGACAGAACACACTGTTATCACTGTTAGAGGAAAACCATTACCAATGAAACTTAAAAGATTAAAGCTTGAAATAAAAGGATTCAATGATATTCTTTCATTGCTATCTTAAAGTAGAATAAAATTCTATTTCATTCACCTATGTTCTGCTTTGTTTTCTTGAATGAGGGGATGAAAGACAGAGTTAGAGTTATTGGGCTGGGAATTTGTTAAGCATTATTTTAAATTTCCAACTACTGCACTGTGCCTCTCTTTCCCTTATTCATTCCTTGAGCTCCTGAATAAATGAAGAACTCTACTATGTTATCAGATATTATTCCAGAAACTGGGGTCATAACAGTTAACAAGACAGGAAAAGTCTCATTATATCTTATCTTCTATTGGGAGAAGTAGAAAATTAAAGAGTAATCGAACATTGGGATGCATGTATTTTTTCAAATTAGTTTTCTTCTTATTTTTCTGGATATATGCCTAGAAGTGGGATTGCTGGATCATATGGTAATTCTATATTCACTTTTTTTTTTAATGGAAACTCCATAGTGTTCTCCATATTGGCTGTACCAGTTTACCTGTGTGTGAAGTCTCAGTCGTGTCCGACTCTTTGCGACCCCGTGGACTGTAGCCTACCAGGCTCCTCCGTCCATGGGATTCTCCAGGCAAGAATACTGGAGTGCGTTGCCATTTCCTTCTCCAGGGGATCTTCCTGACCCAGGGATCGAACCCAGGTTACCTACCCACCAACAATGTGGGAGAGTTCTCTTTTCTCCACACCCTCTCTTGCACTTATTATTTATAGACATTTTGATGATGGCCATTCTGACCAGTGTAAAGTGGTGCCTCATTGCAGTGCTGACTTGCATTTCTCTAATAGTTAGCAATGCTGAGCATCTTTTCATGGGCCTATTGGCCATCTGAATATCTTCTTTGAAGAAATATATATATTTAAGTCTTCTGTTCATTTTTTAATTAGGTTGTTTGCTCTTTTGTTTTCTTTATATTGAGCTATGTAAGATGGGGAAACAGTGGAAACAGTGTCAGACTTTATTTTGGGGGGCTCCAAAATCACTGCAGATAGTGACTGCAGCCATGAAATTAAAAGACGCCTACTCCTTGGAAGAAAAGTTATGACCAACCTAGATAGCATATTCAAAAGCAGAGACATTACTTTGCCGACTAAGGTCCATCTAGTCAAGGCTACAGTTTTTCCTGTGGTCATGTATGGATGTGAGAGTTGGACTGTGAAGAAGGCTGAGCACCGAAGAATTGATGCTTTTGAACTGTGGTGTTGGAGAAGACTCTTGAGAGTCCCTTGGACTGCAAGGAGATCCAACCAGTCCATTCTGAAGG
>SJYQ01000475.1:283861-313553 GCA_006410935.1 Redunca redunca
GTTGTATATTTTGGAGTAGCAAAGACATGAAAGCAACCTAAATGTCCATCAACAGAGGAATGGATAAAGAAGATGTGGGGTGTGTATGTATGTATGTGTATACATACATATATATATATATATATATATATATATATGGAATATGACTCAACCATAAGAAGAAATGAAATCATGCCATTTGCAGCAACATGCATGAACCTAGAGATTATCATACTGAATGATAAGTCACACAAAAATAAAGACAAATATTATATGATATTGCTTACGTGTGGAATCTAAACAAGAGGGTACAAATGAACTTATCTACAAAGCAGCAGTATTTATAGAGCTACAGATGTAGAAAGCAAATGGCTACCGGGGGTAAGAGGAAAGAGAGGGGTCAGCTGGGACTGACATATACACACTACTCTGTGTAGTAAAATTGGAGAAGGAAATGGCAACCCACTCCAGTATTCTTGCCTGGAGAATCCCTTGGACAGAGGAGCCTGGTGGGCCTCAGTCCACGTGGTCACAAAGAGTCGGACATGACTGAATGACCAGCATTAATGCTAACTAATGCATAAATTAGATAGCTAATGAGGACCTATATACTGCCTGAGGAACTCTACTCAGTGCTCTGTAGTGATCTAAATGGGAAGGAAATCTAAAGAAGAGTGGATATATGTATATGTACAGCTGATTCACTTAGCTGTACTCCTGAAACTAACAATCTTGTAAATCAACTATACTCCAACAAAAACTTAAAAAAAATAAAATCTACTTATAGTTCAGGTAAAGAGAAAGCAAGTCACCAGCTAGCAATGTATTCGTGCACCCGTGATTGTACAATTTAATGAAAATATGCTTTCTAAAAGTAAACAAACATGGTACATGTATCAGTATGTTCATTGCGTGTGTGCATGAACGCTCAGTCCTGCCTGACTTTTGGTGACCCCATGAACTGTAGCCCACCAGGCTCTTCTGTCCATGGGATTCTCCAGGCAAGAATACTGAAGTGGATAACCATTCCCTACTCCAGGAGATCTTCCCAATCTGGAGATCAAACCCACACTTCTTGCATCTCCTGGACTGGAGGCAGATTCTTTACTACAAATATGCTCATTAGCTAGTTATTATGGACAGAGTGCACACTTGAGTGAAAACAGAATTTAAACTCGGTTTTCTGACCTTGCCTCATGCGTTGAAAGCTAAGGATAATTCAGTCAATTTCGCATTACTCTCCACTTGTTCAGCTTTCCCCTCCTTGAAACTAAGGCTTGATTCAGTTTCCAAAGAAGCTAATTTCACCAAGATTGCTCGGGAATGCCTCTAATGATGCCCTTCACTTACACTTCCACTCGATGCCAGCAAGCAGTGTGCACCACCAAATTATTGTGAAGCTGAATGAAATAGAGTCATTCATCGGAGCTAAGTAAAAATAAACAGTCAAAATTGCCTGTCAGTCTCAGGGGGGAAATGAAGGGTTGGTTAAAGACATCTTCTTCCCTTTTAATAAGAAGTGTTATTACTTTGGAAGCCTGTTGTGTTCCCATTTCAGAATGAGCCAGCTGCCATATCACCTTTGCTATTGTCGAAGACTATAACTCTGGCAATAGGGTGCCCTTGTGCAGGAAAGATAATAGATATTTAATGAAGACTTCAAGCCTGTGAGTTGAAACCAAGCATCACAACAGAATTTTGAGTCAGCTGTTGAACTTCTCTCTTCTTTCACTTGCTCTCGAAGCTTTCCTGCTATGACACTGATCTTGTGTTAAACTCCTGAGATGTCTGACTTCATGTGTTTCTCACTCTTGGATTCAATAAAGGTAAGAAGAAAATATGAATTAAGGAGGAGTAAGATACTTCTGTTCTCCAAAACTGACATGCCTCATGAAACAAGATCAACTGACTTTAAATAAGGAAAACAGGAATTCAATTAGCTAATTATGTCTGATGGCACTGTCTTACCTGTAACAAAACTGGCTTTTAAATATTAGATACAATGACAATGCTTTTCTTGGTGCTTCTTTCCACTTTCCATTATGTTTCTGGAGGGTGCATTGAAAGGAAAGTATTTAATGAGGAAAAAATTACATTTGATAAATTAGGATAACTAAGAAAATTGGGGTTGAGGAAAAGATGGCATGAGAGGAAGAAAAAAAATAGGAACACAATGGAGAAAATTATCTTTAGTGAATACTGAGAGTTCCAAAGGGCACCTTAGGCTCCTTGAACTCGCAGGAGCCTTGATTTTCTCTCTGTATTTCAAGCTTGCACATCACTATCCCACGTTTTTGTTCTTACTTATCCAACATCTCACAGGGGTGAGAGAATTGTGGGCTGAGGAAAATTACAAACTGCACCTTGGATGGCAGAGACCACTGGATATGCTTTCTAGCTTTGAAAGCTGAAAATCAGGAAGACATATTTTCAAAAGGAATTATGGATAAGTGCTATGTATTACAAGCATACAATTCCCTTTAGTGCTCCTGGAAGGGGCCAAAGCATGAATGAGGAACACTGGCACTGAATGCTGCTAGAACTTCAAAAGGAAATTGGCCTTGCTTTATGTGGCTCCTATTCATCTGCTAATAGAAAAACAACCCATCTGCTGTTAACAGGTTCCTTCTTTGCATGTCCTGGTAATTACTTCAATATATATAGCGACTCAAATTGGTGGGAGAATAATCCCCCGTAAAGGCTGGTCACAGTGGCAAGTTCCATTCTCAAGGCTGCCACTCTATGTGTATTCAGAAACTATGTTATGCCTGTGAGCCCGAGGCATGCCCACTCGCCTTTCATCTCTTGTCAGATTTCAATTCATTTCCAGCCATTCAGCGTGGGAGGGGATCATTGGATCTCACTAATAGGTTCTGGTCTTGCATCTGAGAGTCAGCATCATGAGGGTTGGAAGGTGGAACCAATCCATCTCTGGCTTCCTGCAGGGCCTCACAAATTCTTGTCAGTCACTGCAACTCGAAAACAAACTTCCTTCCTTCATTCTGGAAATTTCTGTGATAATGGGAATCCATGTTCTACTGTCTTCCTTTTCTCATCCGTCATTCCCAGTATGGTAGCATCAAATCTAGGGGGGAAGAAACCAGTTCTGAATGCTCAGTGACCCTTTCTTCTCCTCATCCTAGAATTTCACACATTCCCTTTGTAAAATCACCATGTCCCTCACTGAGTCCCCAGTGAGGAGACCTCAGGTGTACCCAGAGCTTGTCACCATGCAAATGGGCTAAGCCTTCCAATAAGGAGGCCCCAGCCACAGACAAAGCCACAGCTCAACCTGGACACATTGTTGTGCCAGTACTCCAGACTCGGCCTGAGAAACTAATAAAAATGACAGAGTTCTCACTTATTCCAAATCCTTGAGATAAAAAACAGTAGATGGATCTGGTCCTCGGAAGGATCTGAAGATCTCATGTAATAACAAATGAGTTGTTTTGTTGCATATAGCTATGCAACAACACTCTAGCTCTCCAATTGTCTGCCTTATTGCTGTGTTTTGTTGTCATTTTCAATCTTTGCAACCTTATTTTTAGAAGATAATTTTAAAAGTAAACATCTCCACTTGAAAGCCAACCCATTGCCTCTGCTCTTGTTCTTTAGATTGTGATCATAATCAGTGGCACTAGTGGTAAAGAACCTGCCTGCCAGGGCAGGAGATGTGAGAGACACAGGCTTGATCCCTGGGTCAGAAAGTTCCCCTGGAAAAGAGCATGGCCGCCCACTCTAGTATTCTTCTCTGAAGAAGCCCATGGTCAAAAGATCATTGCTGGCTATAGTCCACAGGGTCACAAAGAGTCGGACATGACTGGAGCAACTTAGCACAGACATAGGTACTAATTCTTAGTTAAGATTACTGTTGCAATAAAGTCCCTTCTTTCCTAGCTCCCAGAGGTCCAAAGCAGGTGATCCTAAGTGCCATCTACCTCTCCTCCAAATGTGACTCCCAGATTCTGGTCCCTTCTATCATGCGTCTCCCACTATTGCCATGTTTCATGAAGCTGGTAGATCATGGGTTGGAAAAACTTTAATTAAAGTCAAGGATAGATGTTCTGTATGTCAATTCCAACACACTACATTTTTCCAGAACTCGGTTGAATGATCACACCTAATTAGAAAGGAAGCGGGGAAAGGACTCATGTAGTCTCAGTGTGCTGAGATTGGTGAAATGAAAATGGAAATGGTATCAGTGAACACCTACGTAGAGTGTGACACACACTAACCGTAATAATTCTGCTTTTGCTTATACTATGCATCTTCCTCAGTGCCTTAAACAAAAGTACAATTCCTATCAATCTTCTGAGTACAAAAGAAGTCTGTGTGAAACTAAATTTCAGGGGCAGAAAGGTGAGAATAGCTGACTCATGAATTCAGTTGAAAGAGAGAGAGAGAGCCAAGGATGCATTAATTAACTCCTGGCTACTTTTCTCACGGAGTACTCAAATTTAAAAAATATTTTTAAAAAAATGAGGCTAAGGAAATATCACCATAGAACAGGTCCTCTACCTTAGAAAAAGAATATCATCAAGATCAACTATGCAGGTCACTTGGTCAGCTATGTAAAAGAACTATTATTACCTGAACAAGACAGAGGTAGTAGCAATTTAACCCCACAGAAACCTCTGCAAGAGGAAGAATATAGCATTCAAGCAACAGTTAGAAGTGGACATGGAACTACAGACTGGTTCCAAATCAGGAAAGGAATACGTCAAGGCTATATATTGTCACCCTACTTATTTGACTTATATGCAGAGTACGCAGTGCAAAATGCCAGGCTGGATGAAGCACTAGCTGGAATCAAGATTGCTGGGAGAAATTATCAATAACTTCAGATATGCAGATGACACCACCCTTATGGCAGAAAGTGAAGAAGAACTAAAGATCCTCTTGATGAAAATTAAAGAGGAGAGTCAAAAAGTTGGCTTAAAGCTCAACATTCAGAAAACTAAGATCATGGCATCTGGTCCCATCACTTCATGGCAAATAGATGGGCAAACAATGGAAACAGTGAGAGACTATTTTCTTGGGTTCCCAAATCACTACAGATGGTGACTGCAGCCATGAAATTAAAAGATGATTGCTCCTTGGAAGAAAAGCTATGACCAATCTAGACAGCATATTAAAAAGCAGAGACATTACTTTGCCAACAAAGGTCTGTCTGGTCAAGGTTATGGCTTTTCCAGTAGTCATGTATGTATATGAGATTTGAACTATAAAGAAAACTAAGTGCCAAAGAATTGATGCTTTTGAACTGTGGTGCTGGAGAGGATTATTGAGATTCCCTTAGACTTCAAGGAGATTCCAGCAGTCCATCCTAAAGGAAATCAGTCCTGAATACTCATTGGAAGGACTGATGCTGAGGCTGAAACTCCAATACTTTGGCCACCTGATGTGAAGAACTGACTCATTGGAAAAGACCCTGATGCTGGGAAAGATTGAGGGGAGAAGGAGAAGGAGACGACAGAGGATGAGATGGTTGGATGGCATGGACATGAGTTTGAGCAAGCTACAGGAGTTGGTGATGGACAGGGAAGCCTGGAGTGCTGAAGTCCATGGGGTCCCAAAGAGTTAGACACAACTGAACTGAACTGAACTGAAACATTTGCAAGAGGAAGAATGCAGCATTCAAGCTTCAGGTCTCCCTTTGGGATAACTTCCTCTCTTAGCCCTCTGGATCCATCACCACCTTAGCAGGATATGATCATCAGATCAAAGTTATGCTGCCCGTGGAAAACTGTACACACAGGTATGTATCTCTCACACCCTACAGCTGCTTCTGGGAAGTAACACTCTGCTGGCAGGCTCTGAGAATACTTCATCTGTCACGGGATGTCTATAAACATGGTTAGTCACCAGATAACTAACAAGAGCAGTTAAAAGAAGCCTCAGTGCATATCTTGAAGAACTGTTGAGACTGTGGACATGTATTGGTCTGCTGTCTTCAAACCCTGCTGAAATGACCTAAGGAGCAGGAAGGCTATGAGAACTGGGCTGTATATCTTAATCTAGTGACATGGAAAAGGAGATGAGGAAGCCAGTCAATGAGAAAAGGTGAGAACTACCTAGATCATTGTCAACATCAAAATACATCTTAATACATCAGTGGTCATGTCCAACAGTAACAGAAAATAGTTTTTTTCTGAAATCTTCAAAAACTCCAAATGGAGTATTGCCAGATATTAATTATGATGGGCTTCTTCCCTGGTGGCTCAGAGGTTAAGGCATCTGCCTCCAATACGGGAGACCTGGGTTCGCTCCCTGGGTCAGGAAGATTCCCCTGGAGAAGGAAATGGCAACTCATATCCAGTATTCTTGCCTGGAGAATTCCATAGATGGAGAAGCCTGCTGGGCTCCAGTCCACAGGGTCACAAAGAATCGGACATGACTGAGCGACTTCACTTTCACTTTTCACTTTCCCCAATGGCTTAGCAGGTTACAGGAGACATGGGTTCGATCCCTGGGTCAAGAAGATCCCCCAGAGGAGGAAAATGGCAACCCACTCCAGTGTCCTTGCCTGAAAAAATCCCATGGACAAAGGAGCCTGTCGGGCTACAATACAGTCATAAGAAGTTGGACATGAATAAGCAACTAAGCATGCACAGACATTAATTATAAAACTTTATTGTTATTAACTTTTGTTCAATTGAACAAATATTAAATTAAGTCGCATATGGGAAGGGAGTATGTGTGTTTTGTTTACTGTTACATGTCCCTAGTGCTTGAAATAGTACCCAGTGCTTGAAATAGTACCCAGCCCTCGGTAGGTACCCAAGTATGAATTAATGCTGAACAGCTATAGTTACTTAATGGAGGCTCTTGGTATGGTTCTGAAGATAAATTGGTAAAAGACTTCTAAACAGTGATTTGTCTACAAATATGAAACCCCTTAAGATTGATATTTGAATGATGTAGAATAGCTACTTCCATAATTTATGAGATAAGAAAGAGTCAAATGAAATTATATTTAAAAAATTATTTTCAATGGAAAAACATCTCATGACCATTAGGATAAATGTACTAATCTGTAATACTAGGGAAATGATCCTGAATCTGTCTACCCTCTATAGGGTCCTTCTATTGAAAGCTCTGAAATTTGATTTGGTACTTGGTTTGTTATTGGCTGACTGATTAGTTAGGTGTCTGATGGCCACCTAATCCCATGAAAAAGGCCTATTTAAATGAAAATACCAGTGTCAGTTAAAAATTCAAGTAATATTTATATAATCTTATGGGTTCATTTTATATCAAATGTATGAGACAACAGAATTATAATTTTATAAGCTGAAAGTATTATTCATAGTGTAGTGGGATGCCTCATAAAATAAATGTATGCAATAAACATAGGTTCTTTTAATAGGCTTCAGAGTACAATTTTATTATTTATTTTAAATTATTATAAAGGTTGTGTTTTTGTGTCACATTTCCCATTATTCTGTGATTTAAAGCAAGTTTGCTTCCTCGGATAAGAATGTAACTCCCCGTTATAACAGTGTTCCTATGAACCAATGCTGATTTACAGGGAAGTGCTTTCACAAAATTGCCAAGTTTATGTTGTACTAAAGCTCAATGATTACCTAGATGAGTGATCACGAATTTCCTTTACGAACTCTGATCTCCTGATTGTGTTTCCCTCAAGCACAATGTCAAGAAGGAATGCTGGCTCAGCAGAAGCCTATGGTGGGTTACCAGCAATGTCTGCTATGAATGTCATGATGGGCACGGTTGGCACCTTATGTATTTGCCATCTCAAACCTACATTAACAAACATTTAAAAACCAAAAGCATGTATTACTGACCATGCTACTGATCTGAATGAATGTTGCTTTTTCTAAGTTGTTTTTTGGTTGTTTTTTTTTCTTTTTTTTTTTAACGTGGAGGATTTTTAAAGTCTTGTACTGAATTTGTTTTGGTTTACTGGCCATGAGGCACATGTGGTCTTAGTTGCCCAACCAGGAATTGAACCAGCACCCTCTGCATTGGAAGGTGAAGCCTTAACCACTGGACTGTCAGGGAAGTCCCTATGTGGCTTTATAGTATCTAATTCTTCCTCACTCTAGTGGAGTTGCTTTATCCTCTAGAAGAACACTGCATTTCTTCTTAGTCCTTCTAAGGTAAAAGGCAGGTGAAATAGACTATCTTTTGTTCTGCTCAAGACAGCTTTAACTCCTGAAGGGGATTTGATGGCTTGCATAATGCTAGCAGCTCATGGGAGGTCAGCCTTCACGGTCAGTTTGATCAGCGGCTCAGTGAGGTCATGAAGGAGGCAGTGGCTTCTGTCCCTCCCTCTGCCTCCACGCCATCAGCTTCGCCAGCCTCCTCCTGCCCGCACGCTGGCTGCAGCGGTTCCAGCTTCGCAGCTGTCTATTACCTCACTTGTGCTTGCTCTGGTATTCTGACAGCAGAGCTGCGATTTGCCCCTAGGAAAGCTATGACTCTTAGGTCCCAGGACCATTCTGGAACGAATGGCTGTGGCTGGGAGGACAGTGTGTGCTAACTGGATTTCACCACCCAGGCTTCACTCCCATAGCATGAATTGGCTGAGTTCCCCAGAAAGTTCACGGACTGCATACCCTCATAAAATCTAGGAACTTGAAGAAAGACAAAGCAGGGTAAACGGAACTCTGGAAAAGCAGCTAAAACAGTCTATTCCATGACCTTTGATCCTGCCTTTGAGAGGTAAATCAGTTAGAAACACAGACTCTGGAGTCAGACTCCTTGTATCTGAACACTTCCTTTTTCCTCTGACTTACTCTTCCTCTAAGCAGACACTTGGCCAAGTTCAGCTCCTTTTACTTCAGTTCCTCAGTTTACTAATCTGTAAAATGGGGATAATAAGCATTTTTAAGACTGTTATAAGAATAAAGTGAAACTATGTACATGGAAAACTTAGAGTACTACCTAGTATATAGTAAATACTATAGTCTTCTTAGCTATTATTATTTTTGATGCCCTTAGTGTATAATGAAATTCCCTCAGATGCCTTTAGTTTAACACATACAAAATGGGATGTACATGCTAGAATGATAGCATGAGGAAGCTCTCAAACTAGTAGCCATTCATATCCTGAGAATTCATTAGTACCAATCAATAATGTTGGATATGTCATTTCTTTTGTAGAGAAAAACTAACAAATAAACTAAAAGTAATTTATCTTAATATCTTGCAATACTAAACACATTAAACTCAATATCCTGATACTATCATTGGGTGATAGTATTAAATTGTAGATATAGATATATATAGATTATAGATATAATTATATTATAGATATAATTAGATTCAGATTCTATATTCATTCCATTCAAATGATACTACAGTTACTGAAAAACATCTATTTCTGCTTTATTGACTATGCCAAAGCCTTTGACTGTGTGCATCACGATAAACTGTGGAAAATTCTGAAAGAGATGGGAATAGCAGACCACCTGACCTGTCTCTTGAGAAACCTGTATGCAGGTTAGGAAGCAACACTTAGAACTGGACATGGGACAACAGACTGGTTCCAAATAGGAAAAGGAGTACGTCAAGGCTGTATATTGTCACCCTGCTTATTTAACTTCTATGCAGAGTACATCATGAAAATGCTGGGCTGGAGGAAGCACAAGCTGGAATCAAGATTTCCAGGAGGAATATTAATAACCTCAGATATGCAGATGATACCATCCTTATGGCAAAAAGTGAAGAAGAACTAAAGAGCCTCTTGATGAAAGTGAAAGAGGAGAATGAAAAAGTTGGCTTAAAACTCAACATTCAGAAAATGAAGATCATAGCATCTGGTCCCATCACTTCATGGCAAATAGATAGGGAAACAGTAGAAACAGTGGCTGACTTTATTTTTCTGGGCTCCAAAATTACTGCAGATGGTGAGTGCAGCCATGAAATTAAAAGACGCTTACTCCTTGAAAGGAAAGTTATGACCAATCTAGACAGCATCTTCAAAAGCAGAGACATTACTTGGCCCACAAAGGTCCATCTAGTCAAGGCTATGGCTTTTCCAGTGGTCATGTATGGAAGTGAGAGTCGGATTATAAAGAAAGCTGAGTGCCGAAGAATTCATGCTTTTGAACTGTGGTGTTGGAGAAGATTCGTGAGAGTCCCTTGGACTGCAAGGAGATTCCACCAGTCCATCCTAAAGGAGAGATCAGTCCTGGGTTTTCACTGGAAGGAGTTGAAGCTGAAACTCCAATACTTTGGCCACCTCACGTGAAGAGCTGATTTATTGGAAAAGACCCTGATGCTGGGGAAGATTGAAGGTGGGAAGAGAAGAGGACGACAGAGGATGAGATGGTTGGATGGCATCACTGATTCAATGGGCATGGGTTTGGGTAGACTCCGGGAGTTGGTGATGGACAGGGAGGCCTGGTGTGCTGTGGTTCATTGGGTCTCAAAGAGTCAGACACGACTGAGTGATTGAACTGAGCTGAACAGTTACTGAGGAAAGCTTTGTGTTCTGCTTTTATTGTTTTCCTTTAATGAGAGTTGAAAAATGGGTCATACTCTGTTGTCTCATTAAAGCTCTCTCCTTGAAGTCTGCAATTTTTCTTTATGAAGCACTTTTGTGCATGTGTTTTCAAGATAGGTATGCAGGAGATGTGGGTTTGATCCCTGGGTCAAGAAGATCCCCTGAAGGAGGAAATCACAACCCACTCCAGTATTCTTGCCTGGAAAATCCTATGGCCAGAAGAGCCTGGCAAGCTATAGTTCATGGGCTCACAAAAGAGTCAGACACAGCTTAGTAACTAAACAACAACAACAATGGAAACTCAACATGATGATGGAAAAGAACACGTATTTGGGATTTCCTTTCTTCAGATGAAAGCTTAGCTTACAAAGTTTCTCACTGGCCTTGGCTGATGTTTTAGACAGTTTATTATCATTACGAGTGGGAGGCAACTTAGGGGGGAAACGGACGCTTGATGGAGTTGTTATTATTTAATCACTAAGTCGTGTCCGACTCTTTGTGACCCCATGACTGTAACCCGCCAGACTCCTCTGTCCATGGGATTTTTCAGGCAAGAATACTGAAGTGGGTTGCCATTTCCTCCCCTAGGGGATCTTCCGAACCCAGGGATCCAACACATGTCTTCTGTATCTCCCAAACTGCAGGCAGATTCTTTACCCACTGAGCCATCAGAATGAGTTATTTTCATGATAAAGGGGTAGATCCCACATTCAAAGAGTCAGAGACCACTGAGTAATGATCATTCACTCCCACATTTAAAAGAAGAATTGGTTGACCAAACTTTGGAAAGACTGAATTTCTTGAGCATCCAGGGTTCTAATGTCATCAAAACTTTTGGTCCGTTTTCCAATCCTTTGCCTTCATGTATCAGCTTCGTTCTCCCAGACAAGATATTTATCCACATGAGACTACACACATGGCAGCAGTCAGTCTTTTCCCTCTCCTCACGTTCCATAATGGATGCAGAAAGTCTTTCTTGCCAACTCTGGATAGGAAAAGTTCCATGAGAATGAGTCTCTAGGTCTGCCTTGATCACATGCACATTCTTGTGGCTGGGAGTGGGATCTATTGCTTGTATAAGGGGGTGGAGAAGAATGAAGAAAAGCCATAGCTGGGAACTTGTTAGCAGAAAGATAAAAGATATTTTCTCCTTAATTTACCAATTATCTGAGATAGTGAGTCCATTGTGGACAGAGCTGAACAACATCTTCGCTGAAGTAGGACAGTAGCTAGCCCACCTCCTACAGCTCTGCAGAGTACTCATTTAGCCCAGTTGGGCCAGATACATACTGCACCAAGGCCCGAAAGAAGCCAAGAGCCCTCTTACCAATCTATATCCAGCATTACCTTCAGGGCTTACAGAACAGCCCAGTCTCAGAAAAAAATCTCTCAGCTCAACACAGAGCATTGCCCTGCAGCATGTTGATGCTTTCTGAATTGTGCCCTGCAGAGCCAAGGAACAGAAATACTATAGTTGTGAGATGATCGTTTGTTTATAAGGTGCACATAATTGCTAATTAGTCTGGCACATAAATGTATGCCTTAACATTTAGCTTGTGAAAGATGAATACATTAGCCCTGCAGGAACCATAACTATGGCATTTTCTGACTTGTCAAAATGCCTTGCATGCATTTCATAAACTCATTTTTTAAATAAATAAATAACGGAGTTGTAGGCTAACGTCACCTAGAAGACCACGGAAGAGCTGGAGGATGGAGTTATGGTTATTTTACAAGAAAAAGCCCTCGATTCCTGGATTAGTCTTATCTTGCATCTGACCACAACATTGTCTATTAATGCTTTCATTCATCTATTGCACTTGCTCTCAAACATTTACATCTCATCTAGTCTTGAAAGTGAAAGTGAAGTCGCTCAGTCGTGTCAGACTCTTTGCAACACCATGGACTGTAGCCTACCAGGCTCCTCCCTTCCATGGGATTCTCCAGGCAAGAATACTGGAGTGAGTTGCCATTTCCTTCTCCAGGGGATCTTCCTGACCCAGGGATGGAATCTGGGTTTTCTGCATTGCAGACAGATTCTTTAACCTCTGAGCCATCAGGGAAGCCCCATCTAGTCTTAGGGCCTGAATAAAACTGTATAGTCATGTAATAAAATTGTACTGTTTACTTGAGGTCTTTGATAATCAGTTAGTAAGCAATCTTCTAGGATAAGATGGTTAAATAGTATCATCAACTCAATGGACATGAATTTGAGCAAACTGTGGGAGACAGTAAAGGACAGAGGAGCCAGATGTGCTACAATTCATGGAGTCACAAAGAGCCAGCCATGACTCAGCAACTGAACAACAAATGCTAAATGTGAGCTTCCCATGTGCCTGGCTCAGTGATAAAGAATCTGCCTGCCAATGCAGGAGATGCAGGCTTGAGCCCTGGGTCAGGAAGATCTCCTGGAGAAGGAAATGGCAACCCACTCCAGTATTCTTGCCTGGGAAATCCCATGGACAGAGGAGTCTAGCAGGCTACATTCCGTGGGGTCTCAAGAGAGTCAGACATGACTAGGGACTAAGCAACAACAATGCTAAACACTCTGAATGATTGAGTACCCATCTTAAGGAACATACAGCTTATTAGGAGTCATATAAAAATGTTAAAGAAAGATAAGGGATCAAATTCTAAGTTGTAACTAAGAAAATAAGTTAATATGTACTTTATGTTGGCTAAATTGGCCAAGATCCATTTCTTGAAAGACCCAGAGCTTGAAATGGTTCTCAGAAGATGGACAGACAAAGAAGGATGCTCCAGAATCTCTATGTCTATGGTTGGTATAAGCATGGAAGGTTGAAACTGTATTTCAGGCAATGTGACTAGTTGGAACCAAACCACAAAGGTGATCTTAGAGGCCTCTGTAGAATAGAGGGAGCATGTTGTACAGTGAGTCATGTTGGAGAGTGAGTAGAGAATGATGAAATCCTGAGAAAAAGATTTTCACTTTATAAAATAGTTTTCTAAGCAGGAAAGCAATTTTTTTTTTTTTGAAGAATAAGTCATTCCACTCTGTGTGCGTAATAGAGAGAAACATGGGGTGCAGGAACCAAGTCAATTGTCAAAAGAGACAAAAGGAAACAGTCTGGCACTTATGGAAGGTATGTCATAATAAAGCCTCAAGTTAAAGGGGTGATAGAGACATAATCTGGAAGGAAGTTCATAAAAATATTTACTAAAGGGGCAACAGCAAGGCTTAATGACACTGAGAAATAAAAAGGGCTAAAAGCTCTAATTCCACAGTTTTCGTATTGGAGACAATAGAAAATTCAGGTTTTGCTGTTCATCTGAGGGTAACCGTTTGTTCTTCCCAAGTATCCAGTGGTTAAAGAAAGCTGTTTCTGCTCATTATCAGTGTGATCGGGGAAAAAAAAAAATCTAAGCCTTTGAAAGAGTTGCACCCACTGTTCCATCATAGAGAAACAAATGCCATGACATGTGAAGAAACCCGTGCACCTTTGAATTACCGTGTCCAGCTTTTAACATGGTTTCTATTTTCTCACAAAGACTGATAAAGTGGGATTTGAGAGAACGTTGTTGTTCGTCAATAAGTTGTGTCTGACTCTTTGCAACCCCATGGATTGCAGCACACCAGGCTGCAATGGGTTTTCCCAGGCAAGAATATGGCAGTGGGTTGCCATTTTTTCCTGCAGGAGTTCTTCCTGATCCAGGGATCGAACCTGTGTCTTCTGCATTCGTGGGCAGGTTCTTTACCACTGAGCCACCAGGGAAGACCCTGAGAGAATGTTATCTCCAGAGAAAAGAAGGACAAGTGATAATTCTTTGTGAAATAATGTCTGATTGAATTCTAAGTTACAATTGTTGCTAGGTTATAATTAGTGGGAAAACAACATTTATTTTATTTAACTCATAATTTCTAAGTTTAGAATTGTTTCTCAAAAAATGTGCCTCTGTCTATATATAGTTAGTTATAAATAGCNAATAGCTGTATATATATATGTATCAGAAAATCAATTGAAAGTATATCCAAACAGTTGTGGAAATTTATATCCCCATATTTCCATGCAGTCTTATAAAAAGTGGCTAATCTTAATTGCATTGAAAATATAGATAGTTCGTTCACATCGGTAGTCAAGTAAAATGACCATGAGATCCAGGTGCTACAAAATACGAGTTTGTTCCATTTCAAGCTTCAGCAAATTAGTGAAGTCTGAATTCAATTTGGCTACTTGATTTAAGCTCTTGATCAATAGACTGACTAAAAAGAAGTGACTGTGACTTTTCCACTCCTTAGACTGGGTCAGTAAATTTATAAAAAAGATAAGTAATACTTAGAAGAGTAAGTAAAAAAATAAGTGCTTGAATTGAAGTGAAGTGTGAAGGAAATTGTACATTTAAAAACAAAAAAGAAAAGAAAAAAAGCTCACTTTCCCTGGGTTTCGAGGTCCATTTCTATTACTAATCAGCTATGTGATCTTCAATGGGGCACTTCATGCCAGCCTGCTTTAGTTCTCTCCCTTGTAAAATGAGAGAATTTAAAGTGATGATGGCCACAGTCCAGGCCCCATAATATTCATTTTTGGTAAGATCGTGGACCTCCTTTTGCCCCAACTGTTGGCCTGAGAGCTGTAATATGAGAAAACCTAAGTCATCACTGTCCTCTGCCCTTTGACATCTGTGGCTTGACCCCCCAGAACCCTTTCCACAAAGCCCACTATCCCTCTCCCCTCCTCCCTGCATGGAATCCACTTTTCCAAAAGCTCCAGCCATAATTTAGAACTCCTCTCCAAACTCCACCAGCCACTCTACCCTCTTCTGTCTGCATATAGTGTCTTTTATAATTTTTGTTCCCTATTTTTGATAGCCTTTTATATACTAATATATTAATATTATAAGATCTCCACGGTATGAAAGTGAAAAGTGAAAGTGTTAGTCTCTCAATCATGTCTAACTCTTTTTAACCCCATGGATTATAGCCCACTAAGCTCCTTTGTCCATGGAATTCTCCAGGCAAGAATACTGTAGTGGGTGGCCATTCCATTTTCCAGGGAATCTTCCCTACCCAGGGATTCAACTCAGGTCTCCTGCATTGCAGGCAGATTCTTTACCACCTGAGCCACTTGAAAGCCCACTCCACGTTATAGAGCCTGGCTTATACTGTACTCTCTATCTGATATAGTATTTAACATATAGCAGGTATTCTACCAGAGAAGGCAATGGCACCTCACGCGAGCACTCCTGCCTAGAAAATCCCATGGACAGGGGAGCCTGGTGGGCTGCAGTCCATGGAGTCGCTGAGGGTCGGACACAACTGAGCGACTTCACTTTCACTTTTCACTTTCATGCATTGGAGAAGGAAATGGCAACCCACTCCAGTGTTCTTGCCTGGAGAATCCCAGGGGCGGGGGAGCCTGGTGGGCTGCCGTCTGTGGGTTCTCAGAGTCGGACACGACTGAAGCGACTTAGCAGCAGCAGCAGGTATTCAACAAAAACCAGGTGAGCAAATAGGTTTGCTTAATTTTTTTTAGTTTTATAAAATTTAGTTTATTTTTATATTCAATTCGTCCATGTTATTATACTAATCAAAAAATCTTTCCAATTCTGAAAGAACTGTGTTAATATTATTATATATACATTATAACTATATATAAGTTACCTAACAAAGATTATATAGATTTCCAAGCCTTCAGGTGCACTTCTTGAATATGAGTTATATTTTATAGTTTTTTTCACTCAAAGAACTTTTGTTCTGATGAGCTAACAAAAATTTCAACAAGAATTCATCAAATACAATATATGAGCCGTTGAAAAAGGAAGCATAGTCCCTATTTTAAATTCCAACACATGAGCACACAGTGTCGAGACAGCTCATTCTGTCACATGCATGAGAATACAATGGCACTGACTTGTAATGTTTGTCTGGCAAAGTGCTTTCTTTTCAAAATCTTTTAAGCGGGAGTGAGAAAAGTGAGTGGGTGGACAGGTCTGTGTGCGTGCACTCATGTTGGGGAAAGGTTGTCTTCTGTTCTCTTCGTAAAATCACATTGCTGTTCTCAGAGATCAACTCTGACACATAAGAAAGGCAACAACAGCTAGTATTGAATTACTGCTTGTCTAGAGAGAACAGCCAAAGATTCTGTGCCTTCAGCTATGTAGGTTTTAAGAAAACCAAGTCTTGTGTTTCATTTTTGTGACCCAGATAACTTATAAGGGATTTGCTTTCCCATCCCCACGTAGAAAGGAATTGTCTCAATTCTCATACCATAGTATTAAGAGAGTGATGCACTGTTTTAGACAAAAGAGATCTATGAGACTGCCTATGAGGACAACAGATCTCATCTGCAGAAGTTCTTCAAGTCTTCTTATGATTAAACGTATCATTTCCTGCTTAACAAAACTCCTTCATACTTCACTGTAGAGTGACTAATGGTTTAACTTTAAAATAACTGGTTTATTAGTCCCATGAAAAGTATTTTTTATCCAAATATTAACTGTTATGTGTTGCTGTTTAGTCTTTAAGTTGTGTCCAACTCTTTGCAACCTCATGGACTGTAGCCTGCCAGGCCCCTCTGTCCATGGGATTCTCCAGGCAAGAACACTGGAGCAGGTCATTATTTCCTTCTCCAGAGCATCTTCCTGACCCAGAGATTAACCCCCCATCTCCTGCATTGGCAGGTGGATTCTGTACCACTGAGCCACCAGGGAAGTCCTATTAACTATGTTTCCCCACAAAAGGGATCCTAAATCTTGAGCTCTGGAAACACATACATCTGGGTTCAAATCCCATGTCACCTAATGTCTTTAAACATTTGTTCACTTCATCCATTAAATGAAAGACATTCTAGTCTCTACCTTCAATGAAATACAGCATGAACAGCACAAAATGTGGCTTACATGTAGTCAGTGCACATTTCAAATTCGATATCTTAAGACAATTTCAGAATTTTTTCCCTTATTTTTTTCTGATAATAAAAACAAGACAGATTCTAAAATCTAATAGTTCGATAGCATGTCCCTGTCCATGACAAGATGGGAAAAAATGTGACTATTTTTGTGTAATATAACTGATATAAGGGGAAAGGCTGATAACTTTCATTATAGATGATGGGATATACCCTTAGGGTCTTTGGTGTTTTTAGAACACGGCAATTTCAGGCAATGTTCATAACACGTAGGTATTCTCTGAGTCAGTATTTTCTAGAGATTACCTCTATTTGCTGATTGTCAGAAATGGACAAATGGAACTGACTACTCCTCAGTTTCTCTCCAACTCTCATTCTCATCTCCACCAAAGACAGCATGTAAATAAACCAATCATCAAATAAAGCAAATCAGTCTTATGATGACTTCAGAATGGATGATGACATTTTTAACCAATGAATGTTTAAACCAAGTCAAGGCTATGGTTTTTCCAGTAGTCATGTAAGGATGTGAGAGTTGGACTGTGAAGAAGGCTGAGTGCTGAAGAACTGAGGCTTTTGAACTGTGGTGTTGGAGAAGACTTGAGAGTCCCTTGGACTGCAAGGAGATCCAACCAGTCCATTCTGAAGGAGATCAGCCCTGGGATTTCTTTGGAAGGAATGATGCTAAAGCTGAAACTCCAGTACTTTGGCCATCTCATGTGAAGAGTTGACTCATTGGAAAAGACTGATGCTGGGAGGGATTGAGGGCAGGAGGAGAAGGGGACGGCAGAGGATGAGATGGCTGGATGGCATCACTGACTCGATGGACGTGAGTCTGAGTGAACTCCGGGAGTTGGTGATGGACAGGGAGGCCTGGCGTGCTGCGATTCATGGGGTTGCAGAGAGTTGGACACGATTGAGCGACTGAACTGAACTGAACTAGAACTTGTGGAGACATTAGTATCATTCCAAAGACCAAGTGAGAGGAATGTGAACTTTAGAAATTGTTTCTGTGCATTCTTCATTGAAGCCACTCTAAAATTCTTCCAGAATTTCAAGTAATGAGTAAAGAATTTTTAAAATTCATTAGAGTTATTGTTCTGTTTTCCCTCCAATTTATTGCAATGCAACAGTAAGACTGGGACTCTTGTGGTTTTCATACTTATATAAGTTCTAGAAATTTAGGGAAGAAAAAACCCAAATATCCAAATCATCTTATAGATCTAACCTATACAGCTGTAAGAAAAAATATAATTAAAATTACACTAAACTATTTAGTATCATTTACATTGAAGAAATGAAAGATATCCTTGATAATTTAATAGGGCTAAATTTTATCAATGCTATTGTTAGCTTTTTCTCTGTAGTTGCCAGGAAAACCTAAATTGAGAATCTAGTTGTCACTTCTTTCTATCTTTCTAAAAACTTTTAGCAATAGTATCCTTTAGCAACAGTATCCTCTAAGGGGAGACCTAATAAAGTTTATTATAAGGTTGGATCAATACAAGATAAACAGCCAAGTTTATTATAAAAGACAATAGACAGAAAGGATACTCAATAGTTGTAGTCAATTTCTTACAGTTTGTGTTCAGGGCTCACCATGGTGTATAGATGCCATCTATCCTTGATAATTTGTTTAAAAAATCCTTTGCAAACTCGAGTACAAAAGCAAAAGAAAAGAATATTTTAGTTAGTGGGACTGAAAAGCAACCAACTTTAAAACAAATTTTATTTGAATTATACTGAAGAAAGACTTGGGGCTTCCCTGGTGGCTCAGACAGTAAAGAATCTGCCTGCAATGCAGGAGACCTGGTTCAATCCCTGGGTCAGGAAGATTCCCTTGGAGAAGGGAATGTCTACCCACTCCAGTATTCTTAACTGGAGGATCCCATAGACAGAGGAGTCTGGCGATCTACAATCCATGGGGTCGCAAAGAGTCAGACATGACTGAGCAACTAAGCATGCACACACGAAGACTTGGACTTCCTAAAGATTATGGGAGGCTATATCTACTCAGGGAAGATAATATTAAAAGGGTTGAGTGAACATTGAAAGATGTAACTTCATCCAATGAGAGAAAATCTTGTACTTTTTTGCTAAAAAATATCTAAAGACATTGTTTAAGAAAAAGAGAACAAATTCAAGGAGAGTGTTGCCTTTCATTGAGAATTCAACAGCTTTTATTAATAAATGGAACTGTTCTTTTCAAACTGATCAAAAATTAGTGATTAATTTGGCCTACTAGCCTTGAAAATTCAACCCTCTACTTTATTAAAGTATTGACAAATGTAACTAATTGCATAGATGTCATAGGTTAACTAAAAAGACTTCTGAGTCTACGTGAGGGAATTATTTGCCCAGGCAGAAATTTATCAATCAGTGAAAAATGAAGGTGTGCATGTATAATGTGCAGCTTTTTCTACACAGGGTTTCAATGTCATTGCATCTCTACACTCCAGAAGTAGATTTGTAATAAAATCAATGGAAGACAGAAACCCAGTATCACGGCTGGTGGCAGACTGTCAAATCAGAAATTCATTTATAAGTATGACAAGTCCTCCATCTCAGAACTCCTGGTGGGAAAAACCTGATTGACAACAATTACTCTAGGGCCACTGGGGCCTTCTGTGTGGCTTCCTCACGCCCTCCTCCCTTGGACAAAGACATAAAGTCTATTGGAAGCATTTTTCACACAGACAAGGAAATGATTTAGCATTTCCCCACATAACATGAAGGGTTAGTGTATTTCTGGACTTATTCCATTTTCTTTCTACATAGGTAACAACACTCGCTATCTTGCTGGCAGCTTAATAGTAGGCTACCTGACTTCCTGATAATAGGAAAATTTCCCCTTCTACCCTGCTATTTGGCATGTTTACTTTGCACTAGTACATTAGGATCTAACTAAATTATGTTTTAATACTAGTTCAGATGCAGTTCTTTAAACTATATAATAAAACAAACAAAAAATATGTAAGCTGCATTAATTACAATAAAAATCAGATCAATCACTGACTGTCTAAAATTATAAAATAGTTTATGATATATATTAGAACATTTCTTTACAGTATTATTTTTGTTGTTTGCTCGCTAAATCCTGTCTAATTCTTGTGGCCCCATGGACTGTAGCCCACCAGGATTCTCTGTCCCTGGGATTTTCCAGACAAGAATACTGGAGTGGGTTGCCATGCCTTCCTCCAGTTCCATCCATGGATGGAACTCACATCTCTTGAATTGCAGGCAGACTTCATATACCATTTTAATTTTTTCAAGGATGAAAAGTAGTGATTTAAAATATAAGAATAAAGTTGATCTGCATTCATTACCACTAAGTTGACTGGGGAATCTGAGTCTTCCTCCAAATTTTACTTGCTCCTCCATCAATTAAATAGACATTAATGGGACCTGTAATGATCCATATACTTTGCAAATATAGTGAAGACTAGATGGTGTCCACCCTCAAAGTTAAATTCTTATAGAGTCTTTAGAATTTATTTCCAAATTTCTGAAATTTCTAGATGTGTGGGTATGTGTTTGCATAAAATCCCTTAGTAACTAAGACCATATTTGATGCCGCAATTTATGTCTGTTGAGCACTCAGAAATGCTCTGCTTTTGGGTGATAAGTTAATCATATGGTCACCCTTCTAGGGAACTGAATGCAGAGGAAGCTTTCAGTTGTTTTCTCTGGACAGGATAGATGATTGAATGTCATTATTAGCAGGAAACAAGTTAGTTATATTAGACACAGATTTCATTTTGTTCAAGCTCTTTATTTTCCATAAGAAACACTAAAAAAGAACCAAACAGCCCAGTAAACCCACAACATTTTCCTGTCTCTGAAAAACTGTTGACATTTAAAAAAAAAAAAAGAGTTCTTACCTGGATGGGAGAGGAGTTTGGGGGAGAATGGATACATGTATATGAATGGCTGAGCCCCTTCGCTGGTCACATGAAACTATTACAATATTGTTCATTAGGCACCCCACTCCAGTACTCTTGACTGGAAAATCCCGTGGATGGAGGAGCCTGGAAGGCTGCAATCCATGGTGTCGCTAAGAGTCAGACATGACTGAGCAACTTCACTTTCACTTTTTACTTTCATGCATTGGAGAAGGAAATGGCAACCCACTCCAGTATTCTTGCCTGGAGAATCCCAGAGATGGGGTAGCCTGGTGGGCTGCCATCTATGGGGTCACACAGAGTTGGACACGACATAAGCTACTTAGCAGTAGTAGCAGCAGCAGCAGCTATACCCCACTAAAATAAAAAGTTGTTTTTTTGTTTTTTTTTAATGAGTTCCTGAACTGCCCAGAAAACCCTCACATAGGTTGATTCATGGATCCACAAAGAACTAAGGACATTTTGTTTCCATGTTTAACAGTGATGATGAGGATGTTCGAGAGCTTAACAATAATAGTTGTGACTGAACCCAAAATGACTTCCTCGTTTCCACAACGAGTGAAAGTATTTCAAGTCTGTGAAAACACTTGTTGGCTCTGAAAAATTGGATAAAGATTCTTTAACGTAATAACATATAGAGATCTGAATTTTAATGTGATGTACTATTGAGTCAGGTTTTTAAAGCTGATCTTTAAAAATACATTATGTTCCATTAATTTAATAATTATGATTTCTATGTACTAAATTCTTACTGGAATCTACAAGCTGTTTTTAAAGAATAATTTCAATATATATAAATCTCATTTGCATCTTATGAAATCTCTGGAATCTTAAAAAAGAAGGATGTATAAACATACCTATTCTACCAAACAAACCTCAATGATTATAAAGGTTAAATGATTAATCTAGTTCANAAGAGCTGACTCATTGGAAAAGACCCTGATGCTGGGAAAGATTGAAGGCAGGAGGATAAGGGGATGACAGAGGATGAGATGGCTGGATGGCATCACCAACTCAATGGACATGGGTTTGGGTGGACTCCGGGACTTGGCGATGGACAGGGAGGCCTGGCGTGCTGTGGTTCATGGGGTCACAAAGAGTCAAACACAACTGAACAACTGAACTGAACTGAACTCAGTTCCAAGGTCATCTACTTAGAGAGGCCTTCTCAAACCAACCAATTTAAATTTGCCCCCTATCTGTTTACTTCCTTCCTACCCCAATCTGCACTTCTTTTCAATTGATTAGTTATCAATTACATATCCTGCAATTGAAAGGCAGAAGGGTGGGTCCTTTTTCACTGCAGCATCCTAGAACCTGGAATCCATAAAAGATGCATCTACTAAACATTTGTTGAGGACGTAAACAGGTGAAGAAGATGAATCTTCTAACTTGGGCATTCACCAAGTTGTACAGCTTGACTTACATTGTTCCCTGAGCCCTCCTACTGAAAATGGCAATCTCAAATGGGGCAGATATGTGAGCACGTCACTCAGCTTGCCTGCTCTACCCAGTAACCTTTATTTATCTATGAGCTTCACAAAGATTTAGTTTTTGAGGACCAAACGTAGCCCGTAGGCAGGATCAGTTCTTACCAACCTACGTGGAAGCTATATGATTAACCCCTCAAAATTCCTTGGCAAGCAAATAAATAGTCTCCCCACTAGCTCCTTCACTCCTCTACACATTTCCATATACTTTCCTGCACTCAGCACCCAGAGTGAGGCCTTCATTTATAAATCTCCATTGTCCATGTCCATCCTCTTCTCAAAACCTCTATCAAATGAAAAACAACAAACCTTGAATTTACAAGAAACCGTTTTCAAAAAGACTATTGCAACAAAGGAAGAGGTTACTGCTAGCAATAGCAAGAGGGCTATTGCAATAGGGAAAAAGCACAGACCATGAGGTCTTGCAAACAAATCAAAATCAGATAGCAAAGAGCTTTCTTTTATGATGAGGAGGAAATCAGGCTAAACAGAGGCAGGTGTGCAGAAGTGGGATGAGCAGCTGGCTTAAAGGGACAATTGAATGGGAGATGTCTTTCCTTGTGGGTAATTTTCATGAGATGTCATTAAGGAGAATTGTTCTGAATTCCAAAGTTTGTTTAACTGTAAGGGTGAGTCCGGTTCAGGATCATGTGATGAAGAAACTTTAAAGTTTGGTCAAGTCAACAGGCATTTTGTAATCTGATTGGCCAGAAGGGGCCAATAGTTCAGCTAATCATTAATGAGATAAGGGATGAGAGTGGGGAGGGTGAGTGTCCGGCCTTTCCCTAAGTAAACAAAGACATTATCTCTGAGTCTTAGCTTAATCATGGGGGGAAGGGTAGTTCTTTGCTTACTGCAAAGATTCCCCAGGATACGAAAAGCAGAGGGATTTCTTGAACCATTGCTGGTTTCCAGGAGCAGAGGGCTCAGGTTGTTTAACATCATCACTTTCAGAGGCTTTCTAATTCACCCAAAATAAAATTTAGTATTTTTCAGTGGTCTGCAAGGCCCTACACGATCTGAGTTTCTCCATCCATCTCACCTGTTCACTGGCCTTCTCCGGGTTCCATGTTAGATGCGTTCCCCCTCCAAGATTTCTGGGCTTGTTCACCCTTTGTCTAAACTCTTTCAAGACATTTACACAACTTTTTCCCCTATTGTTTCCAAGTGTCTACTCAAATATCACCTTTCCACAAAGCCTATCTTGACTGCTTTTACATAATGATACAATTACTTTTCCTTATAACAACTCATCCTTCCAAGCTCCTCATCCTGTGACATTTCAGTCCACGACATTTATAACAATGGTAGGCTTTGACTTATTTTGGCTTCTACTTCTTTCACTAAGGGCTTCCCAGGTGGCTCAGTGGTAAAGAATCCTTTTGCCAACGCAGGAACCACAGGAGACTCGGGTTCAATCCCTTGGTCAGGAAGAACCTAAGGAAGAGGGCATGACACCCCACTCCGGTATTCTTGCCTGGAGAATCCCAGGGACAGAGGGTCCTGGTGGACTACAGTCCACAGAGTTGCAAAGAGTCAGACACGACCAAGCACACACACGCACCCTGCACTAAAATGTAAGCTCAAATGACAGGAATTTTGTATCTTTTATTCCCTACTGTACTATTATTAGCTATAATTATATGTTAGATGACTAAATGACCTAACAAAATATTGAAAGAATAAATTAATGAAATTATACAGTATTATCACAGACTGGGAAACTTTGCTGAAAAAAAAAATAGTATTTAAGAATTGTTCTCTCTTTGGAACCTAGGGAAAATGAGAATGAAAATAAGGAGCCCTAAAGGGAAGAGAGCCATAAAACTCAATTCCTAGCACTAGAGATCACCAAAGAAATCCAACTAAATTTTAAATGAAACCAGTGGCAACAGTGATTCAAGTTCCTGATGTTCTACCAGTGAGTCTATGGTATCACATAGACAGGACCCATGCAATGGACCCAACCTACAAAGAGGTATAATATATAATGTACCTATAGGCTTAAGATAGAAGTGCTAAGAGATTCTGTAAATATATTGAAAGCAAAAGGGGGAATACTAATTAAACATGTTGTTAGGAGAAATACATGATTTGTGTTCCAAGTCTAAATAGACTGGATTAATCAAATGTCACACTGACATTTCTAATAATGATGGCACTGGGCAAATTCCATCAGTGAGCTATACCTGCCAAGAAAAAAAGTAACAGAGGATCAATTAAATAAACAGGAAATTATCTTCCCCCCAGATAGTCCATGGATCTTCTCATTTGTCATGGTACCTGGATCCTTTGAAAATTAGATAGGCATTTGCCTATGATTAATAACTCCTACTACTCTTCTTTGCGCCCCTAAATAACTTTATGTTGCTTAACACCCTAGAGTTATCTAATATCTTTGAAAAAGAGAGGCTTTCAGTGATAAGAGCAAATTAAAAATGGCTTATATGTCAGAAAGGATCATGGCATTCTAACACAAAGTCCTCTGTATTAATAAACGCACCTGCAATGTTCCCAAGATTAATGAGAAATATCTTGGCAGAATTCATTTGAGCAGTAAATTTGCATGGTTATACTTATAGATCATCTTAAAATCGCCTGCTTGAGCACAGACAATGATATCATAAATATGTATTTGAAATGAAATTTAAATTTTAGGGAAGCAATATCCATTCATTAAAGAAGAGGAAACAAATGCATTACAATGAATCTCAGGTAAATGAAAAGAGCTGCATCTAGAGCTATGAAAGAGTCTCTTTATATTTGTGACTTTGAGGATATTATTATTCAAAGTAAGGCTATGCCTCAGTTGATTCCTTCCTTTAGAGGCACTCTTATATAAGAGTGTTTAGTGGGGGTTGGTTCAATTGCTGTATACCAATTCTCCTAAAACTGACAAGTCTCAGGTTATAATTCATAGATCAAATGTAGGATTTTGTTGTAAAATATGCTAGATGGGAAGTCTGGACTGGCAAGTGGTTTGTGGAAGCTACCAGATTTTGTCATCCGCGGACAGAGTCATCACTGCTCTTTTCAGGTCCTTCTGGTCTCATGGGGAACCCAGATTAACTGTAGAGATGCCCCAGAAGCCTTTTCTGCACAGATTTCCTTTTTAAAAGGAAAACAGTGAAAGAATTCAGATACCAAGATGGGCACAAGTGTGATTCCAGTTTTATAAAGTTCAAGAACAGGCAAAAGTTAACCATAGGGATAGAATTCAAAATAAGGGAGTAGATGGGAATGTAAATTGATACAGCCACTATAGAGAACAGTATGGAGGTTCCTTCAAAAACTGAAAACAGAGCTACCACACGACCCAGCAATCCCATTCCTGGGCATATACTCAACAGAAAACCATAATTTGAAAAGATTCCTGCACCTCAATGTTCATTGCATACTATCTACAGTAGCCAGACCATGGAAGCAACCTGAATTTCCATCAGCAAAAGAATGTATAAAGAAGATGTATTGTGTCGATACAATGGAATGTTCAGTTCAGTTCAGTTGCTCAGTCGTGTCCGACTCTTTGCAACCCCATGAATCACAGCACACCAGGACTTCCTGTCCATCACCAACTCCCGGAGTTCACTCAGACTCACGTCCATGGAGTCAGTGATGCCATCCAGCCATCTCATCCCTTCTCCCCCTGCCCCCAATCCCTCCCAGCATCAGAGTCTTTCCAATGAGTCAACTCTTCGCATGAGGTGGCCAAAGTACCGGAGTTTCAACTTCAGCATCATTCCCTCCAAAGAAATCCCAGGGCTGACCTTCTTCAGAATGGACTGGTTGGATCTCCTTGCAGTCCAAGGGACTCTCAAGAGTCTTCTCCAACACCACAGTTCAAAAGCACCAATTCTTCGGCACTCAGCCTTCTTCACAGTCCAACTCTCACATCCACACATGACCACCGGAAAAACCATAGCCTTGACTAGACAGACTTTTGTTGGCAAAGTAATGTCTTTGTTTTTGAATATGCTATCTAGGTTGGTCATAACTTTTCTTCCAACGAGTAAACGTCTTTTAATTTCATGGCTGCAGTCACCATCTGCAGTGATTTTGGAGCCCAAACCAGCCGTTAAAAGGAATGAAATTATGCAATTTGCAATAATGTGGATGGATATAGAGATTGTCACAAGGTGAAGCATCAATAAGTCAGAAAGAAAAAACAACATATAATATTGCTTATATGTGGGATCTAGAAAAATGATACAGATGAACTTATTTGTAAAGCAGAAATAGAGACAAAGACATAGGGAATGGATGTATGGATACCAGGGGGGAGGGATAATGTGATGAACTGGAGGATTGGGATTGGCTACATGCATTAATAAAGTAAAATAGATAACTAACGAGAACCTGCTGTATGCTCTCTGGGGACCTAAATGGCAGGGAAATCCAATAAAGAGGGGATGGGTTGCATGTATACATATAGCTGAATCACTTTGATGTACAGTAGAAACTAATAGAACATTTTACAGCAACCATGCTCCAATAAAAATTAATAAATAAAATAAATGTGTAGGAGGGTTGAAGATCTCTCCCCCTAAAACTTCTTCACATTCTAAGCCTCAGAATCTCTGCACGTGACTTTTTTTTTTTGGAAAAAGAGATCTTTAGAGATATAATTAAGGATCGTGAAATGAGATTTCACTTGTATTTTCTAAATGGCCTCTAAATGCAAGGACATGTCCATATAAGAGGTACAGAGGGGAGAGACACAAAAGAATGGAGAAATCCATGTGAAGATGGAGGCAGAGACTGCAGTGACGCAGCAACCAGCTGAGGAATGCTTGGATCCACCACTGACCAGGAGAGGCAAGGAAGTTTCCTCCCCTAGAGCCTTCAGAGAGTCCAGTACAGCCAGTGCCTTAATTTTGGAATTTAGTTTTTGCAGACATATGGTATCTCTTGAAACCCAGGTAAAATAGTATAAACAAAGTTGTCTTTTAAAAATGAAAATAACTCCCCAAAGCTAATTCTGAGCTATTGAGTAGACCAAGTATTTTCTGCTATAACTATTTAGAGCAAGTCTCAAGGTAAAGAATCTGACTGCCAGTGCAGGAGATGTAAGATCCCTGGGTCGGGAAGATCCCCTGGAGAGGGAAATGACAACTCACTCCAATATCCTTGCCTGGGAAGTCCCATGGGCAGAGAAGTCTGGTGGGCTATATAGTCCATGAGGCCACACAGAGTTGGGCACAACTGAGCGCGCGCACACACACACACAATGAAACTGAAGGTAAAAAAGCTGTGAATGAGTGCAGTTTCCCCTGTGTATCCAGCTTCCAGAGGTTCATATATTCTAGGGCTTCCTTGGTTGGCTCAGACGGTAAAGATTCTGCCTGCAATTAGGGAGACCAGGGTTCAATCCCTGGGTCAAGAAGATCTCCTGGAGGAGGGCATGGCATCCGACTCCAATATTCTTGCCTAGAGAAGTCCACGGACAGAGGAGCCTGTCAGGTTGCAAAGAGTTGGACACAACTGAGCAACTAACAACACTATAAACTAACAACACTCTTTATGCTACTGATGTTTTGTTAGGAAGAATTTTTTTAGTTACAATTACACATCTTAAAATGCACTAGAAAAACTTCATGTCAGAGGGAATCTTTTCTGAATTGTTTGGGGCTTGACTATACATTCCATGTGTGTCTTGGTGCAATTTGATAATAATTACTAAAGCCATTCGCTAAATTACTATTTGTCCTGAGTAGGGTATATTTGGAAACTTGTTGATTTGCTTCTTTTTTCCTACATGACACTTTCCATATTCTGTTTGTGAGACAAAAGCATGCTTTGAGATAAAATCAGACAACTCTGGAAGATCCTTCACTTAAAACCTTTCTTTGTCATCTTTTTGGCATTACACTTTACTGAAACATACCCACATTTTAGAATTGAAATTCACAAAATTTAAAAAAGTTAAGGCATTACCAGAAATAATGTATTGGATATTTGAGGAGTAATGTATTAGATAGTATTAATTAAGCTTATATCTATAAATTTTATATTAGAAATAGACAACCAACTACAGATACTAAACTGAGAGTATACTCAAAATAAGAAAAATCCAAGATATTTCCTATGTCTGGAATATTTTATTAAATAGAAGTATCTCACAGCCCATAAATCTCTGACTTGCTTTTTTTTAATCAGGTATTTAATTATTTACCAGAGAAATAAGGACTGCTGCTGTTCAGTCATGTCTGACTGTTTGAGACCCAATGGACTGTAACCCACTAGGCTACTCTGTCCATAGAATTTTCCAGGTAGGAATAGTGGAGTGGGTTGCTACTTCCCACTTCAGGGGATCTTCCCAACCCATGGATCAAAGCCAGTTTCTTGCATCTATTGCATTGGTAGTCAGATTCTTTACCACTGTACCACCTGGGAAGTCCAATTTAATTATTTAATGATATTTACAACTTCAAAACAAAACTGCTGCTAAAAAAATACTACAAAATATAACAACTACTATGCAAAAGTTAGAGCAATGTCTCTGGAAGGCAATTTGTCAGTGTGTGTTAGAAATACAAATTAGCCTTTGACCTAATAATCACACTTCTAGAAACATGTTTCACATATACTCACACATACCCGAAAAAAAAAAGTATCTACAAGGTTATTGATTCCAGTATTTTTAATAGCAGCAAAATTTGGAAAAAAATTATCTTCCATCAGTAGGAAATTGAATATGTTTCATTTATGCAATAAAGCAATTGAAGAAACTTCTTTTATATTGACAGAGTAGGACTTATTTCTAAACTTTAGGAAAAGTAAGATGCATAACAATCCCTCTAATATATTATTTTTTCAAAAAAAATGGTCAGGGCCCAGTTGTTTACTAATAGCACTTGATTGCTGAGTTAATAGGTAACAGGGTAGGGAAAATGCTTTCCTGTATTCCCTTTGATATGTTCTGAATTTTGAACCATATGACTGTGTATTCAAATAAAAAAGTAATAAAATGTTCAAAATATA
>SJYQ01000475.1:314674-393616 GCA_006410935.1 Redunca redunca
CGACAGAGGATGAGATGGCTGGATGGCATCACCAACTCGCTAGACATGAGTTTGAGTAAACTCCAGGAATTGGTGATGGACAGGGAGGCCTGGCGTGCTGTGATTCATGGGGTTGCAAGGAGTTGGATACGACTGAGCGACTGAACTGAACTAAAGTCATCCTTGACTTTTTGTGACTCCATGGACTGTAGCATGCCAGGCTTTCCTGTTCTTCACTATCTCCCAGAGTTTGCTCAAACTCATGTCTGCCGAGTTGGTGATGCCATCCAGCCATCTCATCCTCTGTCGTCTATCGTCCCTTCTCCTCCTGCCTCTAATCTTTTAAAGCAACAGGGTCTCTCCCATGAGTCAGCTCTTCACATCAGGTGGCCAAAGAGTGGAGCTTCAGCTTCAGCATCAATCCTTCCAGTGAATATTCAGGGTTGATTTTCTTTAGGATTGACAGGTTTGATCTCCTTGAAATTCAAGGGACTCTCAAGAGTCTTCTCCAGCACCACAATTTGAAAGCATCAATTCTTCAGCCCTGAGCTTTCTTTGTGGTTCAACAATGGAATATTACTCAGCCATAAAAATTAAGTAATACCACTTGCAGCTAAATGGATGGATCTAGAGATTATCATACTAAACTAAGTCAGAAAGAAAAACAAATACCGTATGATATCATTTACATGTGGAATCTAGTATATGACACAAACTTATCTACAAAACGGAAACAGACTCACAGAAACAGAGAACAGATGCATGGTCGTCCAAAGGAAAAGGAGGTGGGGGAGAGATAGACTGGAGGTTTGGGACTAGCAGATGCAAACTATTATATATAGAACAGATAAACAGTGGGGTCCTATTGTATAGCACAGGAAATTATATTTAGTATCCTGTAATAAACCATAATGGAAAAAAAAATAAGAAAGCATTTGTTGCAGCATTGTATAAAGGGTAGTGAATTGGCAGTAGCCAAATACCCATTGCAGAGGAATGAATAGAGATGCAATCCATGGCCTGACAGGCAGCTGTTAGACACAATGGATTAGGTGCACGCATAATAGCAAGGATAGTTCTGAGAAAAAAACGAAACAAGAATATCTGTTAAACAAAATAATAGCATTCATGTAAGTGAAAATGCATGCAAGCATAACAACTGTAGACATATTCCAGATACGAACAAAAAGATCTGCATTTAACCTATAGAATGGTCAGTTTTGCATGAAGAAGAAAGCAATGAGAGTGGGAAATAGGAATACAAAGGACAAACACAAATGCATAGAACTTATGAAGAGGAGTATAGCAGGGATTATAAGGATAATTATTAATGATAATAATGGATGGGGCGTATATAGTTAACTTTCTGTTCCTGAACAGAGAAATAAAATATAGAAAGAGAGGGAAGCTAGGATAGAAGAGAGGAAGGGATTCACAGAGAGTGAAAGGAAGGAAGGCAGGAAAGAAGGAAAAGAGAAAGTAGTATGTTGCAAAGAAGTATAATATGATCCCATTTATACGTAACTTTGCAGACTTACACTTGTACATCTATGTGTGCAAAGGTGTGCAAAGAGATATCTGAGACAATGGTCACCAGAAATGCTCATCAATGTCACCCCCAGCAGATTTTTTTTTCTCTAATACTTCTTTTGTGTTGTTTGGTTATTCCAGATGAGGATGTGTTATATTAATAGTTTGAGGTGAGGAGGTGGCATAATTTCAAGTGTAGGAAGAAATAATGCAACCAGGCACAGCAGATCCCCTGACATTACTTTCCTATAAACATTGTCTTTAATCATTTTTCCCTCACCATCTGAAGTGTCAAATATACAGCAGATGTGACAGAAGCAATAGTGATTTAGCTACAAAATATTAAAATGCACTATTAAGATGGATAGGAAATCCATAGGATGCTTCTTCAGTAATTAAAAACAATATCAGAAACAATTTTTCTGGCTTGAAACCAAACAACAGAATGATACGAAGTCCATAAAAGATGCTTACTGAAATTCCCCTGAAGCTGCTTGTTCCTCTGTCTGCTTCAATTGAACTGCTTCTTTTTCTATTCTTAAAAAAATTTTTTTAAACACTTCAATTTTATATTGGAGCACAGTTGTTTAACAATGTTGTGTTAGTTTCAGGTAGCAAAATAATTCAGTTCTACACACACTCTTGCAGGCAGGACATTCTAGCAAAGTCTTCAATGTTTCAGGCAGGTGTACCCCCTCAGTCAGTCCATCCCGTCTCTCAGTCATGTCTGACTTTTTGCTACCCCATGGCCTGCAGCACGCCAAGCTTCCCTGTCCATCACCAGCTCCCAGAGCTTGCTCAAATTCATGTCCACCGAGTTAGTGATGTCATCCAACCGTCTCATCCTCTGTCGTCCCCTTCTCTTCCTGCCTTCAATCTTTCCCAGTGTCAGGGTCTTTTCCAATGAGTCAGTTCTTCACATCTGGTGGCCAAAGTATTGGAGCTTCAGCTTCAGCATCAGTCTTTCCAATGAATATTCAGGACTGATTTCTTTTACAATTGACTGTTTTGATCTTCTTGTGGTCCAAGGGACTCTAAAGAGTCTTCTCCAACACCACAGTTCAAAAGCATCAGTTCTTTAGAGCTCAGCTTTTTTTATGGTCCAATTCTCACACATGAACAGTATGAAAAGGTGTACCCCTGGCAGAGTGAACTGAAGCCTTAGGTAACCCTTGGGGCACCTGACCATGAATAATTGAAGTGACACCACTTACTTTCTTTATTGAAATGTCTAATGCCCTGAAATCATCTGTCACCATGTTTGTAAACATGCCAATAATGTTTTTATAAAACAATGGATAAGCAAGTACAAGATGAGTACATTCACTTAATCCCAAAAATCTTGGAGGTCTCTCCTAACCTCATAGACAATGGTTGAAAATAGTAATGTTGCTAAAAAATGGTATTCCCCATAATAAGTTTACTTAGTAAACTTACTGCATCGGTAAGTTTCAAATAATTCCAAGTAACATTTACTAATTTCAAAGATACTAGCTAGCACCTAACAAACATTTTGCATATTGTATCTCATTGCCTTTTCCTAATTAAAGGTAATATCTACTTATAGTTCAATCCAGTCACTCAGTCGTGTCCAACTCTTTGCGACCCCATGAATCACAGCACGCCAGGCCTCCCTGTCCATCACCAACTCCCGGAGTTCACTCAGACTCACGTCCATCGTGTCGGTGATGCCATCCAGCCATCTCATCCTCTGTCGTCCCCTTCTCCTCCTGCCCCCAACCCCTCCCAGCATCAGAGTCTTTTCCAGTGAGTCAACTCTTTGCATGAGGTGGCCAAAGTACTGGAGTTTCAGCGTTAGCATCATTCCTTCCAAAGAAACCCCAGGGCTGACCTCCTTCAGAATGGACTGGTTGGATCTTCTTGCAGTCCAAGGGACTCTCAACAGTCTTCTCCAACACCACAGTTCCAAAGCATCAATTCTTTGGCACTCAGCCTTCTTCTCAGTCCAACTCTCACATCCATACATGACCACTGGAAAAAGCACAGCCTTGACTAGACGGACCTTAGTCGGCAAAGTAATGTCTCTGCTTTTGAATATGCTATCTAGGTTGGTCATAACTTTTCTTCCAAGGAGTAAGCGTCTTTTAATTTCATGGCTGCAATCACAATCTGCAGTGATTTTCGAGCCCCCAAAAATAAAGTCTGACACTGTTTCCACTCTTTGCCCATCTATTTCCCATGAAGTGATGGGACCGGATGCCATGATCTTCATTTTCTGAATATTGAACTTTAAGCCAACTTTTTCACTCTCCTCTTTCACTTTCATCAAGAGGCTTTTAGTTCCTCTTCACTTTCTGCCATAAGGGTAGTGTCATCTGCATATCTGAGGTTATTGATATTTCTTCCAGCAATCTTGATTCCAGCTTGTGTTTCTTCCAGTCCAGCGTTTCTCATGATGTACTCTGCATATAAGTTAAATAAGCAGGGTGACAATATACAGCTTTTCGTACTGCTTTTCGTATTTAGAACCAGTCTGTTGTTCCTTGTCCAGTTCTAACTGTTGCTTCCTGACCTGTATACAGATTTCTCAAGAGGTCAGATAAGATAAGATAGGTATAATTAGCCTAATTTTACAGAGTAAATTTGAGGTTATGGAGGTTAGATAACCATGACTACAAAACTAATGAGTTCCAGAGTTGAACTTCAACTATTTCTCTATATACATAAGCACTCTAAGAACAAAGTTCAAGCATGGACTTCTCTTTCTGTTTGCTCTTGCCTTGTACAGGTCATATCTGTGGAAGCAATAAACATTTACCAATTGGAGTACATTTACTTTGTCAACTGGATACCTGCACAAAAGTTATTCCTACACATATGTAGCTTTTTATGAAGTCACACCCTTAACAAATATTCAATGCATGGCAAATTAATGGAACTTCCAGAATCCAGTTAATTCACCTAAGCCACTGAGTCTGCAAGTTGCTTGAGAGAAAAAAATATTGAGTAGAGAATAGTCATTTGGGCTCGTATTCTGTGTTAGTCACTCAGTCGTGTCTGACTCTTTGAGACCCCATGGACTATAGCCCGCCAGGTCATCTATACATGGGACTTTCCAGGCAAGAATGAGTCGCCATTCCCTTCTCCAGGGAATCTTCCTGACCCAAGGATTGAACACAGGTCTCCCACATTGCAGGAAGCTTCTTTATGGTCTGAGACACCAGGCTATGTTGCATTTTTTGTTTATTTATGGCCATCAGGTTTTCCCTTGCAGAGTTTCTTGCATACCTCTTAAAGTTCACTGTTTATGGCTGTAGAGATGATTATGTCTAAACGAAAAGGGAACACTTACTTTATTTGGGGTCACATATACACACATGACCAGTCCATTCTGAAGGAGATCAGCCCTGGGATTTCTTTGGAAGGAATGATGCTAACGCTGAAACTCCAGTACTTTGGCCACCTCATGCGAAGAGTTCACTCATTGGAAAAGACTCTGATGCTGGGAGGGATTGGGCGCAGGAGGAGAAGGGGATGACAGAGGATGAGATGGCAGGATGGCATCACCGACTCGATGGCCACGAGTCTGAGTGAACTCCGGGAGTTGGTGATGGACAGGGAGGCTTGGCGTGCTGCAATTCATGGGGTTGCAAAGAGTTGGACATGACTGAGTGACTGAACTGAACTGAATTGATACACACACATACACAAACACACACACAATCATGGATGGGCAAAATATAGAACTGTCGTCTAATTGTAATAGAAATAAACTTGATATAACTGAAAATAATAAGCCCCCTAACACACATAAGTCCTCAAAACATGTGCATGCTCCTTGACTCTCTTTCTGTCTCTGTTTCTCTGCCTGTCTGCCTCTCCAACAATATTTTATTCATGACAAAGGAGAATATAGTTTTTCTGTCTGACTTATCACATGCATTTCACTCCGAGTTAAGGAAATTTGACATGTTTTTCTGAGGATAAGTATAAAAATGGTTGTTGCTTTGAAGATTGAAAGCAAATATGTCACTTTCTAAAAGTAATTCTCAATGAATTAGGAAAATGGAATGTTTCTGCTGCTTCCTGGGGACTCAACCTTTCCTGGGCTCAGTCGAATGGTGAACCTGCAAGATCACTGTGTCCTCAGACCAAACAGAAAGACTTATTTTGGAGATGGGGCGGGGGGGGAGTTATATCATAATTCACAAGGAAATATCTCAGGGAAGAAGGCCTTAACACATTTTCCAAATCACTTTGAAATATTGGCTGAATTAAGATATAAAAGTGGGAGAGGAGCAGGTGAGATAACACAGGGCCAGTGTCCTCAGAAGTGGTCAAGCCAGCAAGCATTCCACTGAAGTTGAGACTCTAAAGATTTCTACCTAGCAGGCCATACCTCTTTCAAAACAACTTGCTCACCCACCAGCAACTAACTTGAAAACCTGAAGTTTAATTTTTGTCACACTTCTAAAGAACAAAAAACTAGAGTCACAGTCAATAGGGCATGTGCAGAGTAAAAGCTATGATAAACCTAGGCAGTATATTAAAAAGCCAAGACATCACCTTGCCAATAAAGGTCCATATAGTCAAAGCTTTGGCTTTTCCAGTAGTTCATGTATAGATGTGAGAGTTGAACCATACAGAGGACTGAACACAAAAGAATTGATGCTTCTTTAATTGTGGGGCTGGAGAAGACTCTTAAGACTCTCTTGGACTTCAGGGAGATCAAAGCAGTCAATCCTACAGTAAATCAACCTGGAATATTCAGTGGGAGGACTGATGCTGAAGCTAAAGCTCCAATACTTTGGCAACCTGATGAGAAGAGCTGACTCATGGTAAACACCTTGATGCTGGGAAAGAATGAAGACAGGAGCAGAAGGGGATGGCAGAGGGTGAGATGGTTGGAGGCATCACCAACTCAATGGACATGAATCTGAGCAAATTCTGGGAGACAGCAGAGGACAGAGGAGCCTGGCATGCTGTAGTCCATGGGGTTGCAGAGTTGTAATTGAGAGAGAGAGCAATTGAACAACAATAAGAGCAAAACCTTACTAAAACGTTGTTGATTATTGGTTAGATTTGTTCTATCCTCGGTCAGATAATTTCCTCTGAAGATTAAGTACACACAGACCTGTCCTGATAAGGATCAATAGGTAAAGTAGAATTGTCTTGTCCATCCAGTATCTCTCATTAAGAGATCCCAGGAGTACACAGAAAACAATAAACTGCTATCATGAAACAATGAGTCACTTCAGGGAGCTGAACATGCATGTTCTTTCAAATTTTGCCTGAAACTTTTAAATTTTTTATTTTATTTTGCAATAGTTGGCAAAGTGAGGCAATAAAGAATTGGCTTCACCCTGTATTTTGATTACAGTGTGATAGTAGTTTCACTTTGGATTTCTGTCACCTTACTAGGATTCAGTTCAGTTCAATTCAGTCATTCAGTCGTGTCTGAATCTTTGCGACCCCGTGAACCGCAGCATGCCAGGCCTCCCTGTTCATCACCAACTCCCGGAGTTCACTCAGACTCATGTCCATCCAGTCAGTGATGCCATCCAGCCATCTCATCCTCTGTCGTCCCCTTCTCCTCCTGCCCCCAATCCCTCCCAGCATCAGAGTCTTTTCCAATGAGTCAACTCTTCGCATGAGGTGGCCAAAGTACTGGATTTCAGCGTTAGCATCATTCCTTCCAAAGAAATCCCAGGGCTGATCTCCTTCAGAATGGACTGGTTGGATCTCCTTGCAGTCCAAGGGAGTCTCAAGAGTCTCCTCCAACACCACAGCTCAAAAGCATCAATTCTTCAGTGCTCAGCTTTCTTCACAGTCCAACTCTCACATCCATATATGACCACTGGAAAAACCATAGCCTTGACTAGACGGACCTTAGTCAGCAAAGTAATGTCTCTGCTTTTGAATATGCTATCTAGGTTGGTCATAACTTTTCTTCCAAGGAGTAAGCGTCTTTTAATTTCATGGCTGCAGTCACCATCTGCAGTGATTTTGGAGCCCCAAAAAACCATCTGCAGTGATTTTGGAACCCCCCAAAATAAAGTCTGACACTGTTTCGACTGTTTCCCCATCTATTTCCCATGAAGTGATGGGACCGGATGCCATGATCTTCGTTTTCTGAATGTTGAGCTTTAAGCCAACTTTTTCACTCTCGTCTTTCAGTTTCATCAAGAGGCTTTTTAGTTCCTCTTCACTTTCTGCCATAAGGGTGGTGTCATCTGCATATCAGAGATTATTGATATTTCTCCCAGCAATCTTGATTCCAGCTTGTGCTTCTTCCAGCCCAGCATTTCTCAGGATGTACTCTGCATATGTTAACTAAGCAGGGTGACAATATACAATCTTGACATATTCATTTTCCTATTTGGAACCAGTCTTGTTTCATGTTATTAGGATTAAGAGAATATATATTTGGAGTGGACAAAGGGAAAATAACATTTCTGTAGACCATTATTAAAAACACAATGTTATGTGCTTGAAGATCTGAGCTTTCCTCACCAGACACTGATAATGGGTATTTAAGATGGAAAGGCAGGAAGTAGAAGCTACATACCAGATTATATATTGGGTAATTTGCACATGAACTCATTTAATCTCCACAATGATTTATTGTTATTATTTTAACTTTTTGGACCCACCACACAACATGTGAGATTTTAATTCCTCAACCAGGGATCAAACACATGTCGTCTGCATTGGAAGCATGGAGTCTTAACCACTGGGCCACCAGGGAAATCTTAGACCTATGATTTAGATGTTTATTTCTCTTTTACACAAAAAGACCCTGAAGCAAGACAATTAGAGCTGCTGAAGTTTACAGTGGGTCCTCCCCAGTGGCTCAGCAATAAAGAACCCACCTGCAATGCAGAAGACGAGGGTTGTATTCCTGGGCCAGGAAGCTTCCCTCGAGGAGGGCATGACAAATCACTCCAGTTTTCTTGCCTGGAGAATCCCATGGACAGAGGAGCCTAGTGGGCTAGAGTCCATAGGGTAGCAAAGAGTGAGACACGACAGAAGCAAGTGAGAACCCATACACGCCCAAAGTTCACGGTATATGTCACTGACACATTTTGTTTTATTTCTCACTGTGGTGAGTGGCTCTACACTACCAAGATCTGCCACCTGGGAGAGTCACCCTTGACCCCACTCTTCCTTTCACCCAATCCCACTCAGTGAGTCTTAATGTTTTATGGTTTCATCTTTGAATCTGTTTATTTCTTTCTTCTCTGCTATGGGAATTAGTGTAATAACCTCTAGTCTGACTCTGTTACCTGTATCAAACTTTCTAACTAAGGATCAGGGATCAGGTTGTGCCATCTCCCTCCTTAAAGTCCTTTCATGGATTACCATTGGCTGTAGAATGAGGTATAGGCCCTTTAATGTGGTTTGCAACAGCAGTCAAGATCTGCTCCTTGCTTGCCACTCAACTTTAGCCCTAAACTCTCTGCATATCTTTCCCCTGTGCTCCACGTGTAATGGACCTTTTTCAGCTTCTCAAGCGTTCTTTCTTGACCTGGATCTTTTCACAAGCCATTCTGCTTGCTTCCAGATCCTCCCAGTTACCAGCTCTCTCTTTGTTAACGCGTATTTCCAGCCTTAGGAAATCTTGTTGGTATTTATTTTATGGTTTGTATTGTGTTCATGCAATTTGTTGTGTCAGTTTGTGCTGCACATCAAAGTGAATCAGTTATACATATACATGTGTGCATCCTTTTGTGGATTCTTTCCTTACATAGGTCATTACAGAGTATTGAGTAGAGTTACCTGTGCTATACAATAGGTCCTTATTAGTTATCTGTTTTGTATATGAAGTGTTAGTCACTCAGTTGTGTCCAACTCTTTGCAATACCATGGACTGTAGTCCGCCAGGCTCCTCTGTCCATGGGGTTTCCCAGGCAAGAATGCTGGGGTGGGTTGTCATTTCCTTCTCTGGGGGATCTTTCTGACCCAGGGGTCTGTGTCTCCTGCATTGCAGGCAGATTCTTCTATATATAGTATATATTTTATGTTTAGTAGTATATATATGTCAATTCCAATCTCCCAATTCACCCTGCCCCTCTCTCCCTCAGTAACCACACATTTGGTTTTTATATCTGTGACTCTATTTCTGTTGTGTAAACACATTCATTTGTACTCTTTTTTAGATTCCACAAAAGTGACATCATATATTTGTCTTTTTCTGTCTGACTTACTTCACTTAGTGTGACAATCTCTATGTCTATCCATGCTGCTGTAAATTATATTGTTTTATTCTGTTTCATGGTTGAGTATATATGCATCACATCTTCTTTATCCATTCTTCTCTTGATGGGCATTTAGGTTGCTTCCATGTCCTACATGCATGCTAAGCCGCTCCAGAGTCCGACTCTTTCAGATCCTAAGGATTATAGCCCTCCAGGCTCCTCTGTCCATGCAATTCTCCAGGCAAGGATACTGGAGTGGGCTACTGATACTGGAATCATCCCGATGCGGGGATCAAGCCCGTGCCTCTTAAGTCTCCTGTATTGGCCGGTGGGTTCTTTATCACTAGGCCACCTAGGAAGCCTGCATGCGTGACTGTTAGCCTCAGAAACACTTGGGAATTTGATAATGATGTGAATTCGAGGGCCATACCCAAGACCTGTTGAATCAGAACCTCTGGAAATGGGACTGAACAATGTATGGTTTAATAAGTGCTCCCAGTGATTCTGATGCTGGTTCAAGTTTAGGGAACCCTGACTCCTGAGGATCACCTGGGGAGCTTCTGAAAGTACTGATACTTCAAATGACCTTATCTTACTTGGCCTAGGTTGGGGGCTGAGAACTGGATCATTTTCTTGGCTTTAAGTTCTTCAACATGATTCTAATGTACAGTCAGGGATGAGCTCTTCTCCCTTAGCCTAATTTAAATACAGTTTGGTTATTCCCTCTCTTGGCACTTGATACCTTTATTAAATTTTTTTTTTTTTCCTTTTAAACACTTCAGCTGATTGAATGGCTAAAACGAGGAGGCTGAAAGAGGAGCCTCTCAGTGGGTTGCACATCCTCAGAACTTCAGTATCAGGATTCCAGACTTCTCAGTTCCTCCATAGTTTATGGCTGTCCATCATCAGGGCAGCTACAGGTTTCAACAGGCTATCCAGTAGCAAGGGCAGAGAATGTACCAACCCCAGGGCAAATATATCAGGGGTGGGATTTGGTATATGTTAATAATCCACAAGCCCAGTGCAAAGTGAAAATGCAGGCTCATTGTCCAAAATTGACTGAGTTATTAAAGAAGGCAGTAACAGAGCATGAATCCAAGTGTGGGGGTTTTCTAAACATGGGACCTGTGCAACTGCACGATCTAAGGCCTTTCAAAAGCATGGAGGTCAAGGAACAGCACATTGCTCTATACACTGACATTCAATAGATGTCTGGCTACTTTAACTTCTGTTTCAACTGTGATACTTTATTAGATTAAAGGTGTGTCCAGAATTTATAAAGTTTTCTTTTCCTAACAGAGCTTGCTGCTGCTGCTGTTAAGTCACTTCAGTCGTGTCTGACTCTGTGCGACCCCATAGATGGCAGCCCACCAGGCTCCCCCATCCCTCCCCATCCCTGGGATTCTCTAGGCAAGAACACTGGAGTGGGTTGCCATTGCCTTCTCCAACAGAGCTTGAGTTGCTCACAATATCAGATGATAACTCATGTGCTTGAGTGCTAAGTTGCTTCAGTAGTGTCTGGTTCTTTGGGACCCCATGGACTGTGGCCCACCAGGCTCCTCTGTCTACGGGATTCTCCAGGCAGGAATATTGGAGTGGGTAGCCAGTTCCTTCTCCAGGAGATCTTCCCAACCCAGAGATTAAACCCATGTCTCTTATGTCTCCTGCATTGGCAGATGGATTCTTTACCACTAGCACCACCTGAAAAGCCCAGATCATATTTTAAAGTTGTATCAATATATTTTGTAAAAGGAAAAGTGGCTGCCTATTCAGTAACCAACACTGCCTTTCAATATACTATCTAGGTGGTAAGTTTGAGTAAACTCTGGGAGTTGGTGATGGACAGGGAGGCCTGGTGTGCTGTGATTCATGGGGTCGCAAAGAGTCGGACATGACTGAGCGACTGAACTGAACTGATTCAGTAACCAAAGAAAACAAAATTAGCTTCCATTGACAAACCAAGAAACCACTGGGTATGAGGAAACTATAATTCACTGCAGAAGATAGAGTTGCAGGGGAAAGCAAGGTGGGGATGAATGTCATGCTGATAGAGTTTATATTCAGAAATATGTAAATCCAAGAAGTAGCCGAAAATGTGGCATCCTTATTTTTGCATGCATCATCTAGTATAGAGTCTGGCTATATATAGCTTAACAAGTTAGACTGAATAAATGAGTGATTTTTCAGATGGAAAAAAAAAGATAGACAAGGCTTAAAAAAGTATGTTGCTTTGATATTTCAAGCTGAAGGAAAGCAATCCAAAGTGCCTTCCTTTATGATGGAATTCTCTACCAGGTGCATGGATGCCCCTGGAATATGTTACAAATTTACTGCAATACTGACCCCACTCTGTCCTCCATTTTTTTGTCCTGGTGTGTTCTGTACACATTTTTATCATTTTCTAAATGAGCTATATAGTGTGCAAAGAGCTTGGAAAGCACTGGCTATGACTTGTAGAGATATAATGAATCCATGTGGGATAATCTGATTGCAGCCTATGTTTGATGAAGTAGTGTGTGCTCTGTGTAAGGTATGATGAAGAGGTGGAAGGAAACTTTTCACGACTCTATCTTGTCAAAGGACAGGTGGCCATCTATCAAAAAGAATTGCCTGCATAGTTCTAATAGACAAGAAAGAAGACGAGAATACCAAAGGTGATGCTATTAATAATTACCCAGTACAGGTGAAGAAAGACCAGCTCTTTCATATGAACGTTTGCCAGGGATCATTTTGAAATATTTCCAGGATACACTGCCCCAACCTGAAATGAGTTGAACCCCAGAAGGATCAGTACCCATCGTGTCCTGTGCATTTTTCTTTTGCCAGTTTTCATGCTTACAGAATGTTCAAAAGCAGAACTTAGACTGATGCAGAGGAAACAAGCGTCCTATTTCTACTGCTTTGTCTAATATAGCTAATGCAAAAAGAGATTTTTGTAACAAATTATAAAGCATTGGTTTTCCAGGCTTCCTAGTAAAGAATTTAACTATCAATAAAAGATACTTTATTTGTACTACATCTTTATCAGCCTCCTCTTTCTCAACATCATCGCCATTGTCATCATTAGCAGTGTTTGTTCGTTTCTCCTGCACTCACTCCTGAATGAAGAAATACAAGTTTAAACAAAAGAGCAAGAAATACAATCACTGGCCTCTAGGAAATTTGGATCTAAGGCATAAACTTTGACACAGAAGAATATATGAAATAAATCGAGGCATGATTCACATAAACTAAAAAAATTCTGCAATATAATATTTATAATACATATAATTAACTATACACTGGGAAGTGAATGGGCCCACCTACTGTGCAATCTGCTTCTGCTTAATTTGTTTGTGGCTCTCTGTACACGTTGAGTGCTTGAACCTTTTAAGGATTTCTTCCTTGGGTTTCAAATATGAGAATTTACAACCTGGCTTTAAGCAGTGCCCTTTTTATAGTAAGGAAAATTTTATGCCTGCAATTAGCTTTTACTCACAAAAAAGGAAGAAAAATGACAAGTAGTTAATTGTATTCCTCTCCTAAAAGATAAGAAAGATTAAGCTTCGCCCTTGATTACATGGAAGACTGTGTCCTTGTAGCCTGAAACATTTCACCATTGACTTTTGACTTTGTTGAAATAAAATGTAAAAAATTATATGTTGATACAACAGCTTATTATGAAATTATAAATAAGCTCCATGATATCTCCAAAAGAGATTCATTCATAAGAGTGACAATGCTATTAGAACTGATCATAAAAGCTAGTTTTAATAAAAATATGTTTTTTGTAATTTAAAGATAGAAGGGCAGCAAACACTTTTAAACTATGACTTGAAGTCTTTTTCAGCAATAAACAAAATTGAATGAGATTGATTTTCTTACCTTATGGACCAAGACATCCATTTTGATTTAAAAAAAAAAAACTAGGGTGTTTTTGTTGTTGTTCAGTCACCAAGTCGTGTCTGACTCTGTGTAGCCTGCCAGGCCTCCCTGTCCCTCACAATCTCCCAGAGTTTGTCCAGGGTCATGTCCACTGAATTGGTGATGCCATCCAACCACCTCATCTTCTGTCACCCTCTTCGCCTTTTGCCTTCAGTCTTTCCCAGCATCAGGGTCTTTTCCAAGGAGTTGGCTAGTCACATCAGGTGGCCAAAGTATTGGAGCTTCAGTCCTTCCAATGACTATTCTGGATCAATATCCTTTAGGATTGACTGGTTTGATCTTGAAGTCCAAGGCACGCTCAAGAATCTTCTCCAGCACCACAGTGCAAAAGCATCAGTTCTTTAGTGCTCTGTCTTCTTTCTGGGATATTCGCATTTAGAAAGAGTCAGTGGAGTAAAAGAAATATTCCGGTGAAAAGAAACAAGTCTTCCAAAATGAGTGGGAGTTGGTGATGGACAGGGAGGCCTGGCGTGCTGTGATTTATGGGGTCGTAAAGAGTCAGACACAACTGAGCGACTGAACTGAAATGAACTGAACTGAAACCACAATATGCCATGGCACTTTTAGAATAAGTAAGTCTCAACTAACAAACTAGCAGGCTGATATTATAACCCCAGTAGTGATATTCAAAATATTTGACAACTGGGAGGCTTGGCATCAACTAATAAGCACATCCCAGAGACGAAGCAGGAGGCTATCTGTTCAAGTGTTTATCTTTAACTTGCTGAAACTCAAGGAGCATAAGTACCTTCACAGGAAGGATTTAAGGGGCTGGATTAGTGATGGAGTGCCCACAGGCTTAAGACAGAAGCTACTTACCAACTAGTACAGAAGTATTTTTATATTTAAACTACTGGTACAGCCAGAAAGTGCTCCCTGGTTGATTCCCCTTGGTGTGATTCTCCCCAAAGGGATATCATTTACTCCTTAGTGAGGTCTAGCCACCACCCTCCCCCCACCACTGACTTGGGTAGTATAGAGGACCAGATCAGCTTTTTCACATCTGTGTAGCTTCAGGTGTATGAATACTTTCCCCATGAATCCAATTATTGGAGTTCATTTGTTTCAGTTCAGTCTCTCAGTCGTGTCCAACTCTTTGCAACCCCATGGACGGCAGCACGCCAGGCTTCCCTGTCTACCACCAGCTCCCGGAGCTTGCTCAAACCCATGTCCATCAAGTCAGTGATGCCGTCTAACCATCTCATCCTCTGTCATCCCCTTCTTCTCCTGCCTTCAATCTTTCCCAGCATCAAGATCTTTTCTGAGTCAGTTCTTCACATTAGGTGGCCAAAGTATTGGAGTTTCAGCTTCAGCATCAATCCTTCCAATGAATATTCAGGACTAACTTCCTTTAGGACTGACTGGTTTGATCTCCTTGCAGTCCAAGGGACTCTCAAGAGTTTTCTCCAACATTACAGTTCAAAAGCATCAATTCTTCAGCATTCAGCTTTCTTTATGGTCCAGCTCTCACATCCATACATGACTACTGGAAAAACCATAGCTTTAACTAGATGGACCATTGTTGGCAAAGTAATGTGTCTGCTTTTTACTATGGTGTCTAGGTTGATCACAGCTTTTCTTCCAAGGAGCAAGTGTCTTTTAATTTTATGACTGCAGTCACCATCTTCAGTGACTTTGGAGCCCAAGAAAATAAAGCCTGTCACTGTTTCCATTATTTCCCCATCTATTTGCCATGAAGTGATGGGACCAGATGCCATGATCTTCGTTTTTTGAATGTTGAGCTTTAAGCCAACTTTTTCACTCTCCACTTTCACTTTCATCAACAGGCTCTTTAATTCTACTTTGCTTTCTGCCATAAGGGTGGTGCCATCTGCATATCTGAGGTTATTGATATTTCTCCTGGCAATCTTGATTTCAGCTTTTGCTTCATTCAGCCTGGCATTTCACATGATGTTCTCTGCATATAAATTAAATAAGCAGGGTGACTATACAGCCTTGACATACTCGTTTCCCGATTTGGAACCAGTCTGTTGTTACATGTCTGGTTCTAACTGTGGCTTCTTGACCTGCAAACAGATGTCTCAGGAGGCAGATAAGGTGGTCTCGTATTTCCATCTCTTTAAGAATTCTCCACAGTTTGTTTTGATCCACAAAATCAAAGGCTTAGCATAGTCAATAAAGCAGAAATCGATGTTTTTCTGGAACTCTCTTATTTTCTCTATGATCCAACAGACGTTGACAATTTAATCTCTGGTTCCTCTGCCTTTTCTAAATCCTGCTTGAACATCTGAAAGTTCATGGTTCATGGACTGTTGAAGCCTTGCTTGGAGAATTTTGAGCATTACGTTGCTAGTGTGTGAGATGAATGCAATTGTGCGGTAGTTTGAACATTCTTTGGTATTGCCTTTCTTTGGGATTGGGATGAAAACTGCCCTTTTCCAGTCCTGTGGCCACTGCTGAGTTTTCCAAATTTGCTAGCATATTGAGTGAAGCACTTTCACAGCTTCATCTTTTAAAATTTGAAATAACTCAACTGGAATTCCATCACCTCCACTAGCTTTGTTCGTAGTGATACTTCCTAAGGCCCACTTGACTTCACATTCCAGGATGTCTGGTTCTAGGTGGGTGATCACACCATTATGTCATGAAGATCTTTTTTGTACAGTTCTTCTGTGTATTCTTGTCACCTCTTCTTAATATCTTCTGCTTCATTTATTTAAAAAAAATCAAGGCTGAATAATAACACTTCTCTGACACCATGACTTCTGCTCCAACCAAGACCATAGTTGGTCCAAAATACAAGAGTATCACCCTGCTGATCCTCAGCAAAAGTCAACCATCATCAAATGAAAATAGGAGTAAAGATAATTCGCCTCTCAATAGACTTATTTTCCCCTATAAAGCTTATATTTTCAGTTCCTACACTCTGCTAGTTATTGAGATCCTTATATTTACAACAAGAAAGAGTCCCTCTTCTACCAAATATTTGTATGAAATCCTCTGGGAGAAAATTGAATGAGTAACTCTTTGGGGGGAATAAGGCAGTATGAGCTTTGTTTTTTGTACATACTTCACAGAAGCTATACTAATTCAATTTTTTTTAAATTGACATTTTAATATTTAAATAACTTACTAGAATAAACCTCAAATGATTAAAATCCATTGGCATGATTGTGTGCATATTTTGACGGTTACACATGGAAACATGTTAATAAAATATCAGAACAAATTATAATATGAAACCATATTTAATTAAATGTTTCTAACACATCCATACTCATTAAATCATCTTTAATGATTTGGTATCAGTAATTCCCTCCTGACCCATCCTACTTCCTAATTTAGAATGCTTATTAAAAAGAAAATAACTGTTTTCTGTTTCATGCTGGAATAAAGTGATAATAATTGTTCAGTTTTGATAATAATTTTGATAATAATTGTTCAGTACCTAGGACTTAGGCATGCAAGTATTTTGCCTTTATGAATTTCTCATGAAAGCATTTTGAGATGATTGTTTCGAAGACGATGTTTAAAGAAACCTTGAACAAATATTGAAATAAAATATTTCAGTTAGTTGTTTTTAACTAGACAAGTTAGGACAAAAGGCAGTAATGAGGATGCTAATCTGTGTGCACAACTAAGGAACTAGATACATTTGAGTCACGTGTTCTAAAAAAGCCTGTTGTAAGTTACGGGCATGTGTGTGTTTGTCCAAGAAATGGACATGTTTCTCTGCTGGCGAGGTATCTCTGTGGTCAGCCTGCCTAGCCTCAGTGGTGACTACAGGTCCATGCTTTGTATTGTTGTTCAGTTGCTAAGTCACCTCCAACTCTTTTGTGACCCCACAGACTGTAGTCCACCAGGCTCCTCTGTCCCTGGGATTCCCAAGGCAAGAATACTGGAGTGGGTCACCATTTCCTTCTCCAGTGGATCTTCCCGACCCTGGGAGTGAAACTGCGTCTCCTGCACTGGCAGGCAGATTCTTTATCACTGAGCTTCCAGAGGAGCCTCTGTTTTGTATAAAGTATACATAAATATTACTAGTCATTTGTCCCAGTAACAGAAGTGCAGATGAGGGTCATGGTTAGAGCCATAAGCAACCCTGGTGACCTTTCACTTCATCACAGTGCTGTTGGAAATGTTACATGGGGAAGAGAGCAGAGTCTCATATCCAGACATGGACACTAATTGAGAAGGAGATCTGGACATTTATTAACATTCAGGGCATTTAGTAAGTACCCTAGCTGAAGCTTTGCTTGACCAGCATGTTTTCAATTCAGGACAAAGACTCGGCTTTATCTTTGGAGCATAAACTTTAAAAGATGAGTTATCTAATCATTCTAGATAAGTCACTAAGCAGTATTTGCATCAAGCAGAATAAGAAGGACTATGTATTAACTCATAGAAGGGTTCTCCCTGCATCCAAACAGTCAGGGAATGACTATGGAACTTATGGGAATTTATCTGTATTGTAAAGCGCAGAGGGTAAAGAATCTACCTACAATGCAGGAGACTCGATTTCAATCCTTGGGTCGGGAAGATCACCTGGAGAAGGAAATGGCAACCCACTCCAGTTTTCTTGACAGGAGAATTCCATGTGCCAGGAATCCTGGAGAGCAATGGCGCATGGGGTCACAAAAGAGTCAGACACAATTGAGCAACTGACAATTTCACTTTCATCTGGATTGCAAAAGACATGTAGGGTAAACTGTTACAGAAAGAAAATCTATTCAGGTCTTGGCCATTCACCTAGCCATTCAAATGAACTCAAATATTCACTGAGTGCTTTATTACTTTCCTAGGGCTGCTATGACAAAGTACCACAACTGAGTGACTTGGAATAATAGAACTGTGCTATCTCAAAGTCTTGGAGGCTAGCAGCCTAAATCAAAATGTAGGTAAGGTTGGTTCTTTCTAAGCATTTTGAGAGGAGATCATTCCATTCGTCTCTCCTAGCTTCTCAGTTGCTCCTCATCTTGCCAATGGTACTCTTTTGTGTCTTCACATAATCTTTCCTTTTTCGTGTCTGTGTGTCCAAAGTTCCTCTTTCTATAAAGACACTAGTTATATCCCACTAGGTCCCAGTGTAATGACTTTATTTTAGCTTGATTACCTCTGTAAAGACCCTCTTTCCCAGTAAGTTCACTTTTTGAGGTACTAGGGGTTAGGATTTCAACATGTCATTTGTTGGAGACATAATTACACTCATAACAAACACCTACTAGCTACCAGGTGCTATGTGAGGCATTCACAAATGGTTAAGACACAGTTGTTGCCCTCATTGTGTTTCATCTAGCAGATATAATAATCATTGAGATAAAAAAATGTTTAAAAGAACAACAGTAGTTGATTGATACCTCTCTGCCTGCTGCTACTGCTGCTGCTAAGTACTTCAGTCGTGTCCAACTCTGTGAGACCCCATAGACGGCAGCCCACCAGGCTCCCTCGTCCCTGGGATTCTCCAGGCAAGAACACTGGAGTGGGTTGCCATTTCCTTCTCCAATGCATGAAAGTGAAAAGTGAAAGTGAAGTCGCTCAGTCGTATCCGACTCTTCTCGACCCCATGGACTGCAGCCCACCAGGCTTCTCTGTCCATGGGATTCTCCAGGCAAGAGGACTGGAGTGGAGTGCCATTGCCTTCTCCCCCTCTCTGCCTGAGACTCTTCTAAATGCTTTAAAGCAGTTTCCCATAATCCTACAACAACTTGATGAGGTAAGCATGGTTTACTACAACATTTAGGAACAACTTCAAAGAAATAATATATTTCACTTGAGCTTGAATAATTGATTAGGATTTCTTCAGTCAAAGGAGAAGGTATATCAGGAAAACTGTGTGAGCAAAGTCAGAAATGAGGCCTGAAAGGGTGTGTATAAGGAACAGAGAGTAATCTAATGATTTTATGGGATAAAAATAGTCAACCAGACAATTCTTCCATGTGCCATACATCTCTCACTTCCTCCCTGGATTTCCCTGATCTGCAGCATGGAATTCAAGAGGCCTTGCTGAGGACTCATGCTTATGTATCTTAGGAATAGAGGGATGTCAGAGTGTGTGTGTGTGTGTGTGTGTGTGTGTGTGTGTGTGTGCCTGCCAGGCTCCTCTGTCCATGGGATTTCAGAGGCAAAAATACTGCCATTTTCTCCTCCAGGGGATCTTCCCAACCCAGGGATTAAACCTGTGTCTCTTGTATCTCATTCATTGGCAGGTGGATTCTTTATCACTGTGCCACCTGGAAAGCCCTTGAGGGATGTCAAGATCCATTGACATTTTTAACTAATGGAGATAGCAATCAATACATTATGCTTTCCCCTTTCATCTCCTGGAAGGACAGTTCTAAAACACCATTCACAAGGCTTTCAGAAGTTCCAAAGGAGTCAAACACCAGTTAACCATAGTGATGGCCAACTCAACAATAAATTCTACTGTCTTTCACTTCTTCCTACTTCACTCTCTCGTCCTAGGCTGCTGCTTCCCCAAAATCACAATCCTAAGCAAACTGTGTATGCAAGCCTTGACCTTATGCCTCACTTTCAAAAGTACCCAGTATAAGACATTTGGTATCAGATATTATTTTTCCAATTCCAGAGATGGAATAAACAACTGATTTATAAATCATATTTCCAAAGTCACATCCTTTCAGGCAAACCCAGAATTAGCATCTAAGTCTCTTGGCTTCCTGAAGATCTTCCCTACAAAAGAGCTCATCCAACCTAAAGAACTCTCATTTACCACATTTCCAGTATAAGCCCTTGACAGTACTTTGCATGCAGGAAAGCAGTTCTGATCCTTTCTATACCCTAACTTCTGCCTCAGAGGAAGGGTGGCTGAGTCCAGCTGCCAGCACCACAGAACAATTTTCTCTAAGAGGAGCTTAAGAATAATTTTATCTGAAGTGAAACTGCAACAGCTAGTTACAAAAGTAAAATGCAAATGTTCTGTCTCTTAGGGTTTTCCCACTGTACAAAAAACAAGAATTTCAACTGAGGAGAAATTAACTAGAACCAAAAGGAAAGGGAAGAAGAGTAGAGACATCCGACTCAAAGACAGGCCTGCTTGATTGCCTCCACTACCATCCAATTAAAAGTTTAAGCATGGGAGCCTTTGGAGACCTTGAAAATTGTGTCTGATTATGCTAAAGACATTTCTACTTTAGAAAAATAAATATATTAATGAGTTGCTTCCCCCACAAAGTCCAGAGCCCTGTATTTTAAAAGATTATGATTTATAGAAGATTTTTGTTTTGAAATTCTTTTATTTTTGCACCTGCCTTCTGAACTTCTGTTTCTGCAAAGGTCACCCCAAGTTCCATAATGCAGGGAGGCTTCATTCTCTTAATGGCACTAAAAGCTATACATGTGAATGAATTGCCATCTAGATTAATTATAGAAGATGTTCAAAAAAGTTACATTATCATTGTGTATTCCATTAAGATATTCTATTACATAGATAATGATACTTTTTGACCACAGTTGACATCCACAGACATCCTGGAAATAATTAGAACAACACCTAAGATTACAGAATATTTAGAAAAGTAGTGTCCTATATATTATCTATTTCCCATGATTTTATGATTCATTAATACCCAAAGATTTGGTGTCTTAAGTACACTCTGCAATTCTCTAATGATCTTCCTGTCGTTTCCATGGGCTGAATTCTATCCCTCCTATGGATAGGTATATGTGAATATCACTCAGCCCCATAAAGGTGCTGCCCGGCTACCTTAGCATGTTCTACAATTACTATGGAATGTGTTATGGAAAGGCTGACCTTGCAAAGTATACTCCTGATTTACTGTTAAGCTAGTTAAGCCCTCAGAATCCTTAGTCTTTGGGAAACAATGCAATAATACAGTCTTTCCCGCATTTGGGGAGCTTATTTCATTAAGACAGACAGATGGAAGAAACTTTGAAGAAAAATCTCTGTGCTGTAGCCTTAAGAAGATTTAGAAGGGGGAAGCTCTTTTCAAAGCACATACTTCCCTTAGGGGTAAAATAAACTTTATTTTCCCCTCTTATACAGATAAGTTTTCAGAGGAGTCCCTAGGATGAGGCATATCCTAACATGCTTGTGGACAGTTGCTTTGTTGTGTGAGACAGAGTATTTAGAAGCAGGTAGCTACTTACTGTACCAATGCTAGTGCGTGGTCTCAAGTCCTTGATGAACTGTGATAGCTTACAGAGAACAGTGTCAGATTCGTGATCTCCAAAGAAGATTTAACTTCGGGACCAGGGACCAGACTTGATCACTCAAGAGCTTTTGTATAGCAAAGTTTTACTAAATTGAAAAGGTACAGAGAAAGCTTCTGACATAGACATCAGAAGGGGGATGGAGAATGCCCACCTTGCTAGTCTAAGCAAGGGAGTTATATACTTTTTTAATTAGTTATTACAATAAATCAAAAGAATGTCTCAAGGTTGTAAAGATCTTACTAGATCCACTCCCATAATTTACATTTTAAGATAACAGGATTAGCCAGAAAGGTTTTCAGGAAAGAAAAACTGTCCTCAAGCAAGATACATTGCTATTATATAATCCTTAGTATAGGGTTTAAACTGAGTTGTTCATTGTGTAATCATCAGTTCCAGGCCTACAAAAAAAAAAAAAAAAAAAAAAAAGGTTTCTTGTGATTAAGACTAAGGAATGTAGAGGAAAAAAAAGATGTTTGTCCTTTCCTCCTTCTTGAGAATTCCAGACCCCTATCTCCTCCTGAGAAACCCTGGACTTCCTATGAACCTGCCTAGGAATTTACTCTCTCAACTGTTCATTCTGTTTTGTCAGTAACATAAAGTATAAAATATGATGATTTTTAAAGCTCTGCATGCCTCTCGACAAGGTCTGATCTAATTTCTGGCTTCAAGAGATGAGAGTCAGACGTTTATGCTATGGTTTTTCAGCCTCAGCGCTATTGATGTTTAGGGTTGGTTTATCCCTAATGAGGACTCTCTTGTGCATTGAAGGGTGTTGAAGAACATCCCCATCCCTTCCCACTACACACCAGTAGCACTGACCCATTTGTAATCATCAAAACCATTTCCAGACACTGCCAGGTATCTCCTGGGGTGGAGGGGGAGGGGAATGACTAGGGGAGAATCACCCTTGATTAAAAACCCATATTTATGTGAACAGAGCTTCCCTGGTGGCTCAGATGGTAAAGAATCAGTCTGAAGTGCAGGAGACTTGGGTTTGATCCCTGGGTCAGCAAGATCCTCTGGAGAAGGAAATGGCAACCCACTCCAGTATTCTTGCCAGTCAATCCCATGGACAGAGGAGCCTGGCGGGCTAGGGTCTATGGGGTCCCCAAGAGTCAGACACGACTGAGCAACTAACACACACCTTTTAATGTTAGCAATATCTTTCTTGAAAGGATTTTAAGTCATGGGTCTGGACATAAGATATGCTATGAGAATACTGAGTTCTCTAAGAATAATTTTCTTATCACAGACCAGACCAGTAATAAAGAAATATTGACAGGAAATAGAGAAGCACTGCTTCTGGTTCAGACACACATATACAAATTGAATGGTTTATACTCATGACACTTCTGACACCAAATGTGTAGGGGTTTTTTGTTTTTCTTTTTTCCCCCCACACAAACCTAGTCTCTCTGGGGCTTCTTCAGTGACTCAGCAGTAAAACCTCCACCTGAAATGCAAGAGATTTGCAAGAGACATGGTTTTGATCCCTGGGTTGGGAAGATCTCTGGAGAAGAAAATGGTAACTTATTCCAGTATTCTTGCCTGGAGAATCCCATGGACAGAGGAGGCAGGCTACAGCCCATGGGGTCGTAAAGAGTAGGGCATGACTGAGCCATTAAAAACCAACAACAACCTAGTCTCTCAGCCCCTGGACACTACCTGAGTATCCTACAATCCTATTCTAACACTCACTAAAGTAATGCAGATTCTATACTTTATGAGCTCAGTCTTATTTTACTTTATTTATTTACTTATTTTTGGTTACACCTTCTGTGGGATCTTAGTTCTCTAGCCAAGGATCAAACTCACAGCCTGGGCAGTGAAAGCTGAGTCCTAACCACTGGACTACCAGAGAATTCCTGGACTCAGTCCCCTCTTAGATGCCCATCATACGTCTGGGTGTCCCATTCTTCTAACCAATTGACTATAAATTGGGGGTCCCATCAATTCCCTCTCAAATTTAATAATTTGCTAGAATAACTCATAAAACTAAGGAAAGCACTTCATTTACTATCACTGCTATATTATGAAGAGTAGAAACCAGGAAGAACAAGATGGAAGAGACACACAGGGCAAGGTATCTGGAAAGGGGCATGGAAGCTTACCTGGCACTGCAATGCATTCTGTTACATGAGTGTGATTGACTAAACCATTGACAGTTGGTGATTAACTCAGTCTTCAGTATATCTCCCTTCCCCAGTCCCAGATGGGGCTGAAAGTTCCAACCCTATAAGCATACCATGTGTCTCTCTGACCTCCAGTCCTAAGCCATCTAGGACCCCCCCAGATCAACCATCTCATCAGCACACAAAAGACCTGCTTATCACTCCAGAGATTCACTTCAAATCAATTGTGTTAAGAACTGGGACTCTGAACAAATACTCTGACCAAAAATAACCCTATCGTCCCATCAGTCAGGAAGTTACAAGGATTTCATTTGATTTTAATTTTTGGCTGTGCTGCATGGCATGTGGGATTTTATTTCCCCAACCAGAGATCAAACCCGTGCCTCCTGCAGTAGAGGCACAAAGACTTTACCACTGGACCATCAGAGAATTCCCTACAAGGGTTTTAGAAAATCTATGCTAGGAATGGTGGAGAAAATATAGAATTCTTATTATACTACAACATAACTACAAGTATAATCTCAATTTACTCTGTCTGCCAACAGGATTCCTACCTATTGTTCTTTCTCCCTCTTAATTCCCCTTCAAGGCACAAGTTACTGTCTTCAGACAGATGGTGGTCCAGAGAGCATCATTTTCCCTGATAGGCCTCTCTGTGACTATTGGGGAAACAATCTTAAATTTGGACCCAGAATTTTATAGACTGTGAAGCTGAATGATAGAAGGAAGGCAGAATGTGATAGCTTAAGTAAATCTGTGGCCATCTCTGTGGAGCACTGAGTAATCTCTTAGAACAGGAGATAGTAAGGAGACCACTCAAGGTGGGAAAATAAAAGATTGGAAGGAAATGGCACAGTGGAGAAGTGAGATTTCCCCATTATTTGAAAGTGTAATCTCTACCCTCAAGCAAGCCAGAAAATACACGTATTAGATTTTATTATAAAATAACGGGAAAGGGAAAAAGTGCTAGACTCTAGTGCAATACATGCAAGGTGCTCAAATAACTTAAAAATAAATAGAGGTCTTTGACTTCTGGGCATTACATCAGCACATTCCTCTGTTCTAAGAGCTCAGACTTTGCCAGAGGTGGGGGTCATTAGAAGGGAGACAGAAGTGCAAAGAGGTCACGGTCTTCTAAAAGAAATGTATTTTAGTACTTCTTTTCCAATTTGAAAATAATGTTTCATTTCAACCTATTAGCTTTTCATTTTAAAACTGGTAATAAAGGACAATATTTTAAGAAGGCTTGGAACACATTTTATAAATAGTCTAGGAACTGAATATTGACATCCTTAGATTATTTTGAATGCACATGTTTAATATCTGTAGATTCAATTATTTAATCTAGTGAAACTAGGAAAAATGAAGTTTATTCAAGCTTAAAATAAATAGAATTTTTATGCCCAAACCACCAAAAAGTGGGTATCCGTTCAGTTCAGTTCAGTTCAGTCGCTCAGTCGTGTCCGACTCTTTGCGACCCCATGAATCACAGCACGCCAGGCCTCCCTGTCCATCACCAACTCCCAGAGTTCACTCAGACTCATGTCCATCAAGTCAGTGATGCCATCCTGCTATCTCACAATGTTTTTAATTCTGATGCTTTCCTCAAGGACAAGTATTTTCCTGAAATTAACTAGATATTATAGATATCTAGAAATCAATAACCTTAGGACCTTTACCATAAGATCACTAGTGCATGAACATATAGGTTATCAGTTTTGTTTGAAGGGCTTCAATATTGACCTTGCTTGGGGAATTTAAGGATCAAATTTTGGATCATTTGTCTAGAAGTTAATTAGTCCTTTGGGGTGGTGTTTCCTTTGAATGACATTCAAGGGAAATAGGAGAGCCTGAGCTGACAGAAAATTTTAGATGACTTTGCAATAGAGAAATTACTTTTTTATGGATATGGGGAAGCTATACTGTTACCTAATACTAATTAACTCTGCTTAGCAAAAGCCCCAGCCGGTGTATGAAGTTAGCACATTGCCATATATCACTCTGCGGACAAAGGTCTGTATAGTCAAAAATATAGTTTTTCCAGTAGTCATGTATGGATGTGAGAGCTGGACCATAAAGGAGGCTGAGCGCCAGAGAATTGATGCTTTCAAACTGTGGTGCTGGAGAAGGCTCTTGAGAGTCCCTTGGAGAGCAAGGAGATCAAACTGGCCCATCCTCAAGGAAATCAACCTTGAATATTCATTGGAAGGATTGATGCTGACGCTGAAGCTCCACTACTTTGGCCACCTGATGGGAGACCTTAATGTTGGGAACCATCTCAACAGAAGATGAGATGGTTGGATGGCATCCCTGACTCAATGGACATGAGCTTGAGCAAACTCAGGGAGATAGTGAAGGACAGAGAAGCCTGGCATGCTGAGTCTATGAGATTGTAAAGGGTTGGACATGACTTAGTCACTGAACAACAGTACTACAAAGCCCCTGATTTCTTGCTCAGGGAAAGGAGGAAATAAATAAATGGTTTTCAACTTCAGTGGAAAAACAGTCCTTTCTCTGGGCTATTATACTAGCAAGTGGTTCTTGATCTTAGACAATGTTCGCACCATCCATTTTTCTTTCTTCATTCTTCTTGTTGCTGGTAGGAAGCCTGGATGCCTTATTCTCCCAGTTCCCAGACACTCGACATGGCCTTCTCCACCAACTCTCCTTGCGTTATCTTCAGTGCCTGGCTGAGCCTCGCTTTCCATGTTTCTCTCCATCCCTTCTCCTTCTCAATCATGCTCCTGAAATTGTACACATCTCTTAAAGATAGCAGAAGCATCTCAAAGTAATTGATGTCGTTCTTGGAGAACTAACTCATTTATTCATTTAACCAACATTTTATTTGGCATCCACCTGATGTTCAGGAAATACATAAATCCTAACACATCTCATTCCACATCAGCAGCTTCCACAATGAGGGACTATTCCAAACAGAAAACTAAGTGGAGCCAGAAATTAAATTTAAATCCTATTGTGCATACTTTGGGCTTCCCAAGTGACACTAGTGGTAAAGAACCCATAAGACACTTGGGTTAGATCCCTGGGTGAGGAAGATCTCCTGGAGGAGGAGGTGGCAACCCACTCCAGTATTCTTTCCTGGAGAATCCCATGGAGGAGCCTGGAGGGCTACAGTCCATCGGGTCACAAAGAGTTGGACATGATTGAAGCGACTTAGCAAGTACACATGTGCATACTTTGGGCACACAGTTATACATTCTATTTACTGTTTTATTAGCAACAGTTGTTTGAAAGGCAATAATTTAATGTCATGGGAGGCTCAAGCCTAGCCCAGTTCAGCCTTGTTCTGGTCTCCTTATCAGGCCTTATTTTACAGGATTGAAATCACAATCACGTTAAGGGTCACCCTTTCCTGAAGCATCAGAAGCATATTTGGTTCTTATTCCATCATCAGATGCAATTTACCCTTCTGGCTCTGACACTTTGAGGACAAGGCAAAAGATAGCACAAGAGCACAAAGAGAAGACCACTAATGAGCTGTAATACTAACCCCAAGCCCTCCAGTTACTTACCACAAATAATTTGACCATCACTGGACAGAGAGCTCCAGTATTCTGAGGGTTTATGTTAAAAGCTATTCAGACTCCTTAGTAGATAGGAACCTGACATCAAGTTAGAGGAGGAACGTTGGTTTCTTTTCAGAAGTGGAAGTCAAGCTATGAGTCTGGGGGAAGTGGGAGCAAAATCTAGTCTTACATCTTTTCCTTATAACTCAGAATCTTCCAACTTCAGAAGAAAATCTCCACTCTCCTTGTGATACGACATGAACCTACACACCAAGTACTACCCTGAGCACTGACAAGGACTTGTCCTTGAAACTAAGTCAAAGGACACAGAGAGAAAATTGGGACTGGCTGGTTCTGTAAGAAAAGCATCACTGTGCAGTCTAAAGGTGACTTTGTAGAGCCTCCCAAACTGAATGCATAGTGGTCATCTCCTCCTGGTGCTACTAGAATCAAATTCTTACTGCACAGACAGACTCATGAGCTGTCTTCCTGACTCTTAGATAATCAAGCAAATAGGAATATGCACTCCTGAAGAGTTATTCATCTCTTTTCCAATCACAGTTGGAGTTGTAGTGGAATTAAAATAGTGATTATTACTTAAATAGATGTAATAATTGAAGATTAGAATGGATAACTTGTAGGTGACCTGCTTACCTTCAAGAGTAATTTCCAGCAATTTGCTGAATGAAACAGTGGACCCATTGTCTTTTTTGATAAATTAATAATTGAAAAATGAAAGAAAGGCTGTGATTTTAAAAATTAACTCTAGTACATGTCTGATTTTTCTTTTAAATTAGCCTTTCAGGAAATCTCAGAATACTACACATAGTGTCACTTTTCAGTGACGATATGAGGACTGGCTCTGAGAGTTGTAATTTCTATTACCTGTTAACTGGAGAAATCATATATGTACCCTTCACTGGGATGGAGTACTGCATGGAGAAAGCTGTGAAAAGATGAAAACAACAAAAAAGATCTCCACATTTCAAATATCTCCTTATGGAAAAAGTTGAACTGCATAGCTTTATAGCTTTATTTCATGTACTAAAAGCTTTTCTAAAAGTCTAGCTGTAGTTGTAAAGGCATAAGAAGAATTCAGCTTGAAAGACTTAACTGAAGGTGTCATGTAGTGAATCTTCTTCAAAAACAAGGAATTTGGGGAACTGAATATTTACCCTAATATATATGATAGATATGGGCTTCCCAGGTGGCGCTATTGGTAAAGAACCTGCCTGCCAAAGCAGGATACATAAGAGAAGTAGGTTGGTTCCCTGCTGGGTCAGGAAGATAGATCCCCCTGGAAGAGGGCATAGCCACGCACTCCACTATTCTTGCCTGGAGAATTCCATGGACAGAGGAGCCTGGCAGGCTACAGTCCTCAGGGTTGCAAAGAGTTGGACATGACTGAAGCAACTTAGCATGCATGCATGCATAGGGTAGATATATAAATACTGATATATATGTTTTGTTTTCTTTTTCATTTCAGGGTTGGTTTTCCTGTTTCAAGTTATATGACACAACACTATCTGATATGTTTTCTCAGCATATGTATCACATCTTTAATAAGGCTAAATGGTGGGCTTGGTCTTAGTGCCCCAGAGAAATAGAGTATTTCATTTCATTCACCTCCATCTTTCTGGAACTCTGCCACACTGGGACTATGGTCTTTCCAGAAAGCTGGGTATGTTGGCAAGGAATGTTGAAAATTCTTACAAGTCTAATAATGTGGCTTTTGGTTTGGAGATCCACAACAGAGCATGAATTAAATGCAAACACAATAGGTAAGATACTAATGGAAAAAGAGAAAGAGGGGTGTGGCTCCAAAAGGTAGACATCAGCCTGACAAAGTGCTTATGGGAAAATGGAGAATTTCTGACAATTTGGACAAATCCTAGGTCTCCCTGTGGAACCAGTCCTTGCCTAGCCCCTAGTACAGTAGATTCTCCAAGGCATGACATTTGCTTTGTACTCACCAAGCAACATACAGGAAGGCTGTGTGCTGTTAAACTAAGTCAGTCCATGAAAATGGTGAGTGTCCTCCTTTGTAGTATCCAAGTGCAATTACTTGGAATCTGGAACATTTCTGCATCTGAATTACTAGAATCTCTTTCAAGAGAAATGTGCATCTTGAGGTTGTGTGGAGTGTAAGCCACTGACAGATGTAGTTTTCGGTTTGTGCTTCTATTTACAGCTTTAACTGCAGAGAAGGAGTCAATCTATAGCCACTGGGTTTTGAGATGCCACCACAAGATGGTGTATAAACATGACCTACTGGAATTACTCCCAATGACTTTCAAAGTTAGTAACAGTTTTATTGTGGGAAGCTGTTAGAATTAAACTCTGTGAGGCACCTTCGTGCAGCATGGAGCCACCCCATGGAGCGCTGATTGCTCTTCAATACTAATTTGATCATGTGCCACCATTAATGGTGAAATGGGAAAGTTTCAAAACACTGTCAGGCTCAAAATAACTTCCCTCTCTAACGCCTCAGGTCACTTGTATTTAAGCTACAGAGAACAGCTAAGTGTCTCTTGTTTAAAGGCCTGGCACTCTCTTGGCTTACGCTTTAAAGCAGGGGTCCCCCACCCTCTGATGTCTACTGCCTGATGATCTGAGGTGGTAAAGATATAATAATAATCTAAAGAAAGTGTGCAGTAAAAGTAATTCACTTGAATCATCCCCAGATCAACCCCCCACCCCAGCCCTTGGATAAAATGTCTTCCAAGAAGCAGCTCCATGGCACCAAAGGTTGGGGACTGATGCTTTAAGGGACATATCTGTGCCCGAGTTACAATTCAGTCACCCAGGGAAGTGGCACCTTTACTCACCTTGTCTCTCAGTGAGGGTTTTCCAAGGCATGTAACCTGATAACCAGGCCATGAATACGAGCATGTGGGAGGTGAAAAGATGTACCGGAACAACCTCAGACCTAAGCAACACCGCCTACACCTGGGACAGGCAGAAAGCGTGTTAGAGCAAGGAAGGCTTCATAGCAGAAAATTTAGAATCAAAGACCAACCACTTAATCTCTTTAGGTCTCCTATTCCACACTCCAAAACAGGAAGACAATAAATCTCTCTCATGCAATGAGCTGTAGAAACTAGAATAGATACATAGGAAAAATTATTTTAGACACATAATAATGATTATTAGAGACTTCCTATAAATTGGCTTCCCTGGTGGCTCAGCAGTAAAGAACCTGTCTTCAATTCAGGAGACTTGCAGGAGATGTGGGTTCAATCCCTCAGTCAGGAAGATCCCATGAAAGAGGAAATGGCAAAACCCACTCCAGTTATTCTTGCAGGAAATTCCCATAGACAGAGGAGCAGGCTGCAGTTACATGGGTTGCAAAAGAGTTGGATGCAACTGAGCAACTGAACAACATAGATTCTATAGCCACTCTATTACCTATTACTGTTTGAAAAAGCTTGAGCAACTGCTAAAGTTTTAGTTTTGGTTTACTCAGAATTTTTAAATACTCTAGGGAAAAAAAGTGTTTATTAAGATTGTCCAAGACAAATCAATCTTAGCCTCTGTCACTGTCTGTCTTCCAAGGGGGAATAAGAGTTGATGAAAGACGGACCAGCAACTGGCATCCCATAGTGATTACTAGTGAACAATCCAGATAAAGCTAATGGCATTATTCTTTCTCAACCCTTAAGAATGCATCCTACTTACAGTTAGGCCCAATATTCCGTTTCTACTAAACCCTCTACTAAAATTGAGTTGACTTTTCCATGTGTGTTTCTATGCTTCTTTGCTTTGTTCTGGTTTCTGACTTCTGATCTCCCTCTGGTCCTCCTCTCTCTATTTTCCTTCTGATCATGTCTGTCAGTCAGCCTGGAGGTAATACATCATCTATGACTGCTGAGAAGCAAGAAGCAAATTAAAAAAAAAAATGAGTACTGCTCTGTCAGGCACTCTATTCACTAGGTGTTTTATGTATGTTAATTCAACTGATCTTAATGACAATCTTGAAAGCGTAGCATTTTCCTTTTACAAATCAGAAAACTGAGCTCTTTTCAGTTCTTCAAGAATATTCTTGAAGGTCTCTTAGAGAGTTGTTTCTGAAGTCAGAATCTGAATCCGGGCTCATCTATCACCTTCCTAGCGCTGGTGCGGAGCAGCCTTCCTAGCAGACTTCCCTAAATTAGAGCCATATGTTTATTGTTGTTTTTTTTTTCTTTTTTTTTTTCTGTTTTCTGGTGGCTTTTACGAGCTTCTTGTGAATCCAGAGAAAGCAGATCAGAAGCACTACTTTTGGTGTAACCCTTTTAGATCTGAGATGTCTTAAAAGACTCAAAGGGAATATCGGACTAGAAAAGACACCAGTATCCCACTAAATGCTTGCTAATGACCTGAGCAGAGGCCCTGGCTTTGAAATCATCCATTCATATTTTTACTCAGTGGTTGAAAGCTATATGAGCAAATACTGATTTCCTTGATTGGAAGTAAACAATTCTAATAATGTTTTGTGAGAAGCCCTTCCAAAGCCATCACATTAATTTGTCTGTCTTGTTTTAATCTCTTGGCCTCATTTCAGTATAATATGTATGGACAAAAATTTCTTGCTTCTCAGCAGACTTCTTCTTATTTACTAACCTTTAACTTTGTCTGCTTTGGCAAGGAAGTAGACTATATATATTTCCCAGCCTTTGTTGCTTTTAGGGGGTCTATGTGATTAAATTCTGGCCAGTGACCCAAACAACTGCAAGGTGGCAGGCTCCCTAATATGGAACGTTCTCCCTCTTCTCAGTATAATGACCCTTACTTCACTCTAATTTGAGGAAAAAATAGTTTATTGTCTCAAGCCACTAAGATCTGGGGAGAGTTTGTCACAGACAGCCTGCAATCCATTTCATGTCAAATACAATCTACTTCATGGATTTTAAGTAATGTTTCTCACTTGGGAGTGAGTTTTCTCCCCTAAGGTTCTACGGCACCATCCAGAGACATTTTTGGTGGTCATAGCTGGAAAGAAGGGTGATGTTAGTGGGCAGAGGCCAGGAAGGTTGTTAAACATCCAAAATTCCAGGACCACCCCCACAACAAAGAATTATCTAGCCTGTCACTAGGGCCAAAGTTGGAAGGCACTGGTTAAATTAAGTCCTCTAAAAGAGTGATAATCGGGTAAATATTCAATATGTTTTCATTGATTGGCTGACTCTTTGAACAAGAATATAAGAAAAAATGATGCTATCCTAAGGCCAACAGTCTTTTAAAGTAGAATCTGCTAACAAAAAAAAATCAGTGTCATAGAAGCAGTCACCATTTATGTTTCAAATTTTCTATACTTAGCAATATAGAAATATATTCATTTTAAACTAATAATTTATTAGTATTATCATAATAGCATCACCAACTCAATGGACATGAATTTGAGCAAACTCGAGGAGACAGTGGAGGACAGAGGAGCCTGGTGTCCTGCAGCTCACGGGGTTGCAAAGAGTTAGACCTTACTAAGGAACTGAACAATAATAAAAATCAATATATTAATTGTGTCACTTAATCATTTGGCAAATTTAGAAAGATAAACTAAACATCTTTTATTCACAGAAATAGGGCAATTTGGTTAATTCAAACACTTAAGTACTAAGTTTAACCATCATAATATTAGCTCTGTAGACAGATTAGATAGATAGATGATATGTATAGAATAGGAATTCTCAGGCATGGGCTGCCACTGTGTTCCATAAGCAGAATTTCTCCCCTCTCAGGAAAACTTCAGTTCTTCTCTTAAATCTTCTCTACTAGTTGGAACAGATTCACTCAGATTACAGAAGATAATCCTTTGTACTTAAAGTCAGCTGACTGTGGACACCAATTATGTCTACCATCAAAGAGGAAGAAATTTTTCTCTACCCCTCTAGGATCTTGTGGGTCATCCAAGAGTTAAATTGACATGAGACAGACTTACAAGAGAAAAAAACAGATATTTAATACCATGTGTACATGGGAGAAACCCAGGAAAACTGAGTAACTCACCAAAATGGCTGAAGCCTTCACTTTAAATGCTCTCCTTAGCTAAAGACAAAAGAGGTTGACTATCAGTTAAGAAGCTGACCAGGAAAAGCACAGTAAACAAAGGTAAGGTTGTTTAGGCAGATTTAAGTCATTGCGTTCTCCATCAATAAGAGTTTCTAAAGACACGGTCATCCTCCTCTTTGTGGTATAGTCAGGGAGATACGCTTATGAATGGAGATTTTCCATGTAAATGTCAGTGTTTTACAGAATGTTAACTCTTGGCTAATTTTCAGAGTGTTGCCCATGTTTCTTTAAAAATAATAATAAGTAACCAGTTTAAAAATAATTAATAATACCGAAGAGACTTATTTTGGTTTGGCAAATTCTGCTTCTCTGCTTTATAAAACATCTTCACAGCAACACTGTTTAGCACTGGTTAATGCATGATCGAATAGCTGAGTAGTATAGCCTAGGCAAGTTGCCATGCAAAACTGACCACCACACTAACCTGGGTTATACAAGTGCTTTTGTATTTATTTCCCATAGAAATCTCACAGGGTAAAGATTATTCCCATTTCACAGGCAAAACAGCTACATCCTATGATCTGAGATAATGTGTAACTGAACAAAGTAGGAAGAAGCAGGATTTGAACACTTGCCTGCATGACTCTAAAACCTTTTTTACATATAATTTATGTAGGAAATTCAGCTTTTCTTTCCACTTCCTTGAGCTCTTACCTGGACCTTGGGCTCTTTCAGTAGACATGATGCACATGTCTGACTATCTCTCTCTCCCCTATCCCACACTGCAGGCAGATTCTTTACCAGCTGAGCCACCAGGAAAGCCCATATTTCTCTACAGGTAGATTCCAAAGACTCACATCAGTTTTTTTGAACTTCTCTGTCATTTTGTACTATCCACGTCTTTGGGCTTCCCTGGTGGCTCAATGGTAAAGAACTTACCTAACAAGGTAGGAGATGTGAGTTCAGTCCCTGAGATGGGAAGATGATGATCCCCTGGAGAAGGGAATGGCAACCCACTCCAGTATTCTTGCCTGGAGAATCCTACGGACAGAGTAGCCTTGCAGGCTACAGTCCATGGGGTCACAAAAGAGTCAGACATGACTTAGTAACTAAACAACAATAACAACATCCAAGTCTCTGTTTAAATTCATTAGAGTGGAGTAATCCATGGGAACAATGTCCAGTCATTTAAATTTTAATCAGAGTTTCCAGCTGATATTTTACTATGCAGGAAAGATGATTAATTGTGACTATTTTACTAGGCAGACAAATTTATACATGGGAATGTCTCCACGTCAGAGTTAGGTTCAGAACACCCAAGACTTATCTATATGGTACAATTGTAGTAATGAATCAGCTTACCCAGCAAAGTGTATTTGACTTTGAAGGATTTTCCCCGTAAAAAAAAAAAAAAAAAGAAAGAAAGGATTCCAACACTTATTTCTGGTTCACCTAGATTTGTATATGTATATCCATATTCAGGTGGATTTTACCCAGTATATATATGACACTGGTGTCTCAGATGATAAAAGAATCCACCTGCAATGCAGAAGACCTGCGGCTCGATCCCTGGTTTGGGAAGATCCTCTGGAAGAGGGCACGGCAACACACTTCAGTATTCTTGCCTGGAGAATCCTCATGGATAGAGGAGCCAGGGGGGCTACAGTCCATCAGTTCAGTTCAGTTCAGTTGCTCAGTTGTGTCTGACTCTGCAACCTCATGGATTGCAGCACGTCAGGCCTCCCTGTCCATCACCAGCTCCTGGAGCTTGGTCAAGCTCATGTTCACCAAGCCAGTGATGCCATCCAACCATCCTATCCTCTGTCATCCATATATGTATCATATATGAACATATATATATATATATATTCCTGATTATGATACCATGTATGATACTATATGCACCTCTGCACAAGTGCACAGATCATCCTACTATCCAATTGTATGCATCATTATCTGTTCAGAGGTACATAGGTTATTCCCCCAGACCTTCATACCATTGACCTAAAAAATTCTGTACATCTGAACATGAAATAAAAATTTCTCTTTTGTTTAGTAAAGCAAAGGAGTTGTTTTTAAAGGTACTTGTTTTAAAAACAGCTTGACAGCATGTTTTTGTACTCTAGAACAGAGTGAGTGATTTGTTTTCTATATTTTATTCCCACTTCTTTTTTTACCCTGAAGCTATATGTGGCTTGGTGAAACACTCTGGTTTTATAGGAACGATTTTATGGTACTTGTCAGTAATAAGTAGCCCATCTAGACCAGAGGACATCATGATGCTGGCCCACTGTCCATGGAGGGTCTGGGGTTGATTCCAGTGTGGTCTTCATGTCATGCACATATGGTTTACCTCTAAGACATTTCAGTGCAGGGAGAGTGAAGATGTTTTTTTGACAGGAAGCTGAGGAAACTAAGTATACAACTGATTTTTCTTGAAGGGATAAAAAATCTTCCCATTAATTACCTCTTACCTATTTGTGTAATGTAGGTGAAAAATTGCTTGTTTTTTTTTGTTGGTTGTTTGATTTTAATCAAAGTATATTTTATCATTAATGAAGAAAAGTTATCTATTTCTTATACTTCACTAGATAATTTATATCATGAAATTATTAGTTCATATACTGAGGCAATATTTTTTTCCCCTTACGAATGGATGAAAGAAGACAGTATGTAAATTTATAAAACACACACACACTACAAGCATTCACCAGAGAAAGAGCTCCTGCCTCTGGCATGTTATCCTCTAATAAGAACATAGTGTGTTATATTCTTTATATCCAAGTTCAGATAAGAACTAGAGCAGCCTGTTGTACCAAGTAAGAGCTTCTCTGGGTGTCCTGTGCAGGCAGAGACCTCTGGCCCCACCTCCGCCAGTCATTCGTGTGACCATCTCCCCTGTTAGTGCTCAGTAGTGAATGCATTTGGCACGTGCACTTTCTCTTCAATTTTGCTTTGTAGAATTTAAGTCCCCTTTCTTTTCTGGGTATTTGATCTCCTCCAAGCAACGATAAGCTTCTCAAAGACAAGGAACAGATTTTCTCTTTTACCGATGTTCACGCGTCCTTTGTGCTCACAGACTACAGCCCAAGAATAAGTACAATTTCCTGATTATAGGCTTCTCTGGTTGCTCAGATGGGAAAGAATCTGCCTGTAATTCAGGAGATCTGGTTCGATTCCTGGGTCAGGAAGATCCCCTAGAGAAGGGAATGGCAATCCACTCCGGTATTCTTGCCTAGGAAATCCTATGGACAGAGGAGCCTAGTGGGCTACAGTCTGTGGGTCACAAAGAGTTGGACACAGCTGAGCAACTATCACGTTCACTTTTCTGATTATCCACCTCAAGACAATAAAGTTCTTCACTCTTATAAAGAGTTAAATTAGGAAGAAAATGAATAAATGGGAAAAGCTATTGGAAAGGATAAGGTTCCAAGGTTAAGTGTTTAGACACATGCTAATGAAAGCAAAGTAACCGTCCACTGTAGCCTTGACCTCATCTCATGGCAGTCGCTAGATCATTATTTACTGAAAAATGAAAAGCTCCAGGAGATCAAAAGGACAATAAAGCTAAATTTCCCTGAAAGAAAGTTCTGGCACAATGAGGTTACCCAGTATATGAGGGAAGAACTGAGCATTGGAAGGCCAGAATCCTCGGTAATTGAAATCCAGCTGCAGCACAAATTCATAGAAAGAAAAGTTTTAAAATTCTTTCTGTAAATAAAGGCAGAAAAGGGGTTTTAAAAAGCAATAATAATCAGTGCTTGAATAGAAAGAAATATCATACTCATAGGACTTAAGTCGGGTGGCAGCAAATGAGAGTCACAGAAACAAGATGCTGTGATTGAGAAACACTGAAATATTCCTGAACTCTAAAGAGACCTTGGAGGCATTACGGGTTTCTCAGAAACCGTAACAGCTGTGGTGACTGTCGTCTCTTGCTGGTACTGTAAAAGTTCACCATCTTAATTCAGGCTTTCTGTAAGTCAGACAATCTATGCTGGTCAGTTTGGAAGTGAACAAAATGATGACACGCATTGCCACACGCGCGTGAGCTCACCAATGTTGTGAGCCCTCGGGTCAGGCGGGTAGCTAGCTCCTCTAGGGAAAACCGCCCTGAGGGGGAATTGGTATGGAAAGGAATAAGAGTCATAAGGCAAAAGTTCCTTAGAAGGTCATTAAATAAACACTCGATTGCATGCAACCTATGTAAAAGTCAGGATGCCCTGGTACCACCAGCTCACATGGAAAGATTCCTTCCCACTACAGTGAAAACTCTCTTGCAATTAACACACTGACCTTGTTAGGCAGACAGGCGTTCGCAGAGCTGCTGTGTGGCTGGAAGGAATAAACGGAGCTTCTGGGGCATGCAGCTGAGTTCCCTGCGCCCTTGACCATCACTAGTGAAAGTCGTTCAGTCGTATCCGACTCTTTGCGACCCCATGGGCTATAGAGTCCATGGGACTCTCTAGGCCAGAATACTGGAGTGGGTAGCCTTTGCCTTCTCCAGGAGATCTTCCCTACCCAGGGATCGAACCCAGGTCTCCCGGAGGGAGGAGGAGGGGCATTCTTTACTAGCTGAGCCACAAGGGAAGCCATCACTGAAAAATAGCACGAGAGCACACATCCTCACTGCCCACTCCAGTGGACAGAAATTTAGCCTCAAGGGGACAGATGGCACCTTGAGAGGAAATGTGGCACCAAGAGCCAGCCTGAAGGAGAAGAGCTGGAAGAAATACCCAATCCCCAGAAAAGAGCAGGTGGCTCTAATACTGGTGATGTGCAAGAGGTTGAGGTTATGGTTGGGTTGGGGGAGTAAGCTTTCTTGCCTACTGGTTTTATTTGAAATCTATGTTACTATCACAGGGTTTTCCTTTTCCGTATGAAAACCTACAAGTCAGCCTAACTTTCCACTATTCTCCAATTTTTGATTCTCTTATTCTATTCTCTCCTTGCGCTCTCACTACTAACTGTGATCAGAAGAACAGGAAAGAGTTTCAACCATATTGCCAAGGATCCTGTGTTTTGAAAATGAATTGTCTCTGCAAGCACTTGCTTAGGACAAGTTTGGCAGCACATTTTGTCCATACACTCCTGTGAGGTCCCCAAATTTCAGCTCTGGTTCTGAGCCTCAAGTCTTCCAAATTCCAGATACTTCTCTCATCCCTACTAGATGCCTCCTGCAATCCTCCATGACACAGAGTTCTGGTCCAAGGTGATGCTCTCACCCTGCTGTCAGCTCACCTTTCTTTTAGAGTATAGCAGGGGTTGGATGGGAGTTTGTCAATGCAAAGTGGGTGCAACAGAAAGAAAAGAAGGAAAGAAGGAAGAAGGAAAGAGAAGAGGAGAGAGAGCAGAGAAGGAGGAATAGAGGGAAGAAAATTTAAAAAATATTCCAGGTATCTGGTTTCTACATTATGCTAGAAACAGACATACCTATTTTAATTGCACCGGACAGGTCCTATCTTCTCTCCAGTTAATTCTTTTACCTTGGTTCTTCACTGTGTATGACGTTCCATCATTAAAAAATAATTTGAAACTGAATCACTGTGCAGTACAGCAGAAACTGACACCACATTGTAAATCAAGTATACTTCACCAACAATTTTAAAAAATAAAAGACACTTCGGTAGCTCTTGTCACTGCAACCATTCCTATTAACACTCCTCTACTATCACTATTACCAAAATTCATGAAATCTTTAAATAAATAGTAAACATACTAAAAAACTCATGATTTAAATTGTATACTTTATGTAATAAACTTACACTGTACTTAAACCCTTTACCTTTCTAACTTTATCTCAAGCTTATGGACTAGGTTTTATGATATAGATAAGAAACTGAGGCTCAGAAAAGTCAAATGACTTAATGAAATTCACACAAGTAATAAATTGCACAGTTGAAATACACAAGCAGATTTTCTGACTTTAAAACATGTTCCCTTTTCCATATATATTCCCTTTCTTTCTTTCCCTTCCTCCTTCTTTCTTTCCCTTCCTCCTTCTTTCTTTCCTTCCTTTCTTTCTTTCTTCTCATTCTTTTGCTGTCTTCTTAAAAATTACAAACCTTTCTTGGCCAAGTGCTACATACAAATTCACACTGAGATATCTTTCCTGCAGACAGAGATACCAAATATGTCAGAAAGGGCACAAAAAGAGGAAAAAGAACACCAAAAAGAAAGCTCAGGACTTGGCAGTCTTGCCAAGGGTCATCCATGGCATGAGTGAGAATCTACGGAATCAAACAGGAGCCTCATTCCTGAGGTTGCTTCAAAGGAGCTGTCAAGAACGTGGGGCTCCAGCTTCTAATCCCACTTTACAGATGGGGATACTGAGGCCAAGGCTGTTTGTCAAGTCTGCTCATCAGTGACAAAGCTGAGTGCCCTGACTTGCAGTCTGGAGAGCCTTCCATCACTGAATCCTATCTGTCTCCACATGGTCAGTTGCATAAATTCTGAGAACAACTGAATGTACAGTAAGTCCCCTACATACAAACCCTCAAGTTGCAAACCTGCAAAGATGTTAGCGTGCCTGCCAGCCCCCGTATGCCAGCCGTGGTGCTGCACTACTGCACTTTTCACAGTACTGTATTATAAAATTAAAAATGGTTTGTTCGTTTTATGTATGGATTATTTGCATGAAAAGTATTATAAACCTATTACTCTACATTCTAGATAGCCAATTGTGGTGGTTGGATATCCAGGCTAACTTTGTTGGCCTTACAAAGGCACTCTCAGAGTGGAACTTGTTCGTGTGTAGGGGACTTACTGTATTGTCAATATCCTCCATGACATGCAACTTACTAATCGGAGAGTTAAAGCTAGCTTTTTCCCAGGTGTATAACAAGCAGGGCAGAAACAAATCATTTTTAGTAATGATGAAGTTCTCTCAGAAGTACCACTCACCTTAAAATTGTGCTTAGAAATTATTAATACTCTCTCAGCATTCTGATTTCCCTGGCTTTCTGAAGCTAAGATGTTGCAGGAGTTCCTTCATGGCTTTGATCACAGGCAATCAAAGGGGACTTTGTGTAGCTTCCAGGGAAATGCTGTTGCCAGAAGAGTCGGAGCTCTCAGCCATGCAAAGGAAACCAACACAGAACTTCCCTGCACTCCGAACTCCACATCAAATTAGGATCAGAAGGCTGTTGTCACTGGTCCTCAGGAGCCTGTGGTTTTAATTTTCTCATCTGCATTTTTCTTCCCTGCCCATTCCAGGTAGCTACAAGAAATATGAAAAGGCTGCTCATTTATTGATGGTTCTTTGCTGCTTCTCCCTCTCCTGTTCATAGCAAGGAAAAGAGCCACTGTTTCCACAGGTCGCTCCAGCCTTTCACCCTCTTATGCATTTAAGTATGTTGATGAGCTTCAGACATGCAATTTTACCTGCCTTTTGAAATTTGGATTTTATATCAGGTGGATTCTTTTTCTATTGATTACAAGTGTTTGCACTATTCTGCCTAGCAGAGTTTCGGTCATAAAAGTCATTCAATGTAAAACATTGCACACAGTTGCCCAAGTTGTCATGTTTCTGACCAAACCTATGAAGATAAAAGCAGTTATCTATTTGGGTTATTTCTACATTTTTGAAATCTTTGCATCTTATGCTTTCTTAAGCTGCTCAAGAAGGTTCCAAACTTGAAAATCTAAGAGGATTCATGCAAACAGACAAAGTTGTCCATAAAACTTGGCCTTTCCTAATGACAAGAGGCAGCAGAACACTGTGGGGCTGACCCCACCCTGCTATTCTCAGAGGTTTTATTGATGATGTTAGTCTCTTCCTTAATCAACTCTTTGGAAGCTAGTCCTCTGTGTAGGACCACAGAAATGCAGCCGGAAAATTCAAATAACACTGTTCTCAGTGCTAGGGAGAAACAATAGGTAAATAAATCCAACTTAAATGAATAAAATTCATAAACTTGGAGCTTGATTTCACAGTAATATCAGTCTGGGACTGAAGGCGAGTATTATTGGAAAAATGGATGTTGTGTGTTTATTTCGTTTTATTGTTTAAAATGAGAGAGGATTAAATATATTTACATTCTCATGGGTTGATCCAAAGTACAGAGTTACAGCTATTAGAAAAAATGAAATGATGCCACTTTCAGTGACATGGATAGACCTAGAGATTGTCCTAATGAACGCAGTAAGTCAGACAGAGAAGGAGAAATATCATATGGCTTTCCTTGTATTTGGAACCTAAAAGGAAATAATATAAATGAACTTATTTCAAAACAGAGAGAGACTTCAGGACTTAGAGATGGAGCTTACGGTTGCCAGGGGGTGGTGGTGGGGGAAGCCTGAGGAGAAGGGCTAGTTAGTAAGTTTGGGATGAATGTGTATACATTGCTGTGTATAAAATGGATCACCAGAACCTACTGTACAGCACAGGGAACTCTGCTCAGTGTTATGTGGCAGCCTGGATGGGAGGGGAGTTTGGGAGAGAATAGATACATGTATATGGATGACTGAGTCCCTTCACTGTTCACCTAAAACTATCATGAAGTGAAGTGAAGAGAAGTGAGCCCGCTCAGTCGTATCCGACTGTTTGCGACCCCATGGACTATAGCCCACAAGGCTCTTCCATCCAGGGGATTCTCCAGGCAAGAATACTGGAGTGGGTTGCCATTTCCTTCTCCAGGGGAACTTCCCAACCCAGGGAATGAACCCGGGTCTCCCGCATTGTGGGCAGGCGCTTTACCCTCTGAGCCACCGGGGAAGCCTTACAACTATCATAACATTGTTAATTGGCTATACCCCAATACAAAATGAAAAGTTTAAGAAAACAAAGTTCACAGTTTAAAAAAGCTGAGAGCTATTAAAATGTCTACAATCACTGTTCCTACTTAAGTCATTTCCCCCAGTTCACTGACAAGCTGTTTCTTCCTGTGCCTCTTCTCAGAGTCTGTCTCACTAACCTTGACCTATACAGGAAGCAAGATAGTAACTGGAAGTTTCCTTACTGAACGTGAAAGAGGAACCTAATAAGAGTTTGGGTGATTAATCCGATGCCTAGGTGCTGAACACATCCAGCTCGATAAGATGCTCTTGCTCACTGGCTAGGACAGTGCTTAAATTGCATGGCCCACATTGCTTCTGGGACTCCGCTCCTTCACCTGCTATGGCTGAACAGTGACCTGTTGAGAATATGTCCTTCTTCAGTACATCCATTGATTCATCATTCCTTCAGGCAAGTCACAATCAAGTCTTGCAGCACCATCTAAGATAACTGCGATTCTCCACTTTTACTCATTATTTGTTTGGTTCATAGCTTAACTCTCAGGGGAGCAATTTACTTCCACTGTTTCAGAGTTCTTGGAAGACAGTTGATGATATCCCATGTAGGCTGACAAAAAAGGAACATTATAAAATAGTTTATTGAGCTGGAACATCCAAATTCACTTGTAGGTAAACATAATAATAAATTAGTTTGTGACGTGAATGGGGTATCCATGAGCACTAAGTCATTTCAGTTGTGTCTGACTCTGTGCTACCTTATGAACTGTAACCTGCCAGGCTCCTCTGTCCCTGGGATTCTCCAGGCAAGAATACTGGAGCAGGTTGCCATGCCCTTCTCCAGGAGATCTTCCTGACCCAGGAATGGAACCCACGACTTTTATGTCTCCTGCCTTGAAGGCAGATTCTTTACCCACTGAGCCACCTGGGAACCCCAAATGGGGTATAAAAGATGGCTAACTGCAAATGATAATTTTTCTTTTTGGTAATTTTGTGTGCTAGTATCTTGACATAGGGGCTTCCTGGGTGGTGCTAGTGGTAAAGAACCCACCTGCCACTACAGGAAACACAGGAGACACAGGTTCAATCCCTGGGCTGGGAAGATCCCCTGGAGGAGGGCATGGCAACCCACACTAGTTTTCTTGCCAGGAGAATCCCATAGGCAGATGAACCTGGTGGGCTACATTCCATGGGGTTGCAGAGAGTCGGATATAACTGAAGTGACTTAGCACACATGCACGTCTCTCAACACGGAGGGGAAAAGAGATTTGTCAGTGTGTAAAAACATCAGAAGTTACTTTGAACATCAAAAGAACAACACACTTTAAATTGCTTCTCTGGTTGTTCTTCCCTGGTTGGCAATTCCCTAGGTTTTATTTGTGTGTCACCTCCTTTAATGTCAAGTCTCTAACCTCTGTTGCTCAGTGAGTCACTAAAATCAATAATGTCCTACTTCAGATCAGCCAAGTAGCTTCACTTGAACTTTTTCTCATAATCACTTTATCATTAAAATCGTTGAGTAAAATTCTAACTCTTCTGAATGAATATTTATGGTTTTCTGGACTGAGCACGTGTGTGTGTGTGTGTGTGTGTGTGTGTGTGTGTGTGTAGACAAAGTAAGAGTATTAGAGAGAGATACACCGAAGGAAGGTCACCCTAGTCACTTCTTGGTTGATCCTTTATTCCCACAGTTCTTTATTCAAACCTCAATTCAGTCACTTATCATGTCACACAATAGCATCGTTATTTGCATGTGGTCTTGCCCCTTACATTGTTCTCTTCAATTTTGTATTCCAAGGACTTGGAACAGAGGCAGAAATTCAGAAAGCATTTTAAAAATGTTTGATAAAGGAATTAACTTCAAATTAGGGCCTATGCGTGCTCCCTGATTCTTATTCTATGGCGAAAAGATATTAAAACTGAATTTGCAAATGTTACAGTGAGCATGCAGAATTGCATGAAGAAATTTCAAACCAGCATGTTATGTTATGTGGATGTATTCTCCTTACCAAGTTTTAAGAAACACAAAGTTGAAAAAAAATTTTTGCTTTGACTGGCTGATTCACCATGCAAGATTTTGTTTTCCAATAGACCCACATTTCATTCCAAAATTATCAAAGACACACAAGATACCAGGCTAAATGCTAGGAGTGAAAATCAGAATATGTTTAAAGGAAGAAGAAACAGTTGGGAAGTCACCAGCAGCATGACATGAGGATTCTTTATAGAGTCAGAATCACCAGATTTTAACCCTGTACTCCCACTACTTGTGGGGCTTAAGTCAAGTGTATTAGTTATCTATTGATAGCAATCTGTACTTGTCTATTTTTGCCCCATAACTTAGTAACTTGGTCTTGGTGGCGGCTTAGTCATTAAGTCACGTCCAACTCTTTGTGACCCCATGCACTATAGCCCACCAGTGTCCTCTGTCCATGAGATCCTCCAGGCAAGAATACTCAAGTGGGCTATCAGTCTCTTCTCCAAGGGATCTTCCCTACCCAGGGAATTAACTTGCATCTCCTGAATGGCAGGCAGATTCTTTACCACTGAGCCACCATGGAAGCCCCAGAAGTTTGATAGAACACAAATTTATTACCCTACAGTGTCTGTGAGTCAGGTCCTCAGTGTCAAGGTCCTTCACAAGGTTGTGATCACACCCATGACTGTGGTCTCACCTGCAGTTTCAACTGTGGAAAAGGCAGCTCCCAACTGTACTCATGCAGTTGTTGACAGGATTCAATTCACTGAGGATTGTTGGACTGAGAACCTCAGTTGCAATTAGCTGGAGGCCACCCTCAACTCCTTGCCATGTTGACCTTTCAAACATAGGAACTTACTTCATCAAAGTGTGTAAACAAAGAAATCAATAAAGAGATTCTACTATCAAGATTTAGAAAATGCAGAGGAATCAGACATCAAATTGCCAACATCTGTTGGATCATAGAAAAAGCAAAAGAATTCCAGAAAAACATCTACTTCTTCTTCATTGACTATGGTAGAGCCTTTGACCATGTGGCTAACAACAAACCATGGAAAATTCTTAAAGAGGTGGGAATACCAGAACATCTTCCTGCCTCCTGAGATGTCTGTATGCAGGTCAAGAGGCAACAGTTAAAACCAGACATGCAACAATGGACTGGTCCAAATTGGGAAAGGAGTATGTCAAGGATGTATATTGTTACACTGGTTATTTAACTTATATGCAGAGTACATCTTGCAAAATGCCCAGATGGATGAGACACAAGTTGGAATCAAGATTGCTGGGAGAAATATCAATAATCTCAGATATGCAGATGATACCACCCTTATGTTAGAAAGCTAAGAGGAACTAAAGAGTCTCTTGATGAAGGTGAAAGAGGAGAGCGAAAAAGTAGGCTTAAAACTCAACATTCAAAAAGTGAAGATCATGGCATTCGATCCCATCACTTCATGGCAAACAGATGGGGAAACAATGGAAACAGTGAGAGACTTTATTTTCTTAGGCTCCAAAATAACTGCAGATAGTGACTACAGTCATGAAATTAAAAGACACTTGCTCCTTGGAAGAAAAACATGACAAATCTAGACAGCCTATTAAAAAGTAGAGACATTACCTTGACAACAAAGGTCCATCTAGTCAAGGATGGTTTTTCTAGTGGTCATGTATGGATGTGAGAGTTGGACTATAAAGAAAGCTGAGTGCAGAAGAATTGATGCTTTTGAACTGTGGTGTTGGAGAAGAATCTTGAGAGTGGCTTGGACTGCAAGGAGATCCAACCAGTCCATTCTGAAGGAGATCAGTCCTGACATTTCTTTGGAAGGACTGATACTAAAGCTGAAGTTCCAGTACTTTGCTCACCTGCTGAGAAGAGCTGGCTCACTGGAAAAGACCCTGATGTTGGGAAAGATTGAAGGCAGGAAGAGAAGAGGATGACAGAGGACCAGATGGTTGAATGGCATCACCAACTCAATGGATATGAGTTTGAGTAAGCTCTGGGAGATGGTGAAGGATGGGAATGCTGGTGTGCCACAGTCTATGGGGTCGCAAAGAGTCAGACAGGACTGAGAGACTGATTGACAATGAACAACTGTCGAGATCACAGTCATTTAAAATCAAGTCACAGAGGTAAACTATCATCACTTTTTCTAGATTTTGTTTTTCAGAAGCAATGCACTATGTCCAGCCCATATTCAAGGGGCAGGTATTACACAAGACTGTGGGTAACAAGAGCTGGTGAATATTGAGGTCAACTTCTTTTTAAATGTTTCTTTATTATTGTAAAAGTCAGATAATATCAAGCAAACCATTTTAATAACCATATTCAACTGTACATTTCAGTGGCAAAAAGAACATTTACATTGTTTTGTAACTATAAGTATCATTTAGCTCTCACATTTTTCACTTTCCTAAACTGAAACTCTGTCCCCATTAAATAATAAGTCCCCAATTCCCCTCCCTACCTCTGGCCCCTGGCACCTACCAATGCACTTTCTGACTCTTTGAGTTTGACTGTTAGGAACCTCAATAAGTGAATCAAACAGTCTTTGTTTGCACCTTCCCTGTGGACAGAGGAGCCTCATAAGCTACGCTCCATGGGGTTGCAAAGAGTAGGTAGCAACTGAACGACAGCAACAAATGTAGATGAATATGTCTATATATGTAGACAAATATGCACTGTAGACAAATTTGTCTGTACCTACTGGGGGTCATCTTAAAGTCTGTCGTTACAGCAAATAAATATCTCTAAGCCTATTTCCCTTTTCTCTAAGATAGAAGTCAAAATGTCTCCTANCTCATGGGATTGACATCAAAATAAAATAGAATATTTAAGCCCTGGGCATACAGTGAGTACCAAATAAATATTAGTTTTAGTTTAGATAATTACAACAGCCATAAAATGTCCTATGTCCAGGTTATTCAAAAAACTATGGAAGCACATGAGAGGCAAATTTAAAACCATCTTGAAAAGTATAGATGAACTTTTCATAACAACTAAAGTCTATTGAAGTTTGGATACAGGACAGCAGTAACTAGATGAAGGATAAGAAGCAGAAGAATGGAATTCCCGGAAGACAGAAAGCCCTAGAGACCAGAGAGAGTGATGTGTGCTGTGCTAAGTCACCTAAGTTGTGTCCAACTCTATGTGACCTATAGACCGTAGCCCGCCAAGGCTCCTCTGTCCATGCGGATTCTCTAAGCAAGAATACTGGAGTGGACTGCCCTGGCCTCCTCCAGGGGATCTTCCCAACCCATGGATCGAACCCACTTCTCTTCTGTTTCTTGCATTGGCAGGCAAGTTCTTTATCACTAGTGCCACCTGGGAAGCCCAGAAAGAGTGATAGTACCAACGAAAGTGAGAACTGGGCAGGATGGATTGCCCCTCTCCTCTTAGGCATTCCTGCCTGAAAGGTGAGACCCAGAAAGAAGGTAAAATTAATGGTAGAGGCATACAAATATACGTGCACATACACCAGCAAGTTCCAACAAAGTGACACTTCACTCATACAATTTTTTTTTTTAATTGGGGTATAGTTGCTTCAGCGTATTGTGTTAGTTTCTGCGTATAACAAAGTGAATCAGCTCCATGTGTACATATATCCCCTCCATCTCGGGCTCCCCTCCACCCCCTACCCCCCATACACAGTGGAATATTATGCAGCCATTGTGTTCAGTCACTTCATGGTGTATGACTCTTCGAGACCCCGTGGACTGTAGTCCACCAAGCTCCGCAGTCCATGGGATTTCCCAGGCAAGAAAACTGGAATGGGTTGCCATTTCCTTCCCCAGGGGATCTTCCCAACCCAGGGGTCAAATCTGCATTTTCTGCATTGTTGGCAGACTCTTTACCACTAGTGCCATCTGGGAAACCCACTCAGTCATTAAAAGGAATGAAATTGGGTCATTTGTACAGACATGGATGAACTTAGAGACTGTGACACATGACTTTTAATTAATGCAGAAATGTCTAGAGAGAGGAAGAGGGTAGAAAGAGAAGTCAGAATTATCATCCCGAAGTCAACAGGACCTGAGTTTCTGGCAACATCTTTTCTGGGTGGGAGAGGCCATCCTGTTTCTGGCCCCACTAAAGCAGTGGTTTACTGGACAACAGGGAAAGCCGACCACTGACACAGAGTTTCCTGGGCTGGTCCACTATCAAGAACATTGATACTTATTAAATTTCCCAATGCTAAAGTTTGAAATCCAGCTCACAGCTCTCATATTCATATAGAATTGCTTTAAATTGGATTTTATTGATGTTTTGTTTTGCTTAGATTTTTCAAACTAGAACAAAGTATTATTTCAAAGTACACACTGAGCATTCTTCTTCTGATCCCTCATGTCTGTCCATCTTCCCCCTAAAGGCTAGTGGGAAACCACTTTGATTTCCACTAAAATTATTTATTTGATTTTTCTCCCAATGTTTTATTTTGAAAATTTTCAGACCAGGAAAGGTACAATATATTCTTATGAAAAATACACAAATGCCCTTCATCAATATTCACCAGGCAGTAACATTTTGGTGTATTTGCTGTACTCTTTATCTCTGTAAGTGTACATATACACACATTCATTTCAAAGTTGGTTACACAAATTAAAATACTTTAGCCCTACGTCCTTCCACATAAACATGCAGAATCAGCTAGAAAAATCTTGGAAAAGAAGAGCAGGGAGGAGAATGAGAGAAGTTTAGCCTCATCCAGTATTGAACCATACAATAAACACTCTATAAGTAATGCAACATAGGACTAGAATATGACTAGACAGACGTGCCAATGATAGAGAGCAGAATATCTAGAAAAAGACTCTGGTACAAATGAAAATTTAGAAGCAAGATGTCTGGATACCAAGGGAGAAAGTGTGAGGGTGGGATGCATTGGGAGCTTGGGACTGACATATACACACTGCTGCTGCTGCCGCCGCTGCTAAGTCGCTTCAGTCGTGTCCGACTCAGTGTGATCCCATAGACGGCAGCCCAGCAGGCTCTGCTGTCCCTGTGATTCTCCAGTCAAGAACACTGGAGTGGGTTGCCATTTCCTTCTCCAATGCATGAAAGTGAAAAGTGAAAGTGAAGTCACTCAGTCATGTCCAACTCTCAGCGACCCCATGGACTGCAGCCCACCAGGCTCCTCCATCCATGGGATTTTCCAGGCAAGAGTACTGGAGTGGGGTGCCATTGCCTTCTCCGACACACACTACTATATATAAAATAGATACCTAATGAGAGCCTATTGTATAGCACAGGTGGCTCAGGGGTAAAGAATATGCCTGACAATGCAGGAGACACAGGAGATGTGAGTTCAGTCTCCGCATTGGGAAGATCTGCTGAAGGAGAAAATGGAAGCCCACTCCAGTATTCTTGCCTGGCATGGACAGAGGAGCCTGGAGGGCTCCAGTCCACAGGAGTCGCTGGACACCACTGAGCATGCACGTACACTGTATACCGTGTGGCACTCCACTCAACGTTCTGCTGTGACTAAATGGAAAGGAAATTTAAAAAAAGGATAAACGTATATGTATAGCTGATCCACTTTGTTGTGCAGTAGAAACTAACACAACATTGTAAAGCAACTATATTTCAATATATATACATTTTTTTAAATTATAAGCTAGAAAGGTGACATTTCAAAACAGTAAGGAAAAAGTGTACTACTTTGTTTATGGTGTGGGGCAAACCAAATAGCTATTTGGAAATATAAACTTGGGTTTGCTTCATACATAAAAAGAGACTTCAAATGCACTAGGTTTCAACATGCAAAAAATGAAAAAGTATAATACCTAAAAATAATAATAATAAGTGAATTTCTTTATGGTAAAAAAAATCCAGGCACAGTTTCAAAAACTGATAAATGTGCCTGGATACAAAATATTAAAGCATCACATAACAAAAACTGAAATTTTGTTTAAGAAGCTCATCCATAAACCCACTTGCATTGCATGTGTTTCTTGAACCAGGCCCTGAGGTTTATTATTCAGTGGTGACTACATTTCCATGTATTCGAGCAGAGCTAAGCTTTTTTCTCTGAGATCGCCATGATACATCTTTTGGGTGACTCACTGACACGTAAAGTTGTCCTGGTTCCAGGGAATGGATGTTATACTTTGAAAATCTGCTCATTGTATCTCCAATCCAAGTGTCTGACATCCTTCTAAGTATGTCTGTCAGGTTCTTGCTCTTCCTCTGTCTTCACATGTAATTTTGCATTTCATGCATTTCTAATAAAAATGTAAGACTCTGTTCTGAAGATATTCAGTATGAATTTGGAAGCATAAGAAGATAGAAACCCCTTTTATTTTTAATTCCTTTTTAACAACAGAAATAAATTAAACTCAATCATGTTTGCATGAATGATTCTATTTTCATTTAAGGGAATCTTGCGTCCAAAGATTTTGCAGAATTAACAAACCCCTTGTCAGAGTTTTCCTAACTCATTTATTTTTATTTGAGGGCATATGGTAAGATTCTTTCCTTGACAGAATACCATGAAATTAATTTTGACATACCACTGTCAATGAGGCCATTGTGCCACCCCCATGATTAAATATTCACAAACATCACTCAGAGCTTTCAAAAGGACTCTGTTTCTTTCCAGTAACAAAGGCCTGGAAAGTGATAACAGTCCATTTCCTGGTGATGGGCAAAAGCAAGGAAATATATGAGGATCCAAGAATTTGTCAAATGAAACAACAGCAATCAATTTTCCACCAGTCTACCTGTAGAGACATGTAAAATCCCTAATGAGATTTTGCACTAAGAAAGTAACTGTTGGATGAGTTAAAATATGACAGTTTAATAAAAAATGGTCCTGTTCCAACAGATCATTCAACCAGCAAGGTTTGAAAACTTCTGCTATAAGATTAATATATCAAAATGGCTTCTGTATCCTTCAAGAAATATGTGTCTTTTAGGAGGACTGTAGCCTGCTTAAATTTTAAAAATCTTTTTTTTTCATCAATATGACTTCAAAATGATTCCAAGGATAGAAATAGGAAAGGCATTTTCCCCTTATAGCAATTTTTAAAATTTTTATTTGAGTGAAATGATACTTAACAGCAGCTGCATCCATAATCTTTCTGCTCTGCACCCTCCCCCTGCCAGCATCAGCCACTTTTACTCACAGTCTGCACAATTTTAAAATATTACTTTGCTGTTTAACAGGAAGAAAAAAATGGATCAATACTCCAATAAGACATAAATTAACCTGTCAAGGACTGAACATCATTAAGAGATCTGATCAACGTAATAAAAATCTGGTCTCTAGTCTCAAATCAAGGCAGGAGATAGTCATTTAGTACCCTAGCAACGCATTTTCCTAAATTGTGAAAAGCACATTTTGAAAAGGACAAGAAGTTTCTTAAGGACAAGAAAGGCTACAAAAAGAATAGTTTAGAGGGGCATCAAACATCCCTCTGGGCTTCCCAGGTGGGTCAGTGGTAAAGACCCCACCTGCCAATGCAGGAGACGTGGGTTCAATCCTTGGGTTGGGAAGATCCCCTGGAAAAGAAAATAACAACCCACTCTAGTATTCTCACCTGGAGAATCCCATGGACAGAGGAGCCTGGCGGGCTACAATCTATGGGGTCACAGAGTTGCGCACGACTGAGCATGTGAGCGTCCCTTCAATAAGGTCTCGCTGAAGTGACAAGAAAAGGATCAGAATTGACCGAGAGTAGAGTTCTAGAGGTTCAGCTTCCAGAAGAACCTTTCCTAAAACCAATCTGCCTCATCCCTTAGCACAGTCCAAGTGTCCCCTTGGTGAATTAAATTTCTCTGTCCTAAAAAAGAAAGCTCAACCTCTGGCCCACCCACTGTCTAGCCTTTCTGCAGTGATTTAGTGTATGCTAATTGCCATCACTGATAACTGTGGCTCTGAGAGGCATCAACTGATTGTTGTCCAGATTGAGTGCTTTCAAATATTCTGCTACCAAAAATTAGACTACCTAATTGAATTGACTGATGGCACCTTTTAATAGTGGCTCACTACTTGATCTTGGCCTGTGACACTGAAGGTGTTCAAAGGATTGAATGATATTGCTATCACAAAAGTCCCTCCTTTCCACCCTCTGTTTATCTGAACAAGATGCCTGAGCTATCTTATAGGGTGATTGTAAAGATAAAACTAATTAAGATGAAATATGAAGTTCTCTAGGAACAGCAGTGGATACGTAGCAAGTACCACCTGAGGGACTGCTGTTGTTACTGTTATACTAACTAAATATATTGCTTACGTATAATTATAATAGTCTAATCATAAATAAGTTATGATTATATAAATTATAAAATGTGTTGGTCATATTGAACTATATTTACTAAAATCAATACATGTTTATAAATATAGAATGGGCTTCCCAGGTGGCGCTAGTGGTGAAAATCCACGTGCCAATGCAGGTAGACCTAAGAAATGGGGATTTGATCCCTGGGAGGATTCTGGGAAGATCCCCTAGAGGAAGGCATGGCAACTCACTCCAGTATTCTTACCTGGAGAATCCTATGGACAGAGGAACCTGGTGGGCTATAGTCCGCAGGGTGGCAAAGAGTGGGAAAAGACTGAAGCAACTTTGCGTGCCATGCACACAGAACTATCTTATACTATATTCATGTGTGTATATAAATATATATTTATATAGTACAACATATCTATATATGTATGTGTATGTGTGTGTGTGTGTGCTGCTCAGTCATGTCTGACTCTTTGCAACCCCATGAATTGTAGCCTTCCAGGCTCCTCTGTCCATGGGATTCTCCAGGCAAGAATACTGGAGTGGGTTGTGGTTCCCTTCTCCAGGGGATCTTCCTGACCCAAGAATAGAACCCCGGTCTCCTGCATTGCAGGCGGATTCTTTACTATCTGAGCCACTAGGAAAGCCCTGACAACATACTTATGTATTAATTTTAGTAGGCATGGGTTTTATAACTAATAAATTTTACAATTAATATAATCATAACTTATTTATGATTGCACTATTTATAACTATACATATTTAATATACATGTACGTGTTCACTGCAAAAAATACAGAAAGGTTTGTTGCTTCCTTCAGTTGCTCAGTCGTGTCCGACTCATTGTGACCCCATGGACTGCAGCACGCCAGGCTTCTCTGTCCTTCACCATCTCCCAGAACTTGCTCAAACTCATGTCCATTGAGTCAGTGATGCCATCCAACTATCTCATCTTCTGTCGTCCCCTTCTCCTCCTGCCTTCGATCTTTCCCAACATCAGGGTCTTTTACAATGAGTCGGCTCTTTGAATCAGGTGGCCAAAGCATCTGAGCTTCAAATACTGTCCCCATATCACTTTTCTGCTTCTTCTTCTGCAATTTCCCCATTTCCCCCAATTTCATCAGAGAGCACTGGCCAAGGGAATTATTCTCAACCACTCTCTTCCCTTACTATGGTACCTTTGGCATCAGGATTTCTCTCCTTATAATGCCTTCCTTCTCATTCTCATCCCATTCAGGTTTTAAATGTTTAAAGCATCGCCTTGTCAGAGGGGTCTACCTGGACCATCCTATCTAAAATAGCACCCTTGTCCCTGTCATCTTTGATCCCTTGCCCTACTTTGTCTGCTAGCATAGCGCTTTACACTGCCTCTCCTTATAGTAAATATTTTTTAATGTCTTTTTTTCTTCTACTACATTATAGTTTCAAAACAGCTATTTAGTCTTACTTATTTTTACACTTGTATAATGTTGCCTCAAATCAGTACTGGTACATTTTAGACACCCAATAAACATTTTAAATGGATGCTTATGTGAACCAGGAAGTGTCATATTTAATTCTGTATCCCCAGTACCACTTAGATTTGCAATACATATGTATTGACTTGAAAACAGTACAAAAAGTCTGTTATTGTTACAAGAGCCAATGTCCAGTCTCTTTGACTGAAGATATTTTAGCAATATCTAAATAGCTTTGTTTCTAAAAGAACCAAAGTTTCAAGTAAGAAGTTTACTAGATGACCAAGTCCCCTTTAAATCCTTGGACTTTATGATAATTTAAGACAAACTTATCATTAAAAATAATCACCTATGTAAAAATAATAATCTACACATTCTTATTCTCTCAAATATAGCTTGTCTGCAAAAATCACTTAAAGACATAAAATCTAAAAGAAAAAGAAAAAAGCTAATGCAATATTTTTCAAATTTGGCATTAATCATTTCCACACAACTCATGTCTTAAGCACAAAGTATCAGTTTTTGCTCTTTAGCAATTCTAGTTTCATTTCTGTGGATTGTTTAATAATGCAAGAGACTTGAAAAAAATCAACAGTATAACAATATCCAGGTCACTGTAGGAAGATTTGACTGCCGCCCTCTTAGGTATGATAGAGTGGAGTATCCATGTTTATTAGTTCTGAATCTAAATTTGGGATCTTGCATAAGGTGGAAAGGTGGTGTGTGTGTGTGTGTGTGTGTGTGTGTGTGTGTGTGTGTGTGTGTGTGTATGTAGGTGGGTGGGTGTTTGTCACTCAGTCGTGTCCAACTCTGCAATCCATGGACTGTAGCTCACCAGACTCCTCTGTCCATGGAATTCTCCCGATAATAATCCTGGAGTGGGAAGCCATTCTCTTCTCCAGGGGATCTTCCCCACTCAGGGATTGAACTGGGTCTCCTGCATTGCTGGCAGATTCTTTACCATTTGAATCACTAGGGAAGCCAGGAAAGGTGGTACCTGTTATAATTAATAAAGATGACTTTTTTTAAACAAAAGTGCATACACACACACACACACACACATACACACACACACACACGGGGTGGGGGATTCTGAGCACGAGCGAGACACCATTGGCAAAATTACTAATGCAAAACCTTCCTGAAATCAACCCATCCAATCCTCTGTTTCTACCCAGCACAAACAACATCCGCTTAGTTCAGTCCTCTTTTCTAATTTGTCCTTTGCAACTGGCTTCCTGGGCCGTCTCTATGACTCTCTCAGCCAGATCTAAATAAGCCACTCAGGCAGTTTGGGTGGGCTCGGCTTCCCATGATCAAATAAACAGTGGTTTTCAAGGAGCAGAAGAGTTTACAGCAAAATCAATATAGTATGAATAAAATTATCCTAGTAGGAGATAAACAGGTAGATATGCGCACCTTCAGAGTCATGTATGGGGCTTAAAATACTTCCCAGACCAGTGTTTCAGATGATTGCTTCTGACAGAAAAATTTTTTTGCAGAGCACCTCTTTTATTCATTGCATGAAAGCTAAAGTCTTTTTATTTCCAGTGTTGGGGTAGAAAGCTTTCCTGTGACCTCCATCTGTGGCACCTACCACTACCTCGTAAACACCAATTTGTATTAAAAGCTTGGATTACCCAAAAGGGCTCCTAAAGTCTTCTTTAATGTAATACCCTAGGATTTTAAGTGAGTATTTGAGAGGAAAAGCTAAAAAAAACAGCTATAGAATTCGTTATTTCCAAGATTCAGATATGGCTGTGGGACGAGGAGATGCTAGCCAATGAACTAAAAACAGTTTTCTTTTCCACTTCACCTTCTGCAATGTCCCCCTTTTATTTTGTCATCCTTGGCTTCGCTCCCCACTTCCCAAGCCGCCTCTGTCATTTCATTCTGCATAAGTAGTTCCTTTCCAATATTTTGGCTGAGTGTTCAGCTTTGTTAGCAGAAATGCAAAGTGAGCGCTTTGAAGCATTACCCAATAAAATCCAATTTTAAACTGTTAGAGCTACAACTCCCCCCATCCTATGGGAAACAAGATTTCAGTTTCTTTGTGCTTTAGGCAGCAAAGTCAGAGCTGAAATTATCACCTAGGCCACAGTCTTCTGTCAAGACTCTCAGACAAGCCACCTGGGTGAGGTCTGGCAGCCCACACTTAAAAGGGGGCTTCTTGGAAAGATGAACTGCTTTTAAAAAAATTTTATTTCGTATTGGAGTATAGTTGATTAACAATGTTGGGTTAGTTTCAGGTGTACAGCAAAGTGATTCAGCTATATCTATGAAAAGTGAAAATGTTAATCACTCAGTCATGTCAGACTCTTTGTGACCCCATGGACTGTAGCCAACCAGGCTCCTCGGTCCATGGAATTCTCCAGGCAAGAATCCTGGAGTGGTTTGCCATTCCCTTCTCCAGGGGATCTTCCCAACCCAGGAGTCTAACCTAACCTGCCTCTCCTGCATTGGCAGGTGGATTGTTTAATTTCTGACCAAGGAAACTCCACCTATACACGTCCTTGTATCCTATCTTTTTTTTCAAGGTGTTTTCCCACTTAGGTTATTGTAGAATATGGAGCAGAGTTCCCTGTGCTATACAGTAAGTCCTTGTTGGATATTTATTTTAAATATAGTAGTGTGTACATGTCAATCCAAAGATGAACTGCTTATTGAAAGTGGTAAGCATCCATGACTTTTATGCAGTATTGAATGAAACATAAATGAAGAATACATCTGAAGGTATGAACACTTGTAGTCTTTGAAACAATGAACGTTTCTCTAAGTGAATGATAATAAATGTTTTGTGAGCAATGCAAGCATCATTAAAGTCTTACAAAAACATACCTTTTCATAAAAATGCCCATTTAATAAACACTGAAAGTAATTTATGGTATGTATCTTTAAGCCTAATAATGTTCTTTTTCACATATTATCTGATTTTTATAACTTTTTCACAGGAGATAAGTTTACTTTGTCCACTTCACAGATAAAGAAACCAAGATCTTAAAGGAAATATGTACAATCAGCAATTTAGAGTTTAGACTTTGGAGAAAACTGTCCCTTGATATTGTGGCCATGTTGCTATTATAAAATAAACCAGGAATGTGGTAGCTTTCTCTTGCTCTCTTTTTACCCTTCTATTTGATTTTCTGTCCATAGATAAAGTAAGTCCAAGTTAAAAAAATGAGACAACAGTAAAATTCTGGATATGCTGTTTATAAATATGAGTGCACTCATCATAATGAGTTTTAATTGCTCTCTAGAACCTTAGGCTTTATTTCTGGGCCATAGTAATGAAAAATATTTGGCTTGATCCTTTACATATTTAACTTAACCTTCCTACAATATTATAAACTATTATGGCCTTTCTTTAACTCCTCTCCATCATCTTTTCTTTGGAACTAACAGTTCCAAACATCACAGATATTTCCAATTTTTAATTATCCACAGACAATAAAAGTGCCTTTTGATAAAAATGTAGTATTCTGGTTACTCTGTCATATTCTTATATCCTCTTTTCTTCCAGAGATGTGGCTAGGAAATGAAAGTTGTCCTAAGTCGTTATAAGATTGTGGGTATAATGAGGAAAGAAACATTTAAGTTATGAAATAATTTTTAATGTATTGAAGATAGGAGAGTTATGATTTGTCAATGAAATGAAGTCAGATCCCCAGTTAGCCCATATGGCACCTTTATGAGAACTGGAAACAGACCCTTCTCTGAGGGGACATCGCAGTACATAACTTGAGGAACATGGCCCCTTTCTGTTCCCTTGACCCACTGAACAAATTATTCTGAGAGGAATAGTAGTGGACTTCACTCGTAATGAACAAATTTCAGTGTCAACAGCAATTAGGAGTCAGATATACTTTCTACAAATACCTGCCAGTGTTTATTATGTGACAGTTTTCTAGCCTCCAGGATGCAAAAGTGAATAAAGCAAGTCCCTTTTTTCATGAAATGCATGTCTTCTTGGGGAGATGGAAAATAAATGAATGAATATGTAACATAGCATTAAGAGTTTCCAATACATGCTCTGAAAAACAGTGAAATGTAGGGTAATGGAGGAGAAAACAGACCATAGAGGGATCAGGGAAACACTTTCTACTGTCAGATAGTTCTAACACTGGGTTAGAGACAGGGCAGTTTAGGGAGTGTGCAGGGTGCCAAGTCAAGGAAGCAAGATCTGAGGGTACTAAGTTAGAAGCCCTGGGTATGTGAGAGGAACTGCGTGAAGACTGGTGAGGTTGCAGCCAACGTCAGAGTCACGAGAAGACAAGACAAAACTCATCAATGGAGCTCAAAGAGGAAGAAGTAGTGGTTGGAATGTTGGGTTAAATTCTGAATGAGAGGGAAAGACTTTGGAGATCTTTGAAAATGAGAACTCTACACTTCCCCATGGCTGCTGAAAGGGTAACTCCAGTTGAGAAAGGGACTGGTGGGCAGGAGCGAAGCAGGAAGGACAAGCTGGAGACCACACGGTGATCCTGGGAGGCACGTCAGTAACTTGGAGGGAGTGGTTGTGGCGACGGTGCTTGAAAGTAGAGCATGGTGCTTTCTGTCATCAATGAAGCCTCTTAAGATGAGGCCAAAGATATGCTGGACTTGGTTTGCACCAGCTCACAAGAGACAATTGTTCAATTTTCAGGAATGTTACAAGCCTATTGCTAAACACAGCTACTAAGAAAAAATCAAATTATATAATTTATAGTTAAATATATCATGTTAAAAATAAAGGTGGAAGTGGAAGTCTCTCAGTCATGTCCAACCCTTTGTGACCCCATAGACTGTAGCCCGCCAGGCTCCTCTGACCATGGGGTTTTCTAGACAAGAATACTGGAGTGGGTTGTCATTCCCTTTCCTAGGGGATCTTCCCGACCCAAGGATCCAACCCGTATCTCCTGAATTTGCAGGCAGATTTCTTAACCACTGAGCTACTTGGGAAGCCCAGTGATACATTCCTACAAGATATTTTACACATTTGACCTTCAATAAATCAAAAGTCTGTTTCTTAACACAAAATGCAATAGTTAATTCACTGGCAAAGTCAAAGATGGATTATTAATACTCTTTATTGAAATTCATGTAAATGCCCTCTTAAGACACATCACTTGAAGGCATCAACAATTAATGATTCATTACCATGAACTGAAAATCATGGGTGCCAACTTCAGTGATCAGAGCAAAAGCAGTGACAGTAATAAAAAGTAGACAATCTGTGCTGTATCCATTTGACACTGAAAACAGTATCACTTTCAGCCCCTAATTTTGGAGTACTATATGGGTTTTGTGTGCTTCCCTGGTGGCTCAAATGGTAAAGAATCTGCCTACAATGCAGGAGACCTGGGTTCAGTCCCTGGGCTGGGAAGATCCCCTGGAGAAGGGAATGGCAACCCCCTCCAGTATTCTTGCCTGGAGAATCCCATGGACAGAGGAGCCTGGCGGGCTACAGTCCTTGGCATCACAAAGAGTCAGACACAACTGAGCAACTAAGCAGGCATACGCAGGCACACACACACACACACACATATGGGTTTTGTACCTTTCTTCCAACCTTTTCCAACTCTTATAACCCGACTCTTCACTTTTTGGGGAGGAACTTTCCTAGGATGCCAGATTTTTAGTGTTTGGACTAGGACAGTCTCTGGTAGACTGGCTGGTTGCTACCCTACTCTCAGTAGAGATCCAAAATGAAATTAAAGTACAGATCACATAGAAGATAGAGGGAGGTTAGGGTGTAATTAATGGCTGCAAAATCATGACAGTAAATGATATCACCCAAGAATTGTGAACAGGAAAAAGAGAATGGTAAAACAAACAAGGTACACACCACACAATACGGCCAATGTAATGGGGCAGGCTGAGAAGGAGGAGATAATAAAATAAGCTAGAAGTTAGATAAAAAGAGATCCAGGGAGGTTCAGGAGGGAGGGGACACACGTGTCCCTATGGCTGACTCATGTTGATGCATGGCAGAAACCAACACAATACTATGAGGCAATTGTGCTTAGTCTGTCAGTCGTGTCCGACCCTTTGTGACTCCATGCACTGTAGCCCACTAGGCTCCTCTGTCCATGGGGATTCTCCAGGCAAGAATACTGGAGTGGGTTTCCATGTCCTCCTCTGTAAAGCAATTACCCTTCAATCAAAAATAAACAAATTATATTTTTTAAAAAAAGCTTAGGGCTACAAAGAATGGTATTTCTAACTCATGACCAATCAGAGAGTGTTTTGGGGAGGGGAGGGTCGGGATCACCTGAGTCCCAGTCACAACCAATCACCTAATTTCTTTGGGAAAAGGAGCTCTTAGTTTCAACTAACTAAATACAGATGAAAATTTGTAAAGCAACATACTCAACCCATTTATGAGTTGGGTTCCACTTATACGTCCTTGTCTCTTCTTCCATACCATTCTAATTACTTCTTCTGGGTCCATGTTACTTGAAATTGCATACCATGTCTTGCATAGAAATTGCATAGGACTTCCCTAGTGGCTCGACGGTAAAGCCTCTACCTACAATGCAGGAGACCTGGGTTCAATCCCTGGGTTGGGAAGATCCCGTGGAGAAGGCAATGGCACCCCAATCCAGTACCCTTGCCTGGAAAATCCCATGGACAGAGGAGCCTGGTAGGCTACAGTCCATGGGGTTGCAAAGAGCTGGACATGACTGAGCGACTTCACTTTACTTCACCACGTCTTATCTCAATACCCCCTATTTTCCGCTCCTGCTTTCCTTAACACCATTTGAGATATTTTATGTCTGATGCATATTTTATGCATTTATTCTGTTTATCATTTATCTTTCCTGTCCCATTAGAATATTAGCTCCATGATGCTAAGGACTTTGTTTCACAGGACCTAGAATTGTGCCTGACACATGGTGAATGTTCAGTAATTACTTGTTGACTGAAGGAGTGAGGGGCTTCCCAGGTGGTGTAGTGGTAAAGAATTCACCTGCCAATGCAGGAGATGCAAGAGACCCAGGTTCAATCCCTGGGTCGGGAAGATCCCCTGTAGTAGGAAATGGTGATCTTCCCAGTACTCTTGCCTGGAAAATTCCATGGACAGAGGAGAATGGTCGACTACAGTCCATGCGTGCATGCTAAATAGCTTTGGTTGTGTCTGACTCTGCAACTCTATGGACTGTAGCCCACCAGACTCTCCTGTCCATGGGAATTCTCCCAGGCAAGAATACTGGAGTGGGTCACCATGCTGGGCTTGCAAAGAGTCGGATATGACTGAACAGACAGACAGAAGGAATGAATCATGTAACTGACACATCATATTCTCTGTTTATGAGCTATTATAATATATATCTTCATCCACAATGTGAGGTAATAATTTATAGCATTGAAATATGATTTACAGGGCTAACTCTCCCTTTTTCACTCTCACGGCACTTGCTCATGGATATTGTCTAGCAGTCCACATCTTTTGGCCCTTCCCTCATCTCCAAGTTTATAAGCCATTATATTCTTATTCTCTTCCTTATTCAATCTAGACTCCACTTTCCATGTCAAAATTCTACTTCCCCATTCACTAAGCCCTGCTACTTTGGCCTTCTATCATGAATATCCTGCAATTTCCCAAACCTACATCCTTGAATCTATCTTATATACCTGAGTAGCCAGTCACCAATGCACACAGCACCACATATGACCATGTGCATGGTATTATAATGTTACAACTTTGAACTTCAGCTGGGACCTCAATGTGCTTAGATGAGTTTGTTACTGATGTATTCTACATCCTGTCCTCTACTCTTCTACTTGGACAATTACAGACATTTACACTTCAAGCCTCCCAGCTTTCCCTGCCCCCTTCACTTTTCATTGGTGGTGGTTTAGTCTCTAAGTCGTGTCTGACTCTTGCAGCCCCATGGATTGTAGCCTGCGAGGCTCCTCTGCCCATGTGATTCTCCAGGCAAGAATACTGGAATGGGTTGCCATTTCCTTCTCCAGGGGATCTTTCCAACCCAGGAATCGAACCCAGGTCTCCTGCATTGCAGGCAGATTCTTTACCGATTAAGCTATGAGGGAAGCCCCCTCACTTTTCATTAGGGAAAGAAATCTCTTAATTTGAAGAGAAAGTGGAAAATATCAGACGTGAGTTTTGTTAATTTTCATCTACCTTCACTCACTGACTTCTCTCTCCTAGAATGCCCTGCACCAAGGCCTCCTTTGCATTCCCACATTGGGTGGTCTGTTCCTCAGATTCTGACCAAATGGCCCTTATTAGGGTTGGATCCCACAAGGCTAGAGCAAAGACTGTAGTTTCTACTCCAGACCGCATGGAGAGGATTCTAAAGTCCTTGTCCACATATGGTACCACTACATCATGTTTTACAATTAGGGAAAGTTCTAATATTTTCAATGCCTGAAACTCCATTTTCAAAAAACCAATGTGATAAGACTTAGCAAACATGATTACCGGGGGGAAGGATAGGAGGGAAGGGATAATTAGGAAGTTTGGAATGGAGAGGTACACTCTGTTCCATTTTAAATGAACAACCAGCAAGGACAGGAAACTCTGCTCAATGTTATGTGGCAAGTTGGGTGGGAAGGGAAGTTTGGGGGAGAATGGATACCTGTATATATATATGGCTGAGTCCTTTTGCTGTTCACCTGAAACTATCACAATACTGTTAATCAGCTGGCAGTTTAGTTCAGTCAGTCACTCAGTCGTGTCCAACTCCTTGCAGCCCCATGGACTGCAGCACACCAGGCCTCCTTGTCCATCACGAACTCCCGGAATCCATACCCCAATACAAAATAAATGTTTTGTATTTGGGACAATGTTTTGTATTTTGAGACAATAGCCTCAAACACTGTCAATATTATTTAACAAATTACACTGAGACCTAAGTACGTTCTTATCTTTTGCTCTGGGACTGCCCAGGTGGTGCAGTGGCAGAGAAGCTGCCTGCTACTGCAGGAGAGGCAGCAGACACAGGGTCGATCCCTAGGTCAGGAAGATCCTCCGGAGGAAGAAATGGCAACCCAGTCCAGTGGACTTGCCTGGGAAATCCCATCAACAGAGGAGCTTGGCAGGCTACAGTCTAGGGGTTCTACAAAGAGTCAGTCACGACTGAGCAGGCACACACATCTTTTGCTGCACTTCTAAAAATTGATTTCAGAGTAATAATTAGAGCACTAGATAGACTCTGTTAATACGTCAGTTCAGTCAGTTCAGTCGCTCAGTCGTGTCCGACTCCTTGCAGCCCCATGAACCGCAGCACACCAGGCCTCCCTGTCCATCACCAACTCCCAGAGTTCACTCAGACTCACGTCCATCGAGTCCGTGATGCCATCCAGCCATCTCACCCTCGGTTGTCCCGTTCTCCTCCTGCCCCCAATCCCTCCCAGCATCAGAGTCTTTTCCAATGAGTCAACTCTTCACATGAGGTGGCCAAAGTACTGGAGTTTCAGCTTTAGCATCATTCCTTCCAATGAACATCCAGGACTGATCTCCCTTAGAATGGACTGGTTGGATCTCCTTGCAGTCCAAGGGACTCTCAAGAGTCTTCTCCAACACCACAGTTCCAAAGCATCAGTTCTTCGGCACTCAGCTTTCTTCACAGTCCAACTCTCACATCCATACATGACCACAGGAAAAACCATAGCCTTGACTAGACAGACCTTTGTTGGCAAAGTAATATCTGTGCTTTTGAATATGCTATCTAGGTTGGTCATCACTTTCCTTCCAAGGAGTAAGCGTCTTTAATTTCATGGCTGCAATCACCATCTGCAGTGATCTGGGAGCCCCCAAACATAAAGTCTGACACTGTTTCCACTGTTTCCCCATCTATTTCCCATGAAGTGATGGGACCGGATGCCATGATCTTCGTTTTCTGAATGTTTAGCTTTAAGTCGACTTTTTCACTCTCCTCTTTCACTTTCATCAAGAGGCTTCTTAGTTCCTCTTCACTTTCTGCCATAAGGGTGCTGTCTTCTGCATATCTGAGGTTATTGATATTTCTCCCAGCAATCTTGATTCCAGCTTGTGCTTCTTCCAGCCCAGCATTTCTCGTGATGTACTCTGCATACAATATACAGCCTTGACTTACTCTTTTTCCTGTTTGGAACCAGTCTGTTGTTCCATGTCCAGTTCTAACTGTTGCTTCCTGACCTGCATATAGGTTTCTCAAGAAGCAGGTCAGGTGGTCTGGTATTCCCATCNGAGGGGGCTTTTTAAGCAGACCAACCACAAGAGATTATTCCTCCTAATTCTCCATCTTGACATGAGTGAATAATAACCATCCTTCCACCTGAAACTAGCTCTCATTTGAAAGGGTATTAAAATCTCTTTTGAAAATGTGTTAATGTTCCAGTTCGAAGAGACTTTAGAGGAAGTGTTATAGTGTAAAGTCTGAAAAATCAGAAATCCACTCCTGTTTTGCATATGGGAATCAGGAGAATCATTTATTGTGGAGAAAAAAGGTATGCTCTATTGGGCTGTAACAAAAGCTGTAATTTTATTTTGAAGTTCTCAAGTTTTGTTCTCCTGGTTTATGGTTTTTATGCTAAAATTATGGCTTTGTAATGGGCTGTGAGGCATACTTTATGCACTATCATAATTATAAGCTATTACAGTTCGTTCTTTGTATCAGGATGTTTTTATGGACATTGAAATGAAGTTTCTGACAATGAAGCTAACGCTCTAATAGTACTACATTATGTCTACACCTGGTCGTATGCAATCTCTGTTTCTCTATTATAAACCCGTTGTGGGGGGAAGGGGGAGGAGAGTGGGATTTAAAACTTCAGCTGCTTGCCTCACACTGTGCTCCAGTAGGACATGTAAGTTTATCAATCCATTTGTATTTAAATGACTTATATGCTTTTTGTCTCACCAAGCCACAAAACCATCAAAGGGAAAATTCACCCTGGTGATTTCAAGTTCTTTTTGCCAAGGAAGACACCTGAAAGTTTGAAAACATAAGCCACAGCAAGTCACTCATCCTTTTCCCTTGACATGGAAAAGCAGAGTTGACCTGTTATTGCTTACTCTCCAATGCTACACGTTAGAAATTATCTATTAGCATGTGCCAGGGCCATTTTCCACAGTATTTATGATATTTATTATGCTTTTGATTTCTTATTTCTTATTTGAAGGCTGTTGAAAAGTCATCTTATTCTCAATTTCCTGCAGCTGAAGCATTTGGTGAGAGCACATTTTCCACCTGGGGTGTTGGCTGAGTATACCCTTGAATAATGTGTAATTAACCCAGGTTCCATTCCTGGGTCAGGAAGATCCCCTGGAATAGGATATGGCAACCCACTCCAATATTCTTGCCTGGGGAAATCCCAAGGACAGAGGAGTCTGGCCTACTACAATCCATGGGGTCACAGTGGGACAAGAGTGCATACACATGCGTGTAATATTTTTTATTGACATATAGATTTATAATGTATTTTTGAATGTACAGCAAAGTGATTTAGTTATTTGTATATATTCTTTTTTCAGATTCTTTTCCATTATAGGTTACTACAAGATATTGAATATAGTTCCCTGTGTCATACTGTAGGTCTCTGTTGTGTATCTATCATACAGAGAATGTTGTATATATGTTAACTATCCCATGTAGCAGTAGAGTTTTATTATAAGTGACAAAGTGGCCAAGATTTCAGTAGCTTTGCAAATCCACTGAATTTCACTGAAGTCAATGAAGAATTAAATAACAATATGAAAATGGAATTAAATATAAATGCCACATTTCCGCTTTAAATGACCTTCAAGAAAATAATGAAGAAAATCCAGTTGAGAAAAATGCACAAAGAAGACATTATGTGTTCCCACAAAGCAAGAATGTAAGAAGAAGCACTTAACTTAGGGCTTCCATAGCCCCTTAATTCAGGCCTTATTATGCATGGGAATTAGAGCCCATATGGTCCTCTATCAAATGGTTCCACACTGCTGGGAAAGTATTTCTTTCATCAATGTGAGCTAAGTATTTTTAAATCATTACTGAGAAAATTCAGCCTTCTAAAAAATATATAATGTATTCTTTGAAAAGAAGTCAACGCATCATAAAAACATCTCACCCATGTTTGGTTGTAGAATCCATTTGGCTTCAGTCTAAAGTACTCCCAGTTCTTGCATATTTTAACACTTCCATAAAAGCTGTAAATGAGGTGGGGGGTGCAGTCTGTTTTCACTCAATGCTGTAGAACTCACTAATGAAGACAAGAATGAGGAATTTCAAATATATAAACAACCCACAGTGGATGAAGAAATGAATCCTGCCAGATTGATAATTGCCCAGCAAGACTCAAATCTCAGACACCTGACCTAACTCTTTCCTGCAACATAGGAAATACCAGAAAGCTGTTTTTTAAAATAAGGTATTATTGCACTATAATTATCCACATCATAAAAATGAGACAGTTGCAAAATTGAGGGCATTAAAACAATGATTTTGTCTGATTTTGTACTAGAGGAATTATCTGATTAATTCCTTGGCCATAAGTATTGATTTGGTGGTTGAGGTTATATTCACATTAAAGCTATCTTCTGTATACATAGGCCAAGTGACTCTCAAGAGAATTACCTATGTACATCTCTGAAAAAAGACACAGTGCCTCAAGCCAATTAGGCATAATATTTCCGGGCAGTTATTCTTGTTGATTATGTTGGTTTGTGTGTGGAAAGTGAAGGATAAGACTGTTATTCTAATACCTAATTTACATACTAGTGAAATTACAGGCAAATGCAGAGAAAGAAAAGTCAGTTTCTTTGCTTAGATTTGCTTATGTAAGCTTAGAAAATATGTTGTTGTTGCTGTTTAGTAGCTAAGTTGTGTCCGACTCTTTGCGACCCCGTGGACTACAGCCTACCAAACTCCTCTGTCCATGGGATTTCCCAGGCAAGAATACCTGAGTGAGTTGCCATTTCCTTTTCCCGAGGATCTTTCTGACCCAGAAATTGAACCCGTGTATCCTGCACTGGCAGGCAAATACTTTACCACTAAGCTACCAGGGAAGACCTTAGAAAATATCTCGTTGTTGTTCAGTCCCTAAGTTGTGTCTGACTCCCTGCATGTCCGTCACAATCTCCTGGAGTTTGCTTATTATATTCATGTTGGTTGAATCGGTGGTGCTATCTAACCATCTCATTCTCTGTCACCTCCTTCATCTTTTCCCTCAATCTTTCCCAGCATCAGGGTCTTTTACAGTGAGTTGGCTGTTCACATCAGGTGGCCAAAGTATTGGAGCTTCAGCTTCAGCATCAGTCCTTCCAATTAATTATTTCAGGGTTGATTTCCTTTAGGATTGACTGGCTTGATATCCTTGCAGTCCAAGGGACTCTCAGGAGTCTCTTCCAGCACCACAATTCAAAAACATCAACACTTTGGTGCTCAACCTTCCTCATGGACCAACACTCTCATCTGTACATGACTACTGGAAAAAAATCATAGCTTTGACTCTATGGACCTCTGTAAGCAAAGCAATATATTTGCTTTTTAATATGCTGTCTAGAAAGTATAGACAATATTGTAGTTAAAACAAAAGGAAAGAATAAAAATATTAGAAATACAATAAGTGCAGTATCCAGTCACAGAAATATATATAAAAGCTGGTCCATTGTTCCATGTAATACATTCATCATAAACATGCTTACAGAATTATCTAATATTAGGAAATGTGCAATCTAAAATAGTGTTTCCCAGGGAACACGTGTATACCTGTGGCGGATTCATGTTGATGTATGGCAAAACCAATACAATATTGTAAAGTAATTAGCCTCCAATTAAAATAAGTAAATTTAAAAAAAATAGCTGTCGGCTTTCCAATTTATTAAGGGAAACTAGGAATTTGCCTAGGTGGTTCAGGGGTAAAATAAAATAAAATAAAATAGTGTTTCCCAACTTCTTTGATAAGAATTGCCTGGGGAGATTATTAAAACAAATAAACAAAAAGCACATTTCTGGGTAGCTCACTTGGAGATTCTGTCACCGTATCCATTTTGTGTTTTAATAAGTTCTTTTTTCCCCATGTCCCATGATTCTTTTCATCTGAGAAATTCGAGAAAAAATATTCTAAAACAAGTGACAACAAAAATGAAGTTAAATAATTTACCAAACCTGTAAAACAAAATTAAAAATCAATGATAGCATTTTTATTAATTTTTTTTTAATTTTAAAGGTTAATATTCTATATAGGACATCATATAATTAAGATAAAGTTTTTCATTAGCTAATATTTCAACCTATGTGTTGAAGATTACCGTAGCATTCACAAGTTCCAAAAGTAGTTGAATGAATCAGATATAATTTTTCATTTAAAAAATATATCCAAATTGTGCATTGAGCAAGTAAAGATTTTAAAAATATTTTATTACCAAGTAATTGATTCTACTTGAAGAAAATTTAAGGTTGGAATTTAAAGGATAAATTAAAAATCACCTATAATTCAATTTCCTAAAATTAACTGCTACATTTCATTGAGTATATTTCTATACATTTTTTTAGTCATGCATGGGATGTTAATATAATTAGGTAGTTGCTCAACAAATCTCAATTCAACCTTTCTTTTCTTCTCTCATTTGGTTGGAGGGTAGAAAAGGGCATGCTGGCAACTAGCAGAATAAGTTGGTGGGAAAGAGAGGACTGACATGCTACTTTTTTTTGTCTAACCCTCCTTCATATCATTTTCATACAATGTATGTAAGAGCATGTACTTTGCATTCTTTAAAACTTTGTTTCAAGTACCAGCCAATCTTAGTTTATCTTTACAATGGCTAAAAAGGTACATAAGAGGAGGAGGAGTCTCATTTCTAAAAAAAAAAAAAAAAAAAATCATTTATTTTTATTGAAGTATAATTGCTTTGGGGCTTCCCTTGTGTTTCAGCTGGCAAAGAATTCGCCTGCAATATGGGAGACCTGGGTTCCATCCCTGGGTTGGAAAGATCCCCTGGAGAAGGGAAAGGCTACCCACTCCAGTATTCTGGCCTGGAGAATTAATTCCATGGATTACAGTTCATGGGGTCGCAAAGAGTCGGACACAACTGAACGACTTTCACTTCACTTCACTTCATAATCGCTTTACAATGTGTTATTTTCTGCTGTTCAACAAGTGAATCAGCGACATATATACCTATATCCTTTCCCTCTTAGACCTGCCACTCTCTCCGCTCATCCTGTCCCTCTAGGTCATCACAGGGTGAGCTAAGCTCCCTGTGTCATACAGGAGGTTCCCACTAGCTATCTGTTTTACACATGGCAGTACACACACATCAGTCCCAATCTCTGAATGCACCCCACACCTCTTCCCCTCCACTGTGTTCACCCATCTGTTCTCTATGTCTGCATCTCTATTCCTGCCCTGCAAATAGGTTCATCTGTACCACTTTTCTATATTCCACACGTATGCAATAATATGTTTATACTTCTGTGTCTGACTTCATTCTGTACGACAGACGCTAGGTTTGTAGAGATGTGGAGTCTTGAATTTTTAATTTGGCTTTCTGATAATACCCTCCAACCAGGCTATTGTTTGAAATGAAGCAGTCACAAAGTCGTCAGTGGTCACCTCTGCCTTTCTCAATGCCTTAGTTCCAATGAGAGCTTTCATTATCAGTGAGGACCACAGAGAGAGGAGCATACCCCAGAATATGTCACTATGTAAGGGATAAGCACACCCAAGTCCTTCTAAGGTCAGAGATTTATTTTAATCAGACCTATCGATGAGCCTTCTAAAATACCCAAATTGCTTAGAAAATAAGTATTTTCCACCTTTTCTATGAAGAAAGGGAACTATACTCATTTTACTATGGAAAATCTCTTTTTTAGTAACTTTATTGAACAATAATCAATGAAAATGGTAAAGAAACTGCCTGAGATGTAAGAGACGAGGGTTCAATCCCTGGGTTGGGAGGTTCCTCTGGAGAAGAGAATGGCAACCCACTCCAGTATTCTTGCCTGGAGAATTCCATGGACAGAGAAGCCTGTTAGGCTATAGTCCATGGGGTCACAAAGAGTCGGACACAACTGAGTGACGAATGCACACATAGTTGTGTCTATTCAAAGTGTGAACCATGATGCTTTGATGTACATATATATTGAGAATGATTACCAAGACCAAGATAATTATCATTCATCATCTTAGATAGTTAACTTTGTGTGTATGTGTGCAGTGAGAATGCTTAACATCTACTCTTAGCAACTTTCAAGTATGCATTACTCTTGTTACATTAGGATACATGCTATACATTAAATCTTCAGAATTTATCCTGCTATAGTGGAAAATGTGTTCCCTTTGAACCATGTCAACCCACTTTTTTATTCCCCCAGCCCTTAACAATCACTATTTATATTTCTATAAAATCAGCTTTTTAAATTTTAGATCCCACATATAAGCAGTACTATACAAGACTTGTCTTTGTCTGATTTATTTCACTTAACATGGTGACCTCCAGATTCATCCATGTTGTTACAAATGGAAGGATTTTCCCCTGATGCTGAGAAAGATTGAAGGCAAAAAAGAAGGGGGCAGCAGAGGATGAGATGGTTAGGTAGTATCACCAACTCAGTGGACATGAATTTGAACAAACTCTGGGAGCTAGTGGAGGATGGAGGAGCCTGGTGTGCTGCAGTCCATAAGATGAAAAAGAGTCAGACATGACAGCAATTCAACAACAACAATATTTTATCAGATAAATTGTATAAATATATACCTATTAATCTGTCAAAGGACTTGTGAGTTGTTTCTGTATCTTGCCTATAGTGAATTATGCTGCAATGAACACAGGTGTGTAAATATCTCTTTGTGATGCTGATTTTATTTCCTTCTGACATATACCCAGAAGTGGGATTACTGGGTCATTTGGTAGCTTCTTCCATGCTTCCCACTCATATCATGCAGCCCTGAATTATCTGCTGTATTCCTTGCAAATGAACATGGGAGTCTGGCAGAATGCATAGGCATTTGGAAGAACCATTCAAGGGTAAATGGAAACATTCCAAATGGCTGCTTAAACACTTGACAATTGCACTAGTCCTGAGTCAAAGAGTGTTTCTTTCTTAGTCTAGTCAGAAGTCTTACAAGTTTTTGAGCCTGGAACACCCTGCTTCTAAAGCAGTTTTTATATGTTTATTTGCTTGTTTGTATATTTTTCATTCAGGAAACATAAAATGTGACTTTTTTTCCCTAGCTCTTCTTCACCTTTCTTTATTTATATGTTCTGTTTCTCTCTTTGATTCTTTATCTACCTTGAATGAATTTATTTGTAGTCACTTACATCTCTTGCCCATTATTAACTCAGCTTTCTAAAGCCCTTTGAGTGAAATAAATAGAGGTCCCTTTCACAGCTTTGAACACTGTTTTTGCAACCTGCTGTGAACATTTTAAGAGAAGATGCCAAGTCCCTCTGCCCTGCTCATAAAAAAATGTTCCCCAAAGCCTTAATCTTACCAAGCGTGCTATCTGGTAAATGTCTATAAATTTACACATGCATGCATGTGTGCGTGCCAAGTCTCTTGAGTCATGTCCGACTCTTTGCAACCCTACGGACTGCAGATCGCCAGGCTCTTCTGACTATAATCCTCCATAACATAAATATTCAACTTAATAAAATGAGATCCTTGTAGTGTCATTGGAATGTGAATTCTAACAAGTCTTGGGGTGCTCATGTTTAATTTGGGACGCATGTTTGATTTCTCATGTAGGTGAATCCGAGCCAAATAAGAATGTTCCAGAAGAGAGGTGAATAGGGTGACTGTCTAAAAATTCATCTTGCATGTGGGTAACAAATTCTCATCTTTTAGAAGCATCCCTGATGTTCCATGAGCTCATCAACTATTTCAAGGGCTACTTGGGACTTCAGTTCATTCTAGTAGAATGAGTTCCATACACCATTGCTGCTTACATGTCCACAGTTGCTCTATCAACCTAAAATGAACAAGCCAAATTCAGATTCTGATAGGAAAGAATTGTACCCCAGAAACATGCAAGACAGTAGAGGCACTAAGGGATAGGAGGATTTTTCTGAATCTGAAATAGGCTGTATGACATAACTGACACCAGTTTTTAAACAAGAAAATATGGCCATAGAATTCAAATGGCTCAAAGTGAAAGAAGTTGTATTTTATACATAAAGTAAGTAATTATCTGAGAAATATGTATATATACATATACACTGTTTTAAAAGATCCCAACCACATTCACATTTAATGACATAACAATTATGACCAATGTAGCTTGGGATCGGGTAACCATAGTAAGAGCACTATTACCTGGATAAATATTTTTTTTCTACTTTTTTTAAAATGTAGAAATATGATCAGAACAAATATAATTAGAAATCAGAGTGTTCAAATTTCAATGAATTCTTGAGTGGCTCAGGTTTCTTTTCTACATAAAAGTATTTTTAAATGNAATTAGAAATCAGAGTGTTCAAATTTCAATGAATTCTTGAGTGGCTCAGGTTTCTTTTCTACATAAAAGTATTTTTAAATGAAAGAGAAGAAAATTCAAGGATGAATTTCTGATATGATTAGCTTTTAACCTGTATTTCTGAAATTGGCTATGGTCTATGCAATACATTATGTAAGTAAATCAAGATAAATAACCTTTATCTTTAAAAAAGGGAAGAGGAACAGATTGCTTAGAAGTCTCAAAATGTGAATTATGCCAATTGGTCCTTTGGGAAATAGCTCTCTTAGTTCAAACTGATTCCCTTGGGAAACAGTAAAGTTCATTGCTTAATAAGCACAGTGAGATTTTTATATAGTACAGAAGCTGTTGTCAAAGGTTCTACGGACCTGCTGCAGAGCTTTTAAAGCTAAGATTTCTGACAGGGAATGAAGATCATTCTGACTAGAGGAAAAAAAATTTTTTTTGAACTCAGGCTCTTATCTTTCTACTATGAGATGTAGTTAAATACTTAAAACATATATTTTAAGTTTTTCTGAAAGAATGAAGTCCTAATGTTGCAAAAATTATACTCTGACAAAGAAACATAAAACTACTGATGCAAGTGAAGGCACAAACTCTGTTCTCCAAAGCTGGCTAGCAAAGCAAGCAAGTGAGGAAGCAGCAGCATGCATTGTGTATGTGTGAGTGAGCTCAGTCCTACGGACTTTGGCCCAAAAGGCTTCCCCATCCATGGAATTTCCCAGCTGAGAATACTGGAGTGGGTTGCCACTTCCTCCTCTAGGGGATCTTCCCTACCCAGGGATCTAATCCACGTCTCTTGTCTCCTGCATTGGCAGGCAGACTTTTCACCACCACATCACCTGTGAAGCCCCGCTAAAGCTGAAAGCTATGCCTAAAGCTGACAACTTCTGAGAAATCCCAGAAGTTCCAAGATCTTGCCTTGTCAGGTGATTCTTAAAATAGACTCAAGAGACAATTTCTCAAGTCTTAAGTGAATGAAGCTGAAAGACTAAAATACACTATCACTGGGGGAAAAAAAAATTCCATCTGGAAAAAGTAAGCACTTTTGTATACCTTCCTACTATAAATATTGGCCCAAAGGGATGAATTTTGTATCCATTTTTACATTTCCAGAGTAAAATCTATTTTGACTTGAACAGAATGGAGCAAAGTGTGAAGGCAAAAGAAATATTGCTGTGAGTTTTGTACATTATAATATTTTACAGAAATAGGTTTCACCATTTCTCTTTCTTAACTGCTCCCAGCAAACATTTAAAAGGTGTCACTGAATGACAAGAAATGGGATAAGGAATATTATAGACTCAGCACCAGAATGCCCAGCAACAGAAACATTTCTGACCATGCACTTGGACTATATACTCACTCTCAAAACAGCTCATCGACTTTAGGTCTACGTGGTCAGTAATCAGCTTATATGGCCATACTTTGCCAGGCTACTGCTTTCAAAGCTCTGTCCAGTGCATAATAAAGGTACAATTTTTTTTTTTTTTTGCAAGATACAAGGTCTATGGCATCCTTGTGAGGCACTGTTGAGTCAGAAAACTGGCTCTAAAGCTGAGACTCTGAGTTACCCAGTCTCTCAGCATCATCTTATTAACTATCCTGCCTCTTGCTATTAAGAGTACCTGGTAGCTCAGACAGGAAAGAATCTGCCTGCAGTGCAGGAGACCAGGGTTTGATCCCTGGGCCAGGAATATCCCCTAGAGAAGGGAATGGCAACCCACTCCAGTATTCTTGCCTGGAGAACCCCATGGACAGAGGAGCCTGGCGGGCTACAGTCCATGGGGTCGAAGAGTCAGATACAACTGAGCAACTAACACACTCTTGCTATCAGTTTCTGAATAATGATTTATATTAACAAAAATATTGGTTCTTGACTTTCAAAAATTCTCAGGATACATTTGCCAGAGATCTCAATTATTGTACGTGTTTCTTTCCTTATTCAGTTATTTGTGTTTCAGTCACACATGGGCACTTGCTTGTAAGATATTAGCTACTTCACTTAATTCTATTTTTAGGGTCAAAAGATGAGTAATAAATGAAAAAAAAAAAGGTTCTGTAACCATATCAGCCCAATTTCAAGCATACTTTAGTATTTACCAGCTATGTGGCAGTGGGAAAGCTGTTTATCACCTCTAAGCTTTAGTCTGCTCTTCTAGAAAATAGAGATGGTAGTAGCACCTATGGGCTTCCCTGGTAGCTCAGCTGGTAAAGAATCCACCTGCAATGCAGGAGACCCCAGTTCAATTTCTGGATGGAGAAGATCCCCTGGAGAAGGGATAGGCTACCCACTCCAGTATTCTTAGGCTTTCCTGGTGGCTCAGCTGGTAAAGAATCCACCTGGAATGCGGAAGACCTGGGTTCAATCCCTGGGTTGGGAAGATCCCCTGGAGGAGGGCATGGCAACTCACTCCAGTATCCTTGCCTAGAGAATCCCCATGGACAGAGGAGCCTGGTGAGCTACAGTCCAGGGGGTTGCAAACAGTCAGACATACTGATCAACTAAGCACAGCACAGCGCAGTAGCATCTATCTCATAAGATAATTAACTAGAGGGATTATAATTATATATATATAGGGAAAATAATATATATGTTGCAATATATATAAAATACTTACCACAGTAGTTGGCACTGATTCAATTTATGTGAAAACAATATTTTGAGTACCTAAGCCACTCTCTAGGGCTTCCCTGATGGCTCAGCAGGTAAAGAATCTGCCTACAATGCAGGAGACATAGGAGACCCAGGTTCGAACCCTGGGTCAGGAAGATCCCCTGGAGAAGGAAGTGGCAAGCTACTCCAGTGTTCTTGCCTGGGAAATCCCATGGACAGAGGAGCCTGGCAGGCTATGGTCCATGGGGTTGCCAAGAGTCAGACACCACTAAGTGACTAAGTACACACAAGCCACTCTCTAGTTGAAAGTAGATACATTGAAAAGTTATTCTAACTTTCTTACTTCACTGAAGTAGACACACTCAAGTTCAGATGGCTGAATCCACAACCATCACGAATACATTGGTGAGAAGGGTACTCTCTGATGTGACTGCAGCCCATGGTTCTCCCAGTATAGAGCTGAGCAGAGTCAGGGTCAGGGGGAGGCCAGTGAGTGAGATTTCAAGGAAAGTGAAGGAGTCTGACTTTATTGGTAATTCAGATATTTCACTCATCACAGAATTTTTCCATTAATTTTAGATGTTTGAAATATTGAATTAAAATACTGTTTACCTTTCCTGACTTCTTTCATGTTTCCATTGCCCTAGTTCCAACTCTGGCTCTTTAGTCCCTTCTTCCCTGCAGCCAGCTTTCATCTGTTGATTGTGATGGCCGCAGGCTCCCCCTCACCAGGTCATTGTTGATTCCTCAGGCCCCCATCAGCAGTTATCAGAGAGTCGTCCTGTGCTATGAAATCGAGTGCAATTTCAGCTCAGTGTGCTACTCAGTGGCTCCTGCAGTGCAGGAGACATAAGAGACACAGTTTCGATCCCTGGGTCAGGAACATCCCCTGGAGGAGGGCATGGAAACCCACTCCAGTATTCTTGCCTGGAGAATCCCATGGACAGAGGAGCCTGGTGGGCTACAGTCCAAAGTATCCCAGAGTCGGACATGACTGAAGCGACTTATCATGCAGTCAGTGTGTCCAAGTATGAACTAGTGTTTCCACCCAGGCATGTGTTCCTGAATTCTGTCCAGTTACATGGCAATGAGAAGGGACTACTATCAACTTCAGAGGATGCTTGTGACAGACAGAGTCATCAGTGATCTTCAAGCCCCAAGAATATTTGAGTTCATCCAAATGCAGATTCAAATTCACTGTCCCTTGTCCTGTGAAAAGCTGGACTCTGAATTCTAAGGAAAATAGTAAAATATCTAATCAAATTCCATCCTCAGAAAAGATTAGGCTTTAGAAGAAGCTTGGCATGATGCTTACAGAATGCTTTCAATCATTCTGCATTATCATAATTCATTATTGTCATTTCATGTTATCAGTCGCATTTGATAAGTTAAAAAGTTGAAGGACAGAGAGATTTATTTATAAAAAAATCCCAGTGGAAATTAGAATCAAAACTATAAGAAGCATTTATAGTTAGAGTTAACTTTTACATCTGAGGTTTTTTAGTCCTTTTCCTAGCCCTTGCAATAACATTGCTGAGGCACTCTCCAGTTTCGAAAGTTGGAAGAATAAAATATCACGTTGCTTTCAGATGGCATGAATTACACTCCCCAGTGCTCCCCACAGATATTCACCTAATTTTGGTAAAGTCAAAGAGGTTTATATTGGTCAGGTTACAGAGTTACCTGAATTTTGCAATAAGAAGTTCATGATATAAAGTGACATACTATCCTGGTCTTAACACTGAAAATTCTGCAACCCAGGAAAACCATGATGGTTAGTCATTCTAATTGCTAACCAAAAACATCCTCCAAGTCACAAACGCACATTGACTTTTCTTCTCTCATTATTCTTCCAGGTTAGTTCATATTTGTAATGATTCACATAAGATGCACTTGTTTGATTTCAGAATTTGATTTTCAGAAATGAATCAATGTTACTTTCAGCTAATAGTTTGGATTTATGATGAGAGATCTGTAGAAGAGAATGGAGACCCACACCAGTATTCTTGCCTAGAGAATCCCATGGACAGAGGAGCCTGACAGGCTACATATAGTCCATGGAGTCACAAAGAATTGGACACAACTTAGCAACTAACGCTTTCACTTTCACTCTTTTCCTAATAAGAGATCAACTTTGAAAAACCAAAGACAACTTTGCGAAGAAGTATGTACATAGCAAATTGTGTCATAAAAAAATAATAGAGAAAAAGGTAAAGGTGCTGTAAATATATATTATAAAACTATAACTGTATAATGACCTGCTTAAAATACTAGTTAGATCATGTTAACATCGCAGATAAATCCCTGGGCTACCTCCCCACTGCCTCTCTTTCCAGTTAAAACTCACATTCCATTATGAATCCGTTTCACAAGCATTCACTGACCACCTTTGTGCAACGCACTGTACAGTTGTAGAGACTCTAGATTAGACAAGAGAGTTCAGGCTTGCAGCTCCCAATGGGGGATTAAAATTAGTGCAGTACAGAATAAGAGGCGCCATACCTGAAACCTCTACAGCTGGAGACAAAAAGGCAGGGGAAAAATTTAACTTATTTCCAGGAACATTGTCCAAAATTGACTGATATTTTCCAAATTTTAAGTCTTTTCTAATGCTCTGACTACGTTTCTGTACATCTCAAAATTCTATGCTTCCTTCATAAGCAAACCAAAAGTTTCAGGAAACATATTTTAACCCCTAATCTAGATTTAATATTCCTTTGTCTAAAATTCCACAATAATTAGAATTTCTTTTAGTATAGCATATTTATTAATATCTTCATATATTACAAAAAAAGTTTACCTCACACCATACATAAAATACATTCTAAAGACATTAGAACACTAAATATTTAAAAGTCAACAGAAAAAAAATAGTAGACAATATTTCTCTGATATTACAATAGAGAGAATTTTTTAAATGTTACAGCAATAAAACAAATGTCATAAAGATAAAATATCAGCTACAACTCTGATTGCATTTAATAAAACCCCACAAGAAATTAGTTTAAGTTGAAAAGGAGAATTTATTATATGTATTAATATCTGTTAGTCGCTCAGTCTGCAACCCCATGGACTGTAGCTGGACAGGCTCCTCTGTCCATGGAATTCTCTAGGCAAGAATACTAGAATCCAGGGGATCTTCCCCATCCAGGGATTGAACCTGCATCTCCTATCTCCTGCATTGGCAGACAGGTTCTTTACCACTAGCACCACCTGGGAAGCTCATGTATTAATATATGGAGATGCAAAGGCAAGGGTGTGGCTGGACCCCAGAAATAACTAGAATTGGAGACCTGAACCCCATTAAAATATTTTTAATCTCTGCTGTCTTTTGTACAACTCCTTCAATTCTAATCACTGCATGTGTTCTCTCCATTTCTCTATCAATATGGTGAAAGGCAGTGTGTTGACAACTGTTGAGCTTCCAGTTTTGTAGGTTGGGTATGGGAGGAGAGATGGACTTGCTTTCTCTTGAGCCTCATATGAAGGTCCAACAAATGCATTATACATTAGTCGTTCAGTCGTGTCCAACTCTTTGGGACACAGACTGTAGCTGGCCAGGCTCCTCTGTCCATGGAATTCTCTGGTCAAGAATACTGGAGTGGGTTGCCATTGCTCTCTCCAAGGGATCTTCCTGACCCAGGGATTGAACCCACATCTCTTAATCTCCTGCATGGGCAGGCAGGTTACCACTAGCGCCACTTGGGAAGTTCAGCAAAAGAGATTAGCATTTCTTCATATACTCAGTTGTGGATACCCCACTCAAAATAGACAAAACCCAGAAATTAAGAATGGAAGAAAGAACAATTACAATGAAATACAATAGGACATTGTGGGGAAATGTTCAGCTTCATTAATAGTCAATGAAGTGTGAATTTAAATAACCATCAATTGCAAAGATTTTGCCTAGGGAATTTATTTATTTTTTTAATTTACAATGCTTAGAAATCCAGAGAAATACACCCTTTTATACACTCATGTACACACGTAAATTGATGCAAGCTTTCTTGAGGGTAATTAATATGCATCAAGATCTTTGAAAATGAACATAATTAAAGATATAAATAGACAATATTTTTCATGAAAATATTTCTATTGAAACATTTTGGATAGCAAGAATTGGAAATAGAGACACATCTGGCAACAGAGTTACTTAA
>SJYQ01000475.1:393631-403937 GCA_006410935.1 Redunca redunca
CAGAGTTACTTAAACCTTTGTCTTTTGAGATGAAATAGTATATATATTAAAACTTTATTTTATGAAATATTAAATAACATAGAAAATGTCATTAAGAGAAAAACACAGTGTCATTAAGAGAAAAACCCAACATCTGATATACAACATAATTCTAGTATAGGTATAAACATTGGGAAAAAAATTGGAAGAAAATGCACCTAAATCTTGATATTGTTAACTCTCTGAGTGGTAGCACTTGAAATTATTATTTTTCTCATTTGGCAAACTGTTCATGTTTTTAGTATCAGACCTGAGAATGTGACTGAGCCAATCTAGGAGTGTATGTTCAAGAGAAATACTTTCTAGACTCTGGGAAACTTGAACAATAACAAATACAGAATTTCAACATGAAATTCTTTAATGGAAGAGGGCTGTAGTAAAATAAGTTGTTTAATTTTGAGATTCTATAACCTTTTCAGGTGTTTTACATGATAATTATTGCCTGTTATACCATTTTGCACATCTAAATCAGTGAATGAAAAGTTTCATTAAAAGGCTTTATTAATGTTTCAAATCAATATGCAGAGATATTAAAACCTAATGGAAAAAAATAAAAAGAAAATGTAGCAGAGGGCTTTGCATTTTTAAATATCTGCATTAAATGTCAAGAACTTGCATCCTGACTACAACATATCTGAAATGACTGATTAAAAGTTGCCTTTTTTTCATAGAAACACAGACCCTCTTATTTTTGTAAATGGAAAAAGAGATAAAAGTTGTTGATATAAATCCAATATTAATTTCTCCAAAAGCTGTGTCATAGAGAAGGTTTGTATTTCTGATCAATAATTTTTTTAACTTTTCATTAAAATGAGCACAAAAGCAAAATACTTAAGACTGCAAATTATTTTAGTCCCAAAGAAAGAAGGTCATTGTATCACATTTTTCAAAATGTGTTTCTCAGGACGCGTGTTTGCATGTCCCTGTTGCAAAAAAAAACAAAACAAAACAAAAAAACAAAAAAAAAACTGTAATCAAATGAATCTGAGGGACACTGGATTAAACAGAATTGGTTTCTTTACTATAGAGCTTCTCAAAGAATTTTATATGTTATCATGCAGTGTGAATTTCCAAAAAGGGATGGTATTCAGCCGTCTTCCCAAACATACTTGACCACTGAACTCTTTTTGTGTGCAACATCTCATGGGTGACTTCTGTGCACACACGTTGGTAAATACTGTTCTGTCAGAACTGTGAGCTTCCACTTGTTCTGGCTTCAGACATCAGTTCTCATCTTTAACAGCAATATTTCCTTCTCAGCAGGATGAAATTTCAGCTTGAGGAATAGCAGAAATAGAGGGGGAAGAAAACTAGAAAACTGTGATGAAATGTCTAACACAGCTTCCCTGGAACTACAGGTTGTGAACTTGGCATATTTCATCAATTTAATTAATAAGTAGATAAATGAAATTTGAGCCTTTTCAGCATTTAAATGAGATGTTAAAAGCTAAAAATGTAACTGCTTTCCAGAAACATTAGAATGATCACAGACCTTCATAAGAATAAAACTTTGGCATGAATCCTTTGGCAATATTCCTGGTTCTGGCCTGAAATCAGTAGCTGAATAGGAGATGAGCCATTCCTCCAGCATGCGGTGGTGCTGGCAGCCTGAAGAAAGTGAGCGTTTAGAGAGAATCAGAGCTCTGAACATGCTTGGGGACGATGGACCATAATAGTTGAGAGAGTGTGAGCCATCACTGCTGAAAAGGCAGTGATGGGGAAAGTCACGCTTATCTAACTGCCTCAACAACCACCTCCTCTCTCATAAGCCTCTTGGTCTTGGCACAACTTACCACTTTATCAGGCAAGATGTTTAAAGCAAAATGAGGCTCAATTCAATTGATTGATCTTTTGTTGGGGACAATGTACTATGTTCAAATCATTGTACTGAGTCCTGGCAGAGAGGGCAAGTATCAACAAAGACTGTCCCTACCCCTAAGAAACAGACTCCAGCTTATAATTTTACACCAAAATGAAGTCTTCAAATATGAGCTAGATTGTGTGTGTGTGTGTGTGTGTGTGTGTGTGTGTTAAGTTTCAGTCACATCTGACTCTTTGCAACCCTATGGGCTGTAGCCTGCCAGGTTCTCGGTCCATGGGATTCTCCAGGCAAGAATACTGGAGTGGGTTGCCAGGGCTCTCCTCCAGGGCATCTTCCCGACCCAAGGATCGAACCTCCATCTCTTACATCTCTGGCACTGGCAGGCATGTTCTTCACCACTAGCACTGCCTGGGAAACCCCATGAGCTACATTATATGTTATCAAGAGAGGGAAGAGTTTAACTCTCAAAGAAGAATCAGGAAAGACTTTCACCTTGTGGCTAGCTAGCATCATCTTAGATATGAATAGGCTGCCAATAAAATTTGATGAATTGAATTATATTGAATATCTCCAGCATAAGAGTACTTTAGACTTTGAGTACTTTTTTTTCTTTTATGTGTAATTGGAATTTATTAAGAAAAAATACTGGCAGCATCTGCTAAACAGTTCATAAAGCATAACCATTTTCTTAACTAGTCTTTCCCAGAACTGGCTATCCTTTGAACAAATTCCTCACCCCATAGACATATTTTATTTTTCCTCAAAGGCCATTCCTACTGAATTCATGCTGTCTCTGAGACATCAAGGAGAGAGCTTGGGTGTGGTCACTATCTCAAGCGGGGGACACCATACCCCATTGTCCCTTTTCAAAGGACACCGAGATCTGAAGACGCCTGTAGCAGATTTGGTCAAAAGCCAGACCACTGAGTCTGTCCTCATCCTTATGCACAGCTCTGACCTCATGCAGGACTTCTTGAAAAATAAAAATTCAGATACCCCTTGTCCTTTCACTGTCAAGAAACACTTGCTACCCCTCCAAATTCCCCTATCACAAAATCTTCATCAAGAATATTTTGATCTCCAAAACTAAACAAGAAGAGGTTAAGCTAAATAGGAAGAGAGTATTTATCAAAGGGAATCTTAGAATTTAAATGCGTAGCCTTGAAATTAAAGGTGCAGTAAATATAGGCCTATAGTAAATTGCTTATGATGTAATAAACTAGAATTATAGATGTGGAAATAAACAGAGGCAATATAATATTGTATATTTAAGGAGCAGCTATCAACAAAGGAATAGATCAAATTTCCATCTTGTTTTCTGTTGATAGCTTCTGAAATGGCTATTATTCGGCAGGAATGTAAAACAGGAGTCAACAATAGTGAAGCTTTCCATTTCTTGATTGTCAGCTAATAGTTTTATCCTTCCTTCCCTAATGACCTTGAAATTTATCACAACAGGCACATAGCAGCTAGTTGAGGCAATAGGCAGAGTTCAAGGAAAACCTGCTTTCTCTGTTTTTTGCTTGTTCAAGGAAAATATAATAAACAAAGAAACCTGATGTTTGTGTGGTACATCTATTTAGCTTTCTTTGCAAAATCAAGTCTTTTGATTTTTTTTGAAACCTAGAGACTTATTTGAAGTGCTGAATAAAGTAACATTTTACAAAGAGGAAAAGAATATAGTAATTAAAAGCAGCTGCTATTAAAACTCTCTTGAGACAATGGGGATAGTGTACTAGTTTCCTGTGGCTGCTATAACAAATTACCACAAACCGATTGGCTTAAAACAACAGACACGTGTTCTCTCACAGCTCTGGAGCCCAGAAGTCCAAAACCAAGCGGTCAGTAGGGTCGCACTTACTCTAGGGATGATTCCGTTTCTTGCCTCTTCCAGCTTCCAATGGCTGCAGGCATTCCTTGGCTTGTGACTGCACCTCTCCTCTCTCTGCTGCTCTCTGTCCTCACCTGCTCCCAGGTAATGCTAACCAGTCTTGTAACTTTAATTACCACCTTTGGTGATAACTCCCAAATTTCTAGCTTCAGTCCAGACCTCTCCCATAAAGTTCAGATCCATATTGCGACTTCCTGGTTGACACCTCTGCTTGCAAGAGGTGATTTTGTGATCAAAATCACTATGCTCCAAGTCAAACACCTACTTAGGGATCATCAGCAAATCCTGCCAGCTCTACAATTTTTATTTGGAACTCGACCACTTTTTGTCATGCCCCAATACCCGTACCAACCATTATCATCTCTCACCTGGATTATCTCAGTGCCTTTTATTAAAATGACCTATTACTGCATCTACTCCAGGAGTAGATCTCTCTGCTTCTGTTCTTGCCTTTCTCTTCCCTTCAGTTCAGTTCAGTCGCTTAGTCATGTCCAGCTCTTTGAAACCCCATAGACTGTAGCACACTAGGCTTCCCTGTCCATCACCAACTCCCAGAGCTTGCTCAAACTCATGTCCATCAAGTCGGTGATACCATTCAACCATCTCATCCTCTGCCATCCCCTTCTGCTTCTGTCTCCCTTCCCTTCAGTCCATTCTTAATACAGAAACAAGGGGGGGTTAGACAAATCCAACCCCCTTTCATCTCACATTACTGCCACATTCACAACACTTCTGGCATTTCTGGTCATCCAATGTGCAGAGGTTTTCCCACACAAGCAGTTCTCTCTGATGCCAACTGGGTGTCCCACAATTTAACTCAGTGAAACCTGGAGATCGTGTTAGATCTCATGGGGTAAGGACTCGATCCATGAGACTCCCCTGCAGCTTCAGATGCCAATCTCAAATGGTAGGTTCCCAGGCTACCTACCATTCAACTTGGCTACAAAGCAGAGGTTCCCATGACCTCTTCCCTCATGGATTTGTTTTTTAGAACAACTCACAGAGCTCAGAGAAATACTTACTTATGTTTACCAGTGCATTAAAGTATATTTTAAAGCTTTCCCCTGATGGACAGAGGCCCAGCATGCTGCAGTCCATGGGGTCGCAAAGAGTTGGACATGACTTAGCAATTCTCCTGGGTTCCCTTACCCTACTGCTCTCCACCCAGGTGCCCTTTCCCAATAAAATCTCTTGCTTTGTCAGCAGATGTATCTCCTCGGACAATTCATTTCTGAGTGTTAGACAAGAGCCCAGTTTCGGGCCCTGGAAGGGGTCCACTTTCCTGCAACAAATGGCGACTCCACTGGGACTCTTCTTCGCTGAGACTGACATCCTGACCACTCAGGGTACTCAGGGGCCAGCTTGCCTGCCAATGGACCAGACCCAGCAGCCGGAACTGGGACCCTTTTGTCCCTGGTCTCCTCCTGATGCAGACAACTGGCCAGAGTGCCCTGACCAGTGAGGAACAAGAGACTTTATTGACCTCTCTCCCCTTCCCTCTCTCTTTCCTCTCCTTAACCCTTCCTATCCTTCCCTGTTTTTCTAGTCCCCCAGTCCTGGATGCAGGAATATGGTCGAAGGGCCCTCATCCTGAGCTGAGGTTTGGACACTGATCACCTTCTCTTGGCAGAGAACTCAAATTCTGGTTCTGGTCTGGCCTGATTTCTGGTGGGGCCAAGTTCCAGTCCTCCCTTCTCTGGAGGCCCAGGGAAAAGTCCCATAATGCCTGGGCATCTGTAGGTGGCAGGAGACATCTGTAAGGCCACCCCTTTTGCCCCCACTCTCCCTCCTCCTCCTCTTTCTTCCTTCAACCTGGCTTCCTTTCCTCCTTTGAAATCTTTGATATTAGTACTTGGATTCTTGTATTTAAGGGCTTCCTTGGTTGTGCAGAGGTTAAAGCGTCTACCTGCAATGTGGGAGACCTGGGTTTGATCCCTGGGTCGAGAAGATCCCCTGGAGACGGAAATGGCAACCCACTCCAGTATGCTTGCCTGGAGAATCCCATGGATGGAGGAGCTTGGTGGGCTACAGTCCACGGGTCACAAAGAGTCGGACAAGACTGAGCGACTTCACTTTCACTTAGCAACTAAACAAACAACACAAACCAAACAACCTTCCTGTTATATGGATGTGTTCACCAACCTGGAACCTCAATGAGACCCATCCTTCAGGCTTCATTATAGAGTCATGATTGATGAGCTCACTGGCCAGTGCTGATTGGTTTACCTCTAACCTCTCTCTCCTCCAGGTAAGTCAGAGGGTAGTACTGAAAGTTCCAACCCTCTAAAAAGCCTCTTGATGAAAGTGAAAGAGGAGAGCAAAAAAGTTGGCTTAAAGCTCAACATTCAGAAAACGAATATCATGGCATCCAGTCCCATCACTTCATGGGAAATAGATGGGGAAACAGTGGAAACAGTGTCAGACTTTATTTTGGGGGGCTCCAAAATCACTGCAGATGGTGATTGCAGCCATGAAATTAAAAGACGCTTACTCTTTGGAAGAGAAGTTATGACCACCCTAGATAGCATATTCAAAAGCAGAGACATTACTTTGCTGACTAAGGTCTGTCTAGTCAAGGCTGTGGTTTTTCCTGTGGTCATGTATGGATATGAGAGTTGGACTGTGAAGAAGGCTGAGCGCCGAAGAACTGATGCTTTTGAACTGTGGTGTTGGAGAAGATTCTTGAGAGTCCCTTGGACTGCAAGAAGATCCAACCAGTCCATTCTGAAGATCAGCCCTGGGATTTCTTTGGAGGGAATGATGCTAAAGCTGAAACTCGAGTACTTTGACCACCTCATGAGAAGAGTTGACTCAATGGAAAAGACTCTGATGCTGGAAGGGATTGGGGGCAGGGGAGGAGAAGAGGACGACCAAGGATGAGATGGCTGGATGGCATCACGGACTTGATGGACATGAGTCTGAATAAACTCCGGGAGATGGTGATGAACAGGGAGGCCTGGCGTGCTGCGATTCATTGGGTCACAAAGAGTCGGACACGACTGAGCGACTGAACTGAACTGAACTGAATCACTTGGTTGGTTCTGCTGGCAACCATCCCCCATCCTTAGAGGTGGTTTCCAAAGTCACCTCATTAACATAACAAAGACACATTGATTGCTCTCACCGCTTAGGAAATTCTAAAGGCTTTAGGAGCCTTTTCTGTGCCAGAGAATGTAGAAGATCAAAGAATATGTTTTTTTATTAAATTACAAAATCACACAGGGTGATTCTCTTGAAATATGTCATATCATACCACTGTTCTTCTCAAAATCTTCTAGTGATTCCCATCTCACTCAGTATTTGAAACCCAGAGTCCTATTTTGGCCTGTATGGCTGTCTGTGATTCCCACTGTGGGACATTCTATTCCTTCCAACAAGAATGCTCTCCCATTATCTTCAGAGCAGTTTCCTTACCTCCTTCAGGTTTTTACTCAAAAGTTGTCCCCTCAACGAGATCTTTCCTAGTCTCTCACCTTGACATGTCAATGGCTTTCTTGTTGATGAATGTAAACCTCAAAAGTCAAATTTTTGTCTGTTTTGTTCACAGTTGTATCCCATGTGCCTAGAACAGTGTCTGGCTCACAGTAGGGTAGGCATTTTATAAATAAATGAACAAATGAGTGAATGAGTCATCAAATGAACGAACGACTTCTTCAACAGTTATAGAGATGACAAAGCAATGACCAGTTGAAGTAAAACAACAAAACAAACAAATAAATATATGTGGGGCATTATTTTATTGCATCTCTGAAATGGTTGTTATGGAAATATATTCACCATTATCAGGTTAAGTAGAATCAAAACAACGTATTTGTTTTATAGGAACAAGATTGAGTGCTATTATTTTTGTGTTGTTTTTTTTTTTTCCATCTTCAATGAGATGGATTCCTGGAAGAATGGAGTATTGTTTTTCTTAAATTCCTTTTGGGAAGAATGGTGTACATTTCATACTGCCCACTCATCATCCAGAACAGGCTCCATCTAGAGTGAACTGGGGTGGAAACAATGGGCAATAATAGAACAGCTTCTCTATAAAATATGTGCCTGTGACAAGGACCTTAATTTCCACCATTTTATACTTACATGGCTTGGCTGGAATACCTCCCTGCTCCACAGAAAACTAGGGAATGACCAGTTCTCTTTTGTCATAACTAAAAACAGCTTTCTTCAAGGAAAGCACACATATACTTAACAGATATGTGTTGAACTGAGCTACACTTCTGTAAGCCATAGTGTCAGAGAAAAAGATCTTTAAGGGAAAGCAATGATTTGAAAGCAGATTAGGAAGCAGGTTATTAAGTATGCTTGGAAACAAAGTAAAAATAAATTTTAAAAATATATTCAATCAATGGGACTTACATTAAGGCTGGCTCATTTTAATATACAAATTTCTGGACCCCATTCCTTGACATTACAATTCTATGGGGTTATATATGAAATAGGGTCTAAAGAATGTTTGGAAACTGTTGTTTTGGATTTACCTTAGATATTCTTGTAAAAGTGCAGAATTTGGTCTTGGCCTTCTCAAAGCACTGCCTTTTGCCTACAGCATTATGCTGTTGACCCTACAGCAGTAGGCTTTGTGATAATGAACAATTCTCTTGGAAGTCTAGATGGAACTATGTGATGCAAGCCACAAGTTCTGACTAGGTTTCCATCTCCCTATCACCACATCCCACTGAAGGCAACTACCCCTGTGTAGGATGCACCCACCTGTGGTTTCCAGCTGTGTCCCTATCATCATAAAACACTACTGTCTACATCTTAACATGAACTTGGTGCAGGAGTCTACCCAAAAGAGAGAAAAACCCTGCTACCTAAGTTTTACTGCAACTTTAAGTGAATTTTTCTCTGCTTACTGTAAATCAGTATGTTATGAATTCAGAATCCTGTTGGAAGAGACTGGTACATGCATAGATGTAACTTCTGTTAAATTGTCCATCTTCAATTTCAATACTCTTGGGATAAAAAATGAAGATGATGTGTATCTGAGTCAGCAAGGGCTGCTATGATAAATACCATAGACTGGGTGGCTTCAACAGCAAACATTTGTCTCTCGCAGTTTGGCAGCTGGGAAGTCCAAGTGATGATGACAGCAGATCTGGTGTCTGGTGAGAACATGCTTCCTGGCTTGTAGATGGTTATCTTTCCTCCCAGCCTCACATGATGGAGACTGCTCTTTCTTCTTCTTACAAAGATGCTCATTCCATCATTAGGGCTCCCCTCCTCTGATCTCATTACTTCCCTAAGTCCTCTCCTCCAAATATTGTCACATTAGGCCTTCAAAATATGAATTTGGAGGATCACAAACATTCAGTCTGTAGCATTCTAGCCTTGATTCTTTCAAAATTCAGGTCCTTCTCACATAAAAATGCATGTGTTTCATACCAACAGCCCCGGAGATCTTAACTTTTTCCAGCATTAACTCTAAAGCCCAAGTCTAATCTAAACTTCATCTAAATCAGAAATGGGTGAGGCTCCAGGCAGAATTCACCCCAAGACAAAATTCTCCCCCAGCTATGAACTTGTGAAAACAAACAAGTTATTTACAAAATACAATGTTGGGACAGGCATGAAATAGTTATTCCAACTCCAGAAAGGAGAAATCAGAAAGAAGAAACAGGTAATGGATCTCAAAGAAGGTTGAACTCTATCAAGGTGTCCAAGAGAGATCAAGTTTTGGGAATAACCCTCTTTGGCTCAATGTTCTGCCACTTGGACCCACTGCAGTAGCAAAAATCAGCCCATGGCTCGGTGGAGCACTCAGTGGCCCACTATGATGATCAGGCCACTTCACAGCTTTGCCCAAGGAGGCTACACTCTCGAAGTTCCTGAGCAGTCCTGCTCCCACATCTCACAAGTTTCCCCATACCAAAAAAAAAAAAAAAAAAAGTAGTTTTGAGTTTTAAAACTACTTCAGAATATGTGCACACATCTTATTTTTTCCCACTCTTTGTCGAGTGAGCATGTGTGGGGACTTTCCTTAAGTGAGAGATGCAGAGCAGGGGGACAGAGTCTTTCACACTAGTTTTGTTGGTACCAGCATCCATTCTTCCCTGCAGAGTATAATTGTAAAGACCAAGACAAAGCCCTTAGACCCTCATGAACAAAGCCTAAATACCCACATTCATTCAGAAAAAATGTTTTCCAGAACACAAAGAATTTTGTTGTGTATAGAATATTTGATGTCCTACCTTTATCATCCCAACCCAGGGATAAAACCTGGGTATCCTGCATTACCAGCAGATTCTTTACATCTTCCCACCTGAGCTATGAGGGAAGCCCATCTTTATCATTTTAAATGACACCAATATTCACAAGTGAAAGTGAAAGTGAACATTCAGAAAACAAAGATCATGGCATCCGGTCCCATCACTTCATGGGAAATAGATGGGGAAACAGTGGAAACAGTGTCAGACTTTATTTTGGGGGGCTCCAAAATCACTGCAGATGGTGATTGCAGCCATGAAATTAAAAGACACTCCTTGGGAGTGCGACTGCAGTTGGCTCGCGGCGGCGGCGGCGGCGGCGGCCGAGGCAGAGGGGCGGGGGGT
>SJYQ01000475.1:404075-421038 GCA_006410935.1 Redunca redunca
GAACTCCGGGAGTTGGTGATGGACAGGGAGGCCTGGCGTGCTGCAATTCATGGGGTCGCAAAGAGTTGGACACGGCTGAGTGACTGAACTGAACTGAACTGAACTAAACATTCACAAACGAAGTCAGAACCTGACTCGAAAGAAAACAAGACCTTTTCTACTTTCTGACCTTTTCATATTGTTTGGACAATGTGTTCTAATTTATCATTTGTCATGACCTCAGGCTGAAAATGATGGGTGAGCTGGGAAGAAGCTAGGAGGTATATACAGATGATGACCTTTAACCCTTGTCCAAACTTCCTGTTGGTGATAAGACAGAGACTGACCCCTAACTATATTAAGAGCGTTCTGATTTTAATTCCACCATATATGTTGGAAGAGGAAGGATTTCCTCATACTACCAAGCAAATCTCCATTACCAACTGTGCTTACTCACTCAGTCGTGTGGGACTTTGCAACTGCGTGAACTAGACCTCTGTCCATGAGATTCTCCAGGCAAGAATACTGGAGTGCATTGCCATTCCCTTCTCCAGGGAATCTTCCTGACCCAGGGATCGAACTGGGTCTTCTGCAGCGCAGACATGTTCTTTACTATCAGCCACCAGGGAAGCTGACACCAACTGGGTGTCCTGAAATTCAACTCAATCCTGACATCATCTATCTGGAGAGAGAATCAGAATCAGATTCTCCCACACTGCTGGCAGACTCTTTACCATCTGAGCTACCAAGGAAGCCCATGAACTAGATTACCGGCTTATTGAAAAGAATGTACCTGGGTAACAGCCAGATGGCAGAGATGCATAAGACAAGGTACAGGGAAAAATTATGGAGCCTCCATGCCCTCTCCCAGTACCCCGCTCTCTCCAAATTCCCATGTTCACCAACCTGGAAGCTCTCCAAGTGCTGTCTTTTTGAGTTTTATAGAGGCTCCATTACACAGGTATTGATCATTTAAATCATTAGCCATTGTCCTTTGAACTCAATCTCCAGCCCCACTCCCCTTCCCAGAGGTCAGGAGTGAGCTTGGGAGTGGGTCTGAAAGTTTCGATCCTCTAGTCATATGGCTGATTCTTCTAAGAAGCAGTTCCCATCCTTAGGAATTTTCCAAAAAGCTCTTATTTAATATAACAAAAGACAGCTTTATTGCTCTCCTCACTTAAGAAATCTCAAGTTTTAGGAGTCTGGTGCCAGAAAGGAGGTCAAAGACCAAATATGTACGTTTTTTCACAAATCACAACATCACATATGCCCAGGCCGTGAGGAATGATTGATGATCGGCACTCAGTCTGATTCACGTAATAGAAAACAGAAAATACTTCTATGTCATGCACATAATAAAAACAGAAAATGAAAATAGTGTATGTGAAAAATACAAGCAATACTTCTTAACTTTGGGTACATATGAGATGTGACTGTAAGTCATAAAGTGAACATGGAAAAGCCGGGCACATGGATTTTGAGGTTCATCACCCTCCTGCACTCCATCCACCATGCTCTGCTTCACAGCAGTTACAGTTTAAAAAACAGAAAGCTGGTTCTTCATCTTCATTTGGTTCCTTACCTTCATTGAAGAACTCTCAAATTCCTGATTTCTTCTCTTATGCACTGACTTGATGGAGACAATTTAGAGAAAATCAAATGGTCATGGGTGAGAGGGGCCACTTAACTCTCCCTTGGACCTAAGCTAATTTCTTAGTTTTGCTTTCTCTAACCCTTCTGTGGCTCATTGAATTTTTAAGGGAAGTTGTGCTCAGCTCAGCTTAAATAATAAAAATAGAGAGAAGCATTGACCTCAGGGCAAAGGGAAAAGGGGCGGGGAGCAGCAAAAGGAGAGAAAAGAACACAGAAGACAAACAGAGGAAGGAACAAGCTAGGGGTTCCTCCCCTGGAAACCATGGAACCCAGGCATCCAGAAGTTGACTATATGGAGAGCCCCAAACACTTGAAAGGTCTCATTGACAAGCTCACAGCTACAAATCTAATAATAATAATAATAGAAGTAGTAGTAAATAACAGTCATAGTTTAAAATAGTAATAACACATATGTCTTTAGGTATGTGTCCCTCTAATCCTTCTATCAAAGACACTGAAATTCAATTTTGTAAAATCTGCAGCTTTGGGGAGGAGAGAGGAAGTTGGCTGATGCTGAAAGAGTCTGCTTCTGTTTGAGGTCTGGCACCTTTTAATAACTTCCTCCTGTTTCTATCATATTCTGCTTTCTTGGTACTTCTGCAGGCTTGTATATATCTCACTTCACTATAGGTTTTTGGTATTTGCAATCTTCTCTGAAAAAAAGGTTGGGGCTTCCCCAGTGGCAGTAGTGGTAAAGAACCCACCTGCCAGTGCAGGAGACATAAGTCTCAGGTTTGATCCCTGGGTAGGGATGATCCCCAGGAGAATGGAATGGCTACCCACTCCAGTATTCTTGCCTGGAGAATCCCATGGCCAGAGGACCCTAGCTGGCTACAGTCCATAGGGTCAAAAAGAGTAGGAAAGTAGGAAACAACTAAAGCAACTTAGCACTAAAGGAAAAAGGAGATAGTGGTGGGGTACTGAGCTAATGATACCATTTATAATGCTTGCTTGGTAAAGGAATGAAGGAAAATTGCCCCCAAAATGACAAAACAAAGTGTACCCTTCATACCACCTAAGCACATAACAAAATCACTTATTATTCTCTTAAACTCAGGTATAGCCAGCTTTATGTAAAATACAACTCTATACCAATAAACAATTTTGAAGAGAAGGAGTTCTACAAGTGCTGAGTCCTTTCTTTATCCTCATTATCCATGTGTGAAATGGAAGTCGCTCAGTTGTGTCCAACTCTTTGTGACCCCATGGACTATATGGTCCATGGGATTCTCCAGGACAGAATACTGGAATGGGTAGCCTTTTTATTCTCCAAGGGATCTTCCCAACCAGGGATCAAACCCATGTCTCCTGCATTGCAGGCGGATTCTTTACCAGCTGAGCCACCAGGGAAGCCCTGTCCATGTATATTAATACTCATTTATCAGACATGATTGAGTGTTCAGGTTACTTTCACTGTATGATACCATTCCCTTTACAGAGCAATCACCCAAGGGAAGCCCAATTGTAAGCAAGGCAGCGTCATTAACTTCATTTAGAGATGACATACATCATGATGTAAATATATTTATATTGAATTGAGCTTGTTAAAACAAGGCTTTCTGATTATGAATAATTTGGGCAAAATGTGTCATATCTCATGTCATATCATGTTTTCATTTATGAACACAAATATATTACCTCCTACCTGTATTGTTATGTTTTAAATGAAATATTCATAGTGAAAGGCTATTTTATAGAAACTTTCTTCCTGGTACTTAAAAATCTTTCTCAGAGAAAAAAATAGGTGGACCAAGGTTTAGACTTCAGAACTTCTGATTCTGATACAGGTATTTGTTCTTTCCTACCAGCCTGTCTCGTGCAGATTAAAGGTGCTCACTACTGAGCCGATGATTAACTTTTCTCAACCAGGTGGTCCCCAAACTTCAGGATCTGATGCCTGAGGATTTGAGGTGGAGCTGATGTAACAACAGTAGAAATAAAGTGCACAGTAAATGTAATACACTTGAATCATCCCCAAATCATCCCCACTTCCACCCTTGGTCCGTGGAAAAGTTATCTTTCATGAAACATGCCCCTGGTGCCAAGAAGTTTGGGGACTGCTGAACTATTATTGCAGGTTAAACATCTTAAGATACTTTGGTCTCTGTGAGGACACTGATTCAGTCCATCCTCCTGAGGGTCTCACCATGTTCTTGGGGAGATAGACAAGTAAACAAATACTTGCTATAACTACTGTGGAAATTCCAGCATCAAAGAGTTTCTGATCTTAAGAAGGGGCTATTCCCTTGGGAAGATAGACAAGTAAACAAATACTTGCTATAACTACTGTGGAAATTCCAGCATCAAAGAGTTTCTGATCTTAAGAAGAGGCTATTCCCATTGTGGGTCATCTAGACTGTGTCAGGAAACGATTGTATGTCCATCTTTTTCTGGTGACCAAGTGTCTACTGTGTGAGCTCACTGCATCACTTTTGAGCATCTACTGACAGTTCTGAGAGAATCTGAAAGCCCTTCCAGCCTAGGACCTGTTTACCAGTGTCCGACAAAAAAGAAAAAAATGCAAAGTCAAAGAGCAGGGTTTTTCCTAAGGTTAATTTCAGAATAAATAATATGATTCCATAGGAAAACATTAAGAAGCCAAGTCCTATTCATCTCTGGTTTCTCAGAGAACAGAGAAATAATCTCCACATGCATCTCACATCATCAGTCTAAAAAACACAGAGACATTTCCTAAGGGGCCAAAATAGTTGAATCAAATATCTTAGCTTTCAAAAATGGGCACTAGTTGATTTTTTAACACAGAAAGTCAATTTAGAAAGAATCTGCCTCTCCATCAAATAATTTTAACTTAAAAATTACAGATGAGTATTTGTTTACTGTTCTTTCAAACTAGAGTCAGATTCATTTTCTGAAATGAGAGTCTGCCAATGGAAGCTCTTTTTCTTAGAAAGAATAATCATAGGTTGTACCTGTGCCAGCAATGTTCATAATTTTCACACTCAGATTTCTGTTTTGTTTTTGTCTGTGTGTTTCAAGTGGAGAGAAAACTTGAAGCATTTGCAAACCAGTCTTAATGGTGAGAGTAAACAAATAGTAGTCTACTAGTTACAAGTGTTCAGCCTTCTATGGGCACCAATGAACATATGTTCCCAAAGAAATTGAGGACTATTGATTAATCAAGGAGCGAGTTAAGTAGCCAACAGTTAAGAGCCTCTACTGTATGTTCTGTGTCTGTTGAGAATCCCAGGACAGCCCTTAAAGAACATTCAGAATGTATATTTAATAATACTTATATTGCCTTTATGAACATCAAAATCAGAGCTGAATTCTCTGATGACTGTTTAAGCACTGATATTTTGTATCGTTGCTTGTGATGAGGTCCTCATGTTTAAGATGGCAAAAACAGTGCATGTGTTTGTTGAGTGGAGGGACACTCAACACTCTCCAGAGATAGAATGTACATTTGTTCTGCAGCAGGATCAATTTCTCAAAGTGAAAGTGAAAGTGAAGTCAGTCAGTTGTGTCCACTCTTTGTGACCCCATGGACTATAGCCCACCAGGCTCCTCCATCCATGGGATTCTCCAGGCAAGAAGCAACACAAAAACAGTTTTTTTTTTTTTTAAATTCTGCCCACACACTTTGGAAAGTACTAGGATATGACTGCAGAATTCTGAGCCACAAGGAAGAGGTATGTTCATTCTGAAAAATATCTAAGTGTCCATATGACTCATTTTGCCCTACTCAACTCTGCGTGATCCTTCTGGAGTCAAGAATGTCTTTTTTTTTTTTTAAATAGAATGAGTTTCATTCTAAGGAAAGATGGTCCTACCAGGATACAGCTAAAATTGTGCTCAGGTCAACCACAGAGTGATTTATGTCCACACTGTGGAAAATCATCCTCCATCAAATTATCAATCACACTTGATATGATACTAAATATTTGGAATCCATTCACCGTCTGATAGGTATTGCAGAGTCCAGTATTGGATTTGAAATCTTAAGCACACACATGAAGTTTTATCTGCATCTGATATGCTGATAGATGTAACTTTTAACTGAGGTTGGGATCTATTTTGACTATTCTTACTATTCTTTTGGGCCTTTTGCTTGTATCACTTATATTCTTCTCTTTAAAGAATGCACATGGATAATATAACTAATGCTTTTCATGCATCTCTTTTGCTTCTGCAGGAGGGATTTTTGAAACCGTGGAAAATGAACCTGTTAACGTTGAAGAATTAGCGTTCAAGTTTGCAGTCACCAGTATTAACAGAAATCGAACCCTGATGCCTAATACCACATTAACCTACGATATCCAGAAAATTAACCTTTTTGATAGTTTTGAAGCCTCACGGAGAGGTAACTATTTTCACACTTTTAAAATCTTCTTTGGGTGCTGTTTCTGCTCCACAAGTCACCTTCTCTTTGCTACCTACCCTTTTGCACAGTGGACATCTCTGTGCCAAGGGTTTGCTGGTGATCTCAGCCCAGCACCATCTGAACCCTCCTAATGGACATTGCCTAGTTCTGTTTTCTGGGCCTTTCTGATCAGCTTGTCCTTCAGTGCCCTGCACTCTATGATTAACTGGTTCAGCTGTGAATGGAAAATGTCAAGCTTGATCTGTTTTTCCTTCCTGAGGCTGAGATACCACCATGAAATTGTACAGTGCAGTCAAATAAAACTTTGTGGAAGGTCATACCTACCGAGCATGTGGAAATGCCCACAACACACAGACTTCACAACCTGAATTCTAAGAGGCCATGAGCCACTGGGTTTACCTAGCATCCTCTCAAATATTACCTTATTCCCTTTCCACAAGATCAGAGAAATGTGAAGATTATAAATATTGAATCGTTATGTTTTACACCTGAAACTAATATTTTATGTCAATTTTTTTAAAAAGGGAAAAATAAGAAAAAAATAATGGAACCGTGAAATAAATAAATAAAGCAGGGAAATTTATGGGATCAAAGAAAATCTTTTGTGTCTGAACAGAAGACAGTTTCCTAGAAAATAATCTAATTTGCATGTAGGCTGCAAGGTTTGTCTCATGGAAAGACTCTTTGATGTGGGACTTATTTACAAATCCTCCAAACAGTTCCAAGATGACCCTTTCAAGCCACATTTGACATACTTGAAGACAGACTCTAACTAGAGAGTTGTTGGGTTTCCCTACAGGTGTTCATCTGGGAATATCACCCCAGAATATGAGGGGCTCTTTCTCTTTTAGAGGAAAGCTTTGCCCATCAAAGACACAGAAGTGGGGACTTCCCTGGTGGTACAGTGGTGAAGACTTTGCCTTCCAGTGCAGGGGGTTCAGGCTTCATCCTTAGCTGGGGAACTAAGATTTCACAAGCCTCACAGTCAAAAAGCCAAAACACAAAACAGAAGCAATACTGTAACAAATTCAATAAAGACTAAAAAGGGTCCACATTAAAAAAAAAAAATCTTACAAACACATACAATTAAGTGGAATACAATGAATGCCATGTTCGCACTAATTTCCAAGTAACTAAACACGGGTTGTTTCCACTTAGCGTTAAACTCATTAGGACTGCAGGGTGTGTTCACTTAATATGCTCTTCTGCCAAATTCTTGTGTCCTTTCGAAAAAAAAAAAAACAAAAAACCTGAAATTTTCTTTCCTAGGAGTACAGATGGAAATTGAATAGTATAGTGGTTTTCTTTAAAAATCTATAGCATCATCTGAGTATAAGAATATTTCCCTTTTAAAATATCAATAAAGTTGCAGATACTATATAGGTCAGAGCTGTCTGTGAACAAATAATAAAACTTTGTGTTTATACAGAACTTTAACGTGTATAAGCATCTTTACATAAATTATCTCTACGAGTTGGATCTCTCTCTGTCCCTTCCTCTCTGTATCTCCTCTCCCTGTCTCTCTCAGACACACAGGCTCACATACACACTCGTGCAAACCACTGTTGAATAAATGTCCCCAGAAAGCCAGCCACACTTAACAATAATACTTCAACCCACATAAAATCCAAAACACTTTTGTGACCTGAAGTACCTGCCATATTTATAAATTAAACACCTCCAAAGCTTCTTAAAACTGGTAATTTTCTGGCAAACAGAATTCAAAAGGATTGATTTTCTGTCAAGTAATATTAGAATCCCCGAGCTAAATATGAGCAGAAATCTCAATCCACTGCCTATGTTAGACAAAACAAGAGTTCCTATACTCTCATGCCTTCACTTTTGCTTGCTAACCAGTGAAAGCACATCCAGAAAATTAGCATCTAAGGACAGTTTTCACCTATAGCATTAGAAAATTGTGCTTTTATATCTCATGTGATAATTCAGTAAGGAAGAGCACAGTGTCACAAAGTTCCTGGTGAATGATTGTGTACACTAGCTGTCCCGCAGATATGTGAAATATGATTCTCAAATTTTTATGTATTAATTTTTCTCTTTAAATCAAGTCAGATAAGCCTAACAAGGTCATATATTTTTTTCTGCTTATCTTTTACTTGTGAAATGACATTATTGGAAAAATCAACACAATTTCATTTATACATGTTGCTATTATTTAGTTCATATATTCAACTATTGTTTCTCAGCAGTTCCAAATTCTTTTAAACTAGCACTAATATATAAATTTGAAATGTTTTTACACTTATGTTTAATACCAGCATATATCTATAACAGGGCTTCCCTGGTGGCTCACACAGTAAAGAATCTGCCTGCAATGCAGGAGTCCCAGGTTCAATCCATGGGTCAGGAAGATCCCTGGAGAAGGGAATGGCAACCCACTCCAGTATTCTTGCCTGGAGAATTCGTGGATGGAGGACCCCAAAGGGCTATAGTCCATGGGGTTGCAAAGAGTCAAGCACAACTGAGTGACTAACACTTTTATTTTATGAGGTTACAGAAGATAATCTGTCCCAACCTCTCTGGAAGAGAATTTTGTTTATATATATCAAGAAACTTAAAAATATCAATAGCATTTAATTATAGCTGAAAATCTACTCTAAAAAAGTAATGTAAAAGTTAGAGAAAATATAAGAAGTACAATAAGTGCTTATAATATTACTTACAATAACCAAAAATTAGGAGCAACTTAATTCAGTACCATACGTTCAGGCACTCAGTCGGGCATGTCTGACTCTTTGCAACCCCATGGACCATGGCTCACCAGGCTTCTCTGTCCATGGAACTTTCCAGCCAAGAATACAGGAGGGGGTTGCCATTTTCTTTTCCAGGGGATCTTCTCAACCCAGGGATCTAACCAGGTCTCCCGCATTGCAGGCGGATTCTTTACCATCTGAGCCACCAGGGAAGCTCCATTCTGCATCATCAGTCAGTCCAGTTGCTCAGTCATGTCCTACTCTTTGAGAGGTAGGGTTAGTTAAATAAGTAATGACACTCGGCATCATGGACTAGGCTATTATATGCCACTAAAAATATTACTTTTGCAGAATTTATAATGACCTGAGGGCAAGAGTGTGCTTTTAGTGTTAAACATAGTGTTGAATATAGAAAGCAATGTATCAAACTGTATCTATATCATGTTCAATTTTTAGATAAATTGGAATACCAAAATATTAGGTTGGCCAAAAAGTTCGTTTGGATTTTCCTACAAGCTCCAACAGAAAAACCCAAACAAATGTTTTGTCCAACTCAATGTGAATTGATATTATGCTAAGCTGATGGAATTTCAGGGCCACCTTAACTTTCTTATAATTTTCAATATTCTAAATTATCTTGAGTGTATATAATCTTATAATGCAAAAAAATGTTAAAATTAATTTTTATGTACATACCTACTTTATTTTATTCAACTACATGTTGGCTAATGTTGATGTAGAAATAGGCCCGTCCTTGAGCTGGGTCCCTGGACTCTGGTCAATTCTACCATTATCCAGAGACCTTGACTCACTGCACTGCCTATGATGTTAGTGAAAAGGTGAAAAGTGAAAGTTGCTCAGTTGTGTCCAACTCTTTGCAACCCCCTGGACTATACTGTCCAAGGAATTCTCCAGGCCAGAATACTGCAGTGACAATTTCTCAATAGCCTGGACCTCTTTTCTGAATTTTGGGAAGGACTGAAACCAAAGTACTCTGCAGCCACCCAGAGAGGCTTCTGACTCAATGACCACGTTAGTTATCTTTACTGCCACACTGTCACATGACAGAACTGAGTTCATGACATTCACTTGGCAAATGGCTTATAGTCACTCTGAGTGCTTCTGGGTGGCATCACACCAAGCAAGAGATTTAAACTCCATCTGATTAAAAGTAATGAAGTGAGACCAACAACTCATTTTTGTTTGCAGGGCATTGGCCCTGTGATGTGCTGCTAATCATTTTGACATTTACATCTCTAGTATTTAGTATCTCGGGGATGTTGGAAGTTGGATTCAGCATGTTTCCTCAACATACAGATGAAGAGTGGAGGAAAGTTCCCAATAGTGAAAATAAGGAGGAAGCATGAAAGGGGAGATCAAATTCACAGAGCTCTCTCTCTCTCTCTCTCCCTTTCCCCACCCCCTCTCCACTCCTTGTCTGTGGACATCAGCATGTGACCAGCTGGCGCTCGGTGTGGCTGCTCTCTTTGGTCCTTCCCATAGCTCCTCCGTCAGTGCTGTGCAGTCTATTTGCAATGCTCTCGAGGTTCCACATATACAGACTCGCTGGAAACACCCCTCCGTGGACAACAGAGACCTGTTTTACATCAACCTCTACCCCGATTATGCGGCTATCAGCAGGGCAGTCTTGGATCTGGTCCTCTACTACAACTGGAAGACAGTGACCGTGGTGTATGAAGATAGCACAGGTATGGGACTCACACAGCCCTCACCTGGCCATGTGTGGTTGGCATAAAGGGAGCCAGAGTATTCTCTAGGCATTGACTCATCAGGCAGAGTGCATGAAGATGGTTTTTTATATGAAGCAAATTGATTATTCTAGTTGGGATGCCCCATCAACTCCCCAAAGGGTTGATCCTTTCTGATGGCCCTTTCATCATCAAACTTAAGGGCACTTTAAAGAAAAAGAAATATCACCTTATTGACATATGCTGTAATCTAATCTGAATAGTAAAGGTGCATTTAATGTATCCAGCTCCATTAGAATATGACCACGGCTCCATTGTTAAATAAAACAGAGAAAGTTTGGAAATGACCACTTCAAAGTATGATTCCAGTTCAATAAGTAGCTATGTAAATGTCTTGAAAAGTTTCTAAGGTAGGTAAAGCAACTGTACTCCAATAAAAATTAATGAAAAATTAAGTACATGAACAGAAGAATCCAGTTAGAGGTTGTATTGGTAGATCTGATCATTTCATGAGGACAGGACTAGGAACCCTAGTCGTAAGTCCTTAATGAAGCTCTCTTTGTTTCACCTGCTAACTTTAAGGTGAAGGACAGACATGTGCTGAGCACCTCACTAGACACTTCTCTGACCTTACCCAATTGGAAGTTTCTTTCATTGGTACCTTCCCTCCTTGCCTTCTGTTTACATTTTGATGTTTGTTGGAGTTAAAGACCCCTTTCATGCAGTTTATATTCTGCCAGTAACACTTCCCACATAGAAAAGTCCAAGTCCTTCTAATTTAAAGCTCTTCACCATCTAACATTTCTCATCTTCATTAACCTAAGTACCAACCGAGCTACATCCCCAATTCTCTCACATCATTTCTTAAATACCCCTAAGTCCATCCCAAATCTTTCTTTCCAAGGCTCGCCCTTCACTTTGGAAGGTCTGCCATGTAAGCTCCAAGGTGGTAAGTTCCCCCACTTTCCATGATCACACTCAGCTCCCCTTTCTTTCTAAAGCTCTCTGAGACCACACTGGGAGTTAACAGCACATGATAAATATAAGCATTATATTGCATGCTCTCATGATCTGTTTAAATGTCTATGAGACTAGACATTCCAAAAAGTTGGAATTTTATCTTATTTATTTTTAAAATCTGCTACCTAGCACTATATGCCTAGTCCTGGCCTATAGGGAAGTGCTTAGTGATTACATGTAGAAAGAATAATACTATTTCCTTTCTGGAATTTTTTTTCAAGAATCAATATTATCTCCTTTCCTTAATCTATACATTTGGTAGTAAGGCTAATAAAATTATCAGCAAAAATTAACAAAACCAAACATTTCTAAACTTTTTAATAGTATCTCACTTTTTCAAACTTTCTCACCAGATACTAGCATTTATGGATGCTGTTCCTCAGAAAATGAACAAGGAGCCTCCTCTATTTGGCACTAAATTCTGTTTCCATTTTCAGCTGTCAGATAAAAGTGACTTTTGTGGTTGGAAATATGCATTTATGTATTTTCTTATACCTCATCTCATTTTAGAAAGAGGTAAACTAGTTGACTGTATATATAATTTATAAATACCAAATTCCAAACAGTCCTACTAGGAAGGATAAGCCACAGGAAGTGGCAGTGGCTTCTTAGAGCGTCACCCACTTGCTGTGAAGGAAGAAAATATATTAACAAATGAACTCCATACATATACTTAAAAAGCCTTGTGGTATACGTTATATTGTATACTGGTATAGTAAGACCTTTCATGTTGTCTATCTTTGTACATAGGGAATTCCATGAGTTAATAAAATAAAGCCATGGACGGAGGAGCCTGGTGGGCTGCAGTCCATGGGGTCGCGAAGATCAGACACGACTGAGCGACTTCACTTTCACTTTTCACTTTCATGCACTGGAGAAGGAAATGGCAACCCACTCCAGTGTTCTTGCCTGGAGAATCCCAGGGACGGGGGAGCCTGGTGGGCTGCCGTCTAGGGGGTCGCACAGAGTCAGACACGACTGAAGCAACTTAGCAGCTGCAGCAGCAGCAGTACACTCTTTAGTATAATTTTCTCTCGTTATTTCTACCATTTCCAGCAAAACAGGACCATCTAAAAGGAAAACAAATCAATGAATACTATTGAGGCAGCTGTATTTAATTTAACTAAAGGTGGGCTTAACTTGTAGACTGCACATTGTATTGAGAAAAACTATAATTTGTAAAAGGATAATATAAAAGTTGATATCCTAACCACCCTTTCGATTTCAAGTGAGTTCCCACAACTAACAGCTATTTTGCAGGGAATTTGAACTATCGTTTCTATTACCTTTAAAAAGAAGCTGAAATCTCTTCATTCCTATTGAGTTCACCTGAGCACAGTTGCTCATTAAATACTTATTAAACTTGAAAAATCCAAAATGAGTGTGTGTTTGCCCATTAAGTTAGAGATGATTCATGGTAAAATGATTTTGCTCACAAAGACATTAAAAATGTAAATGAATAATCAATTGAGCCATTAAATTGGAACCCAGAGAGTAAACAGGTCAACTGAGATCAATAAGAGCAGACATCTTTTGACTCTGAGTGGGTTTAATACTGCTTGACTCAGGGATTTGGTTGCCGTAATTATCAAGCCGTAAAAACAAGAAAACTTACTAAACCTGAAGGAAAAGAAAGGACTTAGGTGTGCTCAGCACCCGCCCTTACACCAGAATTAAGTACCCATTAAAGAGTGCACTTTATTGGGACTTGTTCAGGAGTTTGTTAAATAGCCTGAAGCCAGCACAGGGACTATGGGACTAAACGGTCCATGATTCCCACTGAAGTCAATGGGAACACTGTGCGTGTCTCTGAGGACAAAGTCCAAATCACTATATACTAGTAGGCAGAATCCTGTCCTCTAGAAGAGCAAGTGTAGAGAGACCCCAGAGAACAGTTACGGGGAGTGAAGTTTTGCCTCGCTTCCTCTCTCTCTGTGTTGCCGGGATGTTCTTCCCATCAGTCACCTACTTCTCTCTGACTCCACACTTACCCTAGGCAATGGGAAACTGCTGCTCATTGGTCACCTTCTCTGGTTCATTAGACCCCCTGTGGAAGCCTGGCTTCCATCCCTCCACATACATCAAAAAGAGCTGAGAAGCTGAGCACCAAATGCAGTGTGGAGAATATTCAGCAGTTTCTGCTTTCTCACGGCCAGTGTGAGTGAAATGTAAGCACCGTCAGTTCTGTAGAACAAGGGCCTGCAAACTTTTTCTCAAAGGGGCTAGATATCAATACTCTATAGTTCAGGCTTTATGAGCCATAGTGCCTTGGTCACAACTATTCTGCTGACGTAGTGTGTTCTAACAAACCTTTGGGATTCCCTAATAGCTCAGTTGGCAAAGAATCCGCCTGCAATGCAGGAGTCCCCGGTTCGATTCCTGGGTCAAGAAGATCCACTGGAGAAGGATTAGGCTACCCACCTCAGTATTCTTGGGCTTCCTTTGTGGCTCAGCTGGTAAAGAATCCGTCTGCAATGCGGGAGACCTGGGTTCAATCCCTGGGCTGAGAAAATCCCCTGGAGAAGGGAAAGGCTACCCACTCCAGTATTCTGGCCTGGAGAATTTCATAGACTGTAAAGTCCATGGGTTTGCAAAGAGTTGGACACAACTGAGCGACTTGCACTGCACTAATAAACCTTTATTTACAACAAATAAGGAAGCCAGTGTGGTTGGATTACAGTGAGAGGGAAGGTGTGACTCTGTCACACTTGTGGGCCTTAAAGATCATGGAGGGCTTTGTAGATTATTGGAATAAGCTTCAGTTCCTCATGAAACGGACAACCATTGCAGAGTTTTCAGAAGAGGAGTGACATGATCAAATTTATATGATAAAAAGATCATGCTGGCCTTTGTATAATAAAATGACATAGAGAGGCAAGCATAAAATCGGTGGCTCCTACTGAAATCAAGGCAAGAGATGAAAGTGATACCAATAGAGGAGTGAGGAATGGTCAGATACTGGAAGTATTTTGATGTTGAGCTAGCATAATGCTCTGAGGGAGTGTAGGCTGGATGAAAGAAATAGAGGAGTCAAAGATAACCAAGCTTTTCGGCCTGAGCCAAAGGATGGAGTTACCTTTGCCTGAGATGAGAAAAGGTATACATGGACATAGTTTGGAGAAATAAGGATATCAGGTAAGGGCTCAGTCATAGATCTGTTCTTTGATTTTGCAATGTCTAGTAGACCTCCACATGTAGTTGAGGAGTAGGCAGTTAATATATGAATCTGGAGTTCAGGAATGTCGTGGACACTGGGATACAAACTCAAGGGTCCTCAGGATATCGATGGAACTAGATGAGGCTATCAGTTAACTAATTTCCATCCAGATATGTTCATAAAACATAGTACTTAAGATTTTTTTTTTATCCATGGTTACCTTTTTCAACACATCAGAGCATGAAATTTATAAAATGCAGCCTACAATAAAGAAGTATTATCTGTCACTTACTTCAAACATAGTCTCAAAGTTTTACAATGAGAATTCATTTGAAATAATGTAACATATATAAAAATGTCATTGAAAAAAACAGTGAATCCAGAAAGAAAACCCAAGAAAAATGACAACCACAAAAATTACAATAACTAAAGTCTCGAAGTGCTGACTGATTGCTATGCACTATTCTAATTATTGAACGTAATTAACTCATTTAAAATGCTCAACCACCCTGTAAGTAAGTGCAATAGCTACTTTTTGGCTATATTTAAACAGTGACTTGGGTTTGTTATGCCTATGATATTTTCCTTCATTTCCCCAAAGAAAATAGAAATATACCGTATAGAAGCAAGAACCTACAAAAGTCTAAAATTTGGACTTGAAGAAAATTAAACATTTTGACATAGGTGGTCAAGCCAAAAAATAAACAATCAGTACCAAGTAAAGGAAGAAGTGAATTTTTCACCTTAGCAATCATAATTTACATCTCTGTGTTGTTATGATCACCTGTGTTAGCCAAACCACTCTGCTATACACCCTCTTACAATCCTACCTGAAGTAGTTGGAGAATGGAAAATCCTGGGCACTCAGTGCCAACACGATCATATATTACAGTTCTCTTCCTTCTGCCCTTACTCTTTCTACCCTTTCTGTTTACCCACTCTAATCCTCTGACCAGAACCCTTAAAAACTTCAGATTTCTGCTCAGGAAACCAATCTTTAGATATTTCATGGTGACATTATTTTTAGCTACCATTGATATTAGCCAGAATTCAGGACCAAAACATACTGGTAGAGCTAAGTAGCACATAGTTAATCTCGAATATTTTGACTAGATTCTTCTATGGGGCTCTTTTCCATTAAGAGACACAAATTTTCTTTCGGCAGTCTTTAGCCTTTTTTGATGCCCTTTTGAAAAACCATACATATGAATATCTGCACTCAAAAGTGCTGTATTTCCCCAGGTAATTCACTCACTTAGCCATCTCCATTTCTCAGTCTGGTTTTTTCCTCCCCTCTGGAGAGTATATAGATCCCCTTAAGAATCCTATTAGATTTGGATGTATTAATATACTGACATGTTTGTGAAATGCCATTTTGCATGTTTCCAAGTTCACATGAAGATGAAATTAATATTTAAACTGTGTGATCTTATCTTTGGGTCCCATCACATTCATTTTTATGACATCAAATCCACTGATGTGGTACATATAAATGAATAGGGAATTGGATTAAGACTCCAGAAAACCTAGGTACCTTTCCTTTGAACTGCTGCTCATTAAATATAACTGGAGCTGTCCAAAAATGGATTGAGCTGCAAAAAGTGAGGTAGAGAATTTCCCACACTAATAGGTGTTCAGCAGCAGCTGTGTAGAGGGGATTCATGCATCAAGGAGGGTTTTGACCTTTAAGGTCTCTTCCAATGCCTAGCATCTGTGACTCATTTTCAGGGCCAATTCAAACAATTAACCTCACTCTACCTCACTTTCCTTACTGTAAAATAGCATTGACACCTAACCACCGCAGAGGTATCTTCTGAGGTTTACTGAGCTATTTATAAGACATGTAGGATACTTCATAAGAAGGGGCAATGCAAATAGCAAAGTTTATTATTATTTGAGGAGAAGGCAGGGGAATTTTTAAACTTCTACTGGAAATAGCAGGTCCTTTTTTCTCCTCCATATGCTCCACCTGTTCCCAGAGTTAATGTGCATGCAAATCAGTATTTTTCTGTGTCATGTCTGAGTACACAGAGCAGATAGATGGCCCAAGAAAGTGTTTAGAATTGGCCACTTGCACACTTTTGAAACTTATCTCTATGTGGAGAGCCCAGCTCAAACTCATAGGGAATAAACAGGCTCCTTGCTCTCAAGCAAACACTTTTCAAAACCACAGGTGCAGTTTACCATCTTTGCATATCTGGAGGTGGGAGTGGAGGAAGGAGGCTCATGTTTTGTTTTTTTATTGAGAAAGATTTGAATTTAGAGGAAAATGGCAAGAAATACACAGTGAACTCCTATACCTCCTCCATCTAAGTTTAGCAGCTGTTATCATTTGCCCTGGGCTTCCCTGGTAGGTCAGATGGTAAGACGTCCGCCTGCAATGCGGGAGACC
>SJYQ01000475.1:421881-479752 GCA_006410935.1 Redunca redunca
AAACATGAATGAATGAAGGGAGAGAAAGCATTCAACTTTAAAGGCTCTTAATGTGTCTGGGAAGATGCACTTCAAGACTGACATTCCATTTAGCAAAGAACAAAAGAGCAGCTTGTGGCAGCATATAAAATGAAACTCTTAAAATTTTTGTTTATTTTATTTAAAGGCCACGTTGATCTCCCTTGTGGCCATGCTCAAATAAAAAAAAAATCTGGTTATAAAGCAAGAGGGCAATAGGGGAAAAAAAAAAATTATGGGAGAGACTCGCAAGCAGCCTAGAGTAAAGAAGAAAGGAGAGTGGGTACCTCTTTCAACTTTTTCCCCATCCCATCGAATAATCTAAAGTTATACCTGTTCCCTCAAGCATCAACAAATTTTTATTTGCAATGCATGATGGTGACATGGAAAGACTGAGAGCTGGACCCACAGGCAATTTGAATCCATGGCTCCTCCTATCTTTGTAACCATTAGTAAGTTACTTCATTGCTCTGAGCCTTGATTTTCGTACGTGAAATAATGAAGATGAAAACACTTTCTTCATAGGGTTATTGTGAAGTGGAACAAATGCACAAGTCAGTGTGCTCAGTTTTCTTCTATTAGTTGCCCACCATGTGCTCAGGACAAGTGATCTGGAAGTAAGAGGACAAGTGACCCATCCGTGCTTGTGTTTGCTAGTGCTCAGTTGTGTCCGACTCTCTGTGACCCCACAGATCGTATAGCCCGTGGGTGTAGCCCGTGGCTCCTCTGTCCATGGGATTCTCCAGGCAAGAATACTGGAGTGGTTTGCCACTTCCCCTCCAAGGGAGTGGTTTGCCACTTCCCCTCCAAGGGATCTTCCCAACCCAGGGATCGAACTGGCATCTCCTGTGTCTCCTGCATTGCAGGCAGATTCCTTACCTACTCAACCACTGAGCCACGGAGGAAGTAGGTGAGGTAATTGGGAGCCTTCAACCACATCAGTACCTGGGAGACTTCAATCACACTGACTTGAAAAGAAGCAAATTCCCAGGAAGTTAAAAAATGAAGAAGGATAATGAGCACTAAATTTTGATATGATTCTACAACTCCTTCTTTCCTTGCACTGGTTCATTTAACCCTGAAGAGTAACTTTCTCTCAAATTTACTGAACTTCAGAACCACACTTACCCAAGGTATGAGAGAACGCATAACATTTTAGACACAAAAATGTAGCTTCTAGGGGGAAGGGTAAAAGTGAGAGTGTTAGTCGCTCAGTTGTGTCCGACTCTTTGTGACCCCATGGAGTGTAGCCCACCAGGCTCCTCTGTCCGTGGGATTTCCCAGGCAAGAATGCTGGAGTGGGTTGCCATTTCCTTCTCTAGGGGATCTTCCCAACCGGGGGAAAAAACCTGGGTCTCGTGCACTGCAGGCAGATTCTTACAAATAACTAAATAAACAAAACAGAAAAATAAAAGAAGTGCCTCAGGTCCAGAGGTAGCCAGCGTGTACATGCTATCTTGCATGGTGCATACCACGATTTCTATCTGAAGAGTGACAAAGCTCAACATTTCCTATTGATTACTTGAAGCTGACACATCCTGAAGGCACAGACTGTGTAATAAAAAAAAATTTTCAATTTTCCAGTGGGAGTCCTTGAGTAAGAGCCAACATCGTGCAGTTTAACAAATACCAGTTAACATTAGGGAAATAATGCTCAGGCTTTATATAGCTGTTGGTCTTACCTTAGTAAAACACTTCTATTTGAAACAATGGTGCAGTTCACTGGATTTATTTTTGTGGTGAATTAAACATTCTTCCTCAAGTTAGTTGAGTTAGCTGTATACACTCCTATAACCAGCAATGGTAGATTTTTTAAAGAATATGCTTCTCCCCTTATTATCATGGCTTTTTAAATATTCAGTGGTCTTTTCTTTTAATCAAGAAAGTATTTTCCCATTCAATATTCAATTATATTAGAAAGAAAAAAACAAGCCATTTATAAATAGCTTATATGGCAGGAACTGAAAGATGATATAGAACAGCCCAACCAATTAACTGCAAAACAGTATGTTATATATAAATATTTGATGAAAGGGTTGCAGAGGTTTATAGTCCCAAGAAATTCTAGTATTTCACTGTTTGTTTGTTTGTTTTTAAGTAAGACGGTATATCCATTACATCAAGCACCTTTGAAAACATCAAGCAAATTTTGTTTACAAAAGTTTTACAGTTATTGACTTGATTTGCTAAAGATTTGTGGTGAAAGCTGGAGAGGACAATTGCATTCTAAAAAAAATTCAAAATCCTTTTGGGAAAATTGTGCCTTTAGCCACGCATACCCACAAAAGGAAAATATAGTATGATCCACCACAGAACCAGAAATGATAAATGAGCAGTCAATAACGCAACCTTTAGGTAGGTGGCCTCTTGATACATTGGGGGAATGATATGAGTTTGACTCTAAATGGCAATAAACAAATACTCTGGACAGAACAGTCTGTTGCCTGATTGAATGTCATTTTCTAGGTCTCATTCGCCTGCAAGAGCTCATCAAAGCTCCCTCCAGATATAATATTAAAATCAAAATCCGCCAGCTGCCCTCTGGGAATAAAGATGCTAAGCCTTTACTCAAGGAAATGAAGAAAGGCAAGGAGTTCTACGTGATATTTGATTGTTCACATGAAACAGCTGCTGAGATCCTTAAGCAGGTAAGAGGGGGAGGAAGGAAGAGAAAAGGTGGGGAATGGGTTCATTTCTCTTTCTCAAAAATGCCATCCAGTATCACTGAGTGCAGCATGGTAAAAACTCCAGCAGTTCATTTAGGCTGAAGATTGCAGTCTTCAGAACCCTTCTAAAGAGCCACTGGGCTCAGGTGTCTTTGAAACCAGCTGTTGGTATATAATTACAGATGTGTGGTCCTGTGTCCTTCTCGAGAGATTAGTAGATCTTGCCAGCAGACATTGAGATGAGTATCATTTCAAGGGGATAAAGCATCTCTTTTATTTTATGTCTCAGAAATCCACCAGATTTTATTTATATAGTGTCTGACTTGTCCTAAATACGTCTTCCTCATGGCAAGTCCTCTTCTGTGAAACATGCAAGATTTCAAGTGTGGTGAAAAAGGGAAACAGGGACAAGTCACAGAAAAGATGCTTCTCTCCCCTCATTTGTTCCATACCAGGAGCTGCCATGCCTGGATCTCCATGGATAATGTGGGTGAAAACACTTGATAAATTGTGAAAACCTTATATAAATGAAAGATGAATATAATGTTAAGAGTGATAACAACAGAGTGATACTTTCTGGACATTTCAGGATGTATAGCATTGATCTTATGCCCAAGAAAGTTCATAATTAAAAGGAAGAAAAAAGATTAAACCTAGACTGCTGCTGCTAAGTCGCTTCAGTCGTGTCCGACTCTGTGCAACCCCATAGATGGCAGCCCATCAGGCTCCCCCGTCCCTGGGATTCTCCAGGCAAGAACACTGGAGTGGGTTGTCATTTACTTCTCCAATGCATGAAAGTGAAAAGTGAAAGTGAAGTCTCTCAGTCGTGTCTGACTCTTTGTGACCCCATGGACTGCAGCCCACCAGGCTCCTCTGCCCATGGGACTTTCCAGGCAAGAGTAATGGAGTGGATTGCTATTGTCTTCTCTGAAACCTAGACTAGTGGCTCTCAAATCAGAGTGATTTCACGCCCCAGGGACTTCTAGATGTCTGGAGACATTTCTGGTCGTCATGCAGGGGACAGTGGCACTCCACTGACAGCTAGTAACTAGACGCCAAGGATGCTGCTAAACATCCCATAAGGCACAAAGTCCACACCCCTCCCCCATCCGCAACAGAGGACTATATAGCCTAAAATGCCTTGATAAACTCTAGCATAGACAAAGACAATGGGAAAAGCAAGCTGGGGGTTTTAAATAGAAGTATTCCACATACATTTGTTAATATAGATATTTGCTTTTCTCTTTCTGACTTACTGCACTCTGTAAGATAGTCTCTAGGTCTACAGATGACCCAACTTTGTTCCTTTTTATGCTTGAGTAATAGTCCATTGAATATATGTACCACATATTCTTTATCCATTCAATTTAAGATTGAATATAACCCTGGCTATTGTAAATAGTGCTACAGTGAACATTGGGGTGCATGAGGGAGGGGATATATATATACATATAGCTGATTCGTGTTGTACAGCGGAAACTAACACAACATTATAAAGCAACTCTACCTCAACAAATGCTAATAAAATGATAATAATAAAATAGAAGCATTAGTAAGAGTCAGGGAATTGAATTGAAGGAAAGTAGGCAAAAGTAACCAGGTTATATTTACATGACCAGACTGGTGACTTTCTGATTTTCAAGTGGTCACTGTCAATGTTTTTATCTAAATTGGCACAAGGTGTTATTGTACTCTGCAGGCTTCCCAGGTGGTTCAGAGGGTAAAGAATCTGCCTGCAATTCAGGAGACCCAGTTTCCATCTCTGGGTAGGGAAGATTCCCTGAAGAAGGAAATAGCTACCCACTCTAGATTCTTGCCTGAAGAATTCCATGGACAGACGAGTCCATGGAGTCACAGAGAATCAGACATGACTGAGTAACTAACACATATTTACTTACTTACTAGTTTAAAAGATATTGGGTGAGCTGTGTGGTTGACTGGTAATGCACACTAATTTCACAAGTAGACCAACCCCTCCATGCAGGTACAGAGCTGTGGGTTTCTGAGTAACTTGGAAGAGATCTCTTGGCACAGTCGTCCTGCTTGACTCTCCAGGCTTATATCTAATACCTGAAGGGCATTTCTTGGAAGCCATTGAGTCACAGGATGCATTTAAAATTGCCACTGAAAACAATCATAGACATCATCAAAGTGAATCCTCTCACTTTATAGGAGGTAACATGACTTTCCATAGTGACCCAACCAAGAACTAGAACTTGGCCTCCTTTATTTCACCTGGTGGCTTTTCTGCTATGACACGCTTCTTCTCCAGTTAGGCAGACTAGCTGTTACTTACTTCTAAACTATAGTTCCATTAACACGTCTTTGGATATTATAAGTACCTTTCAGTAAAGAAAGCAAGCATATTGCAGTGATGTCAGCACTGAAAGGTGAATAAATATAATCAGCTGCCCTTTATCCCAAACTTCATTTGAGAATTTTAATGCAGTCATTAAAGTGTGTAATGGAGTGTGGACCAGAACTGAGAAAAACACCCAGATTTTATGCAGAGCCCTCAAAATGCAAAGAAGCATCCTATCCCAAGAGTCTTTTATAAGTGAAGCCAGGGACTTCTGTTACATTTAAGGGGATGATTTGCTGATGAGGCTTCTCTTGGTTAGAAATCTATTTGGCTCATATAACTGGTCATATCTCTCCCAAAGGGCAGGCTTGGAACAGGCAAGAGAAATGCCTGGTGGTCATGCAAGGGGCTGCTAGCTTCTTCTCTATTTTGCTAAATGTGGATATACAGTTCCTTTGATTACAAGTGATGCTTTCCTTGTAGAATAGAGATTACATCACTCAAAGGAAAATTTTTAAATGAAAATAAAAATAGAAAATCATCCAAGATAAGCCCTCTCAAGGACTGTCTGATAGGGGCAAAGAAAAATAGAATCAGTTCAGTTTTGCCCAAGCCATTGACCCAAACACTTCTTTCTCCATCCTGTCTTATCATGTTTTATCTTGCATTTGCTTTCCCTACTCATCTGAATGGTACAATTGGCTGTGGAGCTGAGGTAAAGCAATTGAGGAGACTGTTCATCCCCTCTTTGTTCTAGACCAAAAAACTGAAAAGATTGGGAGGGGAGGGGAACCTTTTTAAAAGGTTCCAACATGAAACCCTTATCTTACTGCATGGGGTAGAAGTATTACCCATTTTTGAAATCAAAGCAAAGGACCCAGGTTGTTTGGATGGGCTTCATCTGGACCTCCACGAGTCTGTTATGGTTTGAAAAGTTATTAAAAAAGGGCCTTAGGACTTTCTATTCTGGGCAAAGTGGGGCATTCTGTGTGAATGGATACTCTATGTGATTGAGTTGAACTTGCTCCATTAGCCCTGGGCAACTACATATAGAAGCTTTTTCTGTGACCTTTCCTGCATGTCTGTGGAGTATCTCTAGGGAGTTTGAGGATTCAGGAGTCTAGGGTCCTATTCCAGCCACCACTTAACCTATCCCTTTCTCCTGAGGGAAAGAAAGGAAGGAAAGAGACTCATCTCTTTCACAGAGATGCCAAAGATGGTATCTGACACCCTGTATGTCATCTCATGTCATCTCAGGTTGCTGTTATTGTTGGTTAGTCGCTAAGTCACATCCAAGTCTTTGAGACTCCGTGGACTGCAGCACGCCAGGTTTCCCTATCCTTCACTATCTCCCAAAGTTCGCTCAGTTTCATGTCCATTGAGTCAGTGATGCCGTCCAACCATCTCATCCTCTGCCGCACCCTTCTCTTCCTGCCTTCGGTCTTTCCCAGCATCAGGGCCTTTTCCAATGAGTAGGCTCGCTGCATCAGTTGGTCAAAGTACTGGAGATCCAGCTTCAGCATCAGTCCTTCCAGTGAATATTCCGGGTTGACTTCCTTTAGGATTGACTGCTTTTTCCTGGTTTATCACAGTTTATCCTGAGGTAAATTTGGCATTCTCACTTCAGAGCTGACAACACTGAAGCTCAGATGGGTTAAGTGCTTCATACAAGGTCACTCTCTGAACTGCCGGACTGGGTCTGCAGACCACCTGATCTCAGAAACTGTGAGTCTACTTTAGCGTAAAGGGCCTACATTTCAGAATGGAGAAGTCTTCCATTCTGAACTAGGCTTCCAGCAATGTCTGGGAAAATACAACCACTTACTGCTCTTCTCCTTTAGATGAAATTAGTATTATTAGCTTTTATTTCTTTGGTGACTACAATTACTGCTGAGAAAGTTTTCTCTGCCAGGTCAACTTGGCTTTCTTCTCATGCACATTTCTCATTATTTTTCTGTACTTCCCTACACCTTCATCATATTTTACCACTTTTTAATGATTCTTTAGAAAAGAGAAATCCAACGCACTTTAAGGAAGATATTTGACATTTATCTAAAAGTAAAAACTGGGAGAAAGTCTATAGTCATTCTTGGGCATGCTAATCACTTCAGCAAAGTAATTATTTCTATTCATATTGAACAAGTATTATATGATGAGAATCTGAAAAGTTATTTCCCCAAAATTTGTTAGAAATTCAAATGTCAAGACTTGATTAGGCTACGGAGGAGCAGAGCTCTCATGTGAACAAACTGTCTTTGTGAATTTCTGCAGTCTGAGAGTGGCCCCAACAAGCGTCAACATACACATGGGACTATCAGGTCACTAGGGGTCTTCTTCACCCCCTGTCCCCCCACCACCTCCCAGCAGGCATCCTGCTGCTTTTAGAGGATGCTGCGCACCACTTAATCCACCGTTAATGTCAAAATCCCAGGTCACCAGCTCCTCCTGACTTTTCTACCTCCCCCAGGTCTCTTTCTCCTCCCCATGATTCCTCACTGTCCACCACATTTTCACCTCCACTCATTCCCATGGAGTGTGATTCTACCAAGAGAGTAGCTGATGGCAGATGAATTTAAAGATGAGGCACAGGGTAGGAGGACTCTGGGTAGGGAATTCCAAACATATGTCTAGTGCCATGCTGGATGATAAGCAACATTCTCCTTTCATAAACATTAGAGTCTTTGATAAAATTGGTACTATCTTTTTATTTTTATTTTTTTGCAAATGAAAATTGAAGCTCAGGGACAGTATTAACTTTATCAACAGAACATGCTCTTAATGTAAACTCCTGTGACCTGTGTAATATAACCCACCCTCCCCCCTCTAGCCTCTTTGTCTCCAATACCCTATTTCAGGGACACTCCGCCTGGATATGTAACATGGCCTCTTTCCCTTCGGTATGACTTTTGCACTTGCAATTGCCAATACCTTTTTCCAAAGTCAGCCTCACCTAACCCATTGTGATTAATCACTGGGAGATAAAGAAGAAAGAACTCATTTTTAAAAAAATATTTATTTATTTGGCTGCAACAGGTCTTCATTGTGACAGTCAGGATCTTTTGTTGCAGTGCGCGGATTCTCTAGTCGCAGAATGTGGGCTCAGTAGTTGCAATGTGAAGGCTGAATTGCTACACAGCTTGTGGGACTTTAGTTCCCCCACCAGAGATTAAGGGGCTTTCCAGGTGGCTCAATGGGTAAAGGATCTGCCTGCAATGCAGGAGACGTGGAAGACATGGGTTTGATCCCTGGGTCAGGAAGATCTCCTGGAGGAAGAAATGGCAACCCAGTCCAGTTTTCTTATCTGGAGAATCTGATGAACAAAGGAACCTGGTGGGGTACAGTCCATGGGGTCTCAGAGACTCGAACACGACTGAAACAACTTAGCACACCAGCAATCGAACTCACATTCCCTGCCTTGCAAGGCAGATCACCAGGGAAGTCCCAAAGAAGGAAGTCGTTTCTCTTCCCTTGTGACCTTGCACTCTACTTAGTTGCTTTGTAACACTAATAACAATCTATAATTAATGAAAGATTTGATCCATTTGTTATCCGTATCCCCTACTATACTCTTCTATAAAAGAGGATATACGCCTTCTTTGTCTCATTCTCCCAAATCCCCAATATCAATTACATTATTTAACACACAATAAGGGCTCAATACATTTCTACTGAATGAATAAATAAAACACATGTTCCAAGAACTGTGCTTGAGGCTCTTCATAAATAATCTTTCTTCTACCCCATTCAGTATGCTGAACTCTCAGCTCTAACAGGCACAGTGGACAAGTCCTCTGTGCCTCAGTTTCCTCAAAAGAAAGGTTTCATTCAACCCCAAAGTCCTGTATTATTAACTGTGATACGTTAGAGCTAATAAAATGCATTTTATGACCTGAAAATAAACATGCTTCTTTGGAGAAGAGCAGAGTTGTTTTCAAACCCTGTAATAAGGTTGAGAAAGCAAGTCAGTATTTCAAACATAAGTAGTGGAAATGTAATGGTCCTCTGATGGGGAGGGAGGGGATGCAATGGTGTGCCATCCAGCTGGGATGCTGCTCTAGGGCTTGACCGATTTTCTGAGCCAGAGAGTGGCCACTGGGTGAGTGAGAACATACTGTTTCTGACTCAGGAAACCTGCTCTCTTGTTTACATGAGCAAGTACATCAGAGGGGAGATGTTTTCCTCCCTTACAATACTCGTGGCAATAAGCATTAAGCTATAATTGAACCATTAGTCTCCATAAAACATTTTAGTACCAAAATATTTTGTAGAATTATATTGCATTTTCTCCCATCAACATTTGTGTGCTTTTGTTGATTTTTTTTTTCTTTTGTTTCAATTAACATACAAATGAGGCCAGGCAGAAAATGCATTTTTTTTTTTTAATGCCCAGCTTCCCTCTGCAAGAAAGTGCAGTGGCAATGCTGATTAATCAAATAATTTTGTGCATTGATTTTTTTCCCCTCATATAAGCTATGCCTAACAGCTGTGACTAAGGCAAGAGGAAGTAGTCCGATGGGTATAATTTCACGTTTTAGATGGGTTTCGTTTCACGTTTTCACAGGACAGAAACACCATCAGTCTTCATGTCTTAGGACAGAAGACATCAAATTAAGCAGTATACACTGACATGATAAGAGGTTGCACACCTGTGTTTGGAACTTACATCCACTAAGTTATCCCCAAGTCCATTATTTCTAGTCATAGAATGCATAGGATAAGTCAAAGATAATAGAAGCTACCTTTTACTCAACACTTATCATGTGCCAGGTACTGTGCAAAGCAGGTTAAATGAATCATTCATTTAATTTGTATGAGAAAATTCTGCATACAAGAAACTGACAGAGCTCAGAGAGGTTTCATAACTTACCCAAAGTCACAGAACTAGCTAGTGGCTAGGCTGTGATTTGATACTTGTCTCAGGATTTAAAAGGAAAAGAAAGTATACTATTCTACTGCTATTGTGTACATCAAGATGTCAAATGAGTCTTCAAGTAATGGCACCTGGAACACACTTAATTAAGCTTTCTACTTCTTGAATGCAGTTATTTCCCTTGATTCTCAGATATCCAATCATTTCTAGTTTACACAAGTCCGCAAGAAATGCTGTTTCTACTGAAGCCCAGTAGTGAACATTGTAGGGACACAGTAGAGCAATTTATTCTTTCATCCAACACCTATTTGTTGAGCACTGATTGAAGGTGATAAAGACACAACAGCAAAGACAATAACAAAACCCCAAATGTTTGCCACTTTACGGCAAAAAGAGAAGTTGAAACTGAATGTCACAAGAGTTTAGGTATCCAATGCCAATATACTGGTTGGAGACCATGAAGTTAATTTCTAACGTGGTAAGGGACTCTGCCTAGAGTCTTGGACTGAAAGTCGTGAGTTGCAAATTCTTGTCTTCTCCTAATAGGAGAAAATAAACACCACTTATTGGGTATATAAATGTGTGCGTCAGAATAGGCTATGTATTGACTAAAATGACATCTTTTTACTGTCTCAAAATATCCGATGTGACAGATGAGAAAAATGAGGTTACGGGGCTAGGGCTAGAATTTCCAACCAGGGTCTAAAGTGCCATTGATCTGAATTTCTTAGACCCTCTTAATGTTCTACTGTGAACAAGTCTGTTTATTCCTGTCAACCCAGTCAGCTCATCTGTAAAAAAGGATTGCTGGATTCTATTCTAATTGTTGCTAATCTTCCCTTCAGCTCTGAGCTTCCATGCATACAAGTGAGCAAGAATCCTCTTACTAGTGTCTAGACATAAAGAACTTGCACATGGCCTTGTACTTAGTTGACTTTCAAAGAAATGGAGAAATAATTAAGCAGTTCATTCTTTTTTAAGGTTTTTGAGAGTCCTTTAGTAGTCTTTGAGACACTTAATTGATGATAAGTTCATTACTTGGATAAATTCTGACAATGTAATAGTGATGAATCTCAGTTTATACTAACTAGATGATAATTTGTAGTATGTTATATAATTATTTGGCAGCACATTCCTATCCTAATTATGTTTCTCTCGGGCTGATATTAAAATCTATTTACAATTCCTGAGCACATAGTTAGTTTGGGTTGTAAGGAATAGTCATAGATATGAGTGTGTTATTAAATATACACAAAAATTAATTGAGTTTTATGAATAATCAATGATTTCCTGAAGGGGTTTGCAATTTGTTTATATTCTTAGTGTACAAGATGCCCTTTTGAGAATTCTCTAAAATCTTCAATGAGTAGATTTGGAAAAAGACTTAGATTTGTTTTGATCTGAATTAAGAGGTAATAAAAATCACATATATGCCTCAGAAAATGCTCTAATGCTTAATTCCAGCTACATCAAAATTTGGCTGTAATAGGCAATAAGAGAAATTATCTTTGCAGCCAAATTGGGGGCAATTTAAAAGGAATCATATAAAGAGTTTGAAGACTGTATCAAAGCATATCTTAAGCTCAAGTAGAATCAATGAACCTCAGCTCTATTTAAAATTTTAAGGATGTCTGTGTCCCTCAGTATGCCTTTCTCAAGGGAAAGGATCCATAGTTTCTATCAGATTCCATAAAGAGGCCTGAAGACTGAAGTAGGTTAGAAATCACTTTGTTATGTTAATTATACCTGTTTCTTCAACCATTCATAAATGCAAAGTGAAAGTGAAGTCACTCAGTCGTGTCTGACTCTTTGCAACCCCATGGACTATTGCCTACCAGGCTCCTCCATCCATGGAATTTTCCAAGCAAGAGTACTGGAGTGGGTTACCATTTCCTTCTCCAGAGGATCTTCCTGACCCAGGGATCGAACCCAGGTCTCCCACGTTGCAGGCAGACGCTTTACTGTCTGAGCCACCAAGGAAGCTGCAAGAATCATAAATGCAAGATGAAAAATCATAAATGCAAGATTCCACCAAAAAGATCACTCCACTCTACTTTCCCCATGACTGTTAGTCATGTTTTTTTGTCTTAAGGGTGATCCTGTAAGATGTAAATGTCACCATTTATTCAGCTAACACATATTGGATGTTTTCAATGTGCTAAAGACTGTGCTGGGGTAAAAGGGGAGAATAAAATACTTGAGACTGACACATATACACTACTGATACTATGTATAAAATAGATAGCTAATGAGAACATACTGTATAGCTCACTCTGCAGTGACTTGAATGCGAAAGAAATCCAAAAAAGAGGGGATGCATGTATACGTATGGCTGATTCACTTTGCTGTGTAATACAGACTCACAGGCAAAAGGAGAAGAGGGCAGCAGAGGATGAGATGGTTGGATAGCATCACTGACTCAATGGACATGAACCTGAGCAAACGCTGGGGGATGGATAGCGGGAAGCCTGGCTTGCTGCAGCCCATGGGGTTGCAAAGAGTCAGACACGACTTAGTGATTGAACAACAGAAACTAATACAACATTGTAAAGTATGCTCCAATAAAAATTAATTTTAAAAAGGAGAGGATTATATCTCTGAAAAATAATATGTATTATATATGCATATTATATATATACTACTACTACTACTAAGTCTCTTCAGTCGTGTCCGACTCTGTGCGACCCCATAGACAGCAGCCCACCAGGCTCCCCCCTTCGCTGGGATTCTCCAGGCAAGAACATTGGAGTAGGTTGCCATTTCCTTCTCCATATTATATATATATATAATCAACACAACTTTGTGAATCAACTATACTTCAATTAAAAATGAATTATAAAAAAAAAAAAAAAACTATGGAAAATTCCAGTGTACTGGATGAGGTTGTTTAGTAGAGGACTTAGTAACTTGCTATTTGCTCTATCTGTAAAATGGGAATGCCACAGCACAGAACTCATGTTGTTTTGAGAATAGTTAAATGCAACAATACCCTAAAAGCATTAAGCAGCTCACCACTGACACATGAAATATTCCACATGTTACAGATAACCATCATCAGTATTATTAGAAGTAGGGTATCTAGACAAAACCACAAGAGTATACAGTGCTTCCCAATCCTAATTCTAGCCCTGTCATCTCCCCCACCACATCACAGTAGTGGTTCCCAAACCTTCCTTCAGCCTGAATGACTTTCGTCATCTCATAAGATCCCATCTGATGTCATTCAATCTCCATGCCAAACTTAACACATTACATCTTCCTCCTCACCCTTCCTCCAACCAACCTGTTTCTCCTCTGGTCTCTGTCTTGGTAACTAGAAATACCATTCAATTACTCAAGCCAGAAACCTAGGAATCTCCTTGACTCTCCCTCACCTTTCCAATTTATTAGTTACTGAATGCTGAAGATTCTGCCTTCTAAATATGTTCCATATTCTATCTCCTTTTCTCCGTCACTTTCATCATCTTCCTCCTGTACTAGAACAATTGATCCCTTGGTCACAAATCCCCTCCCTCTCTTTTACTCCATCCAGCCTCCTTGTAGCTGGATGTTCATTTTAGGTAAAATATCTGAGCTTATCCCTCTCATGTTTGAAATTCCAGAGTACTCTCTCCCACCCTCTTATTGACTTAAGCACAAAGGCCACATTGTTTAGAGTATCATGCAAGTCCCCCACTTCTTGTGTACATTACCATTATGACAAGTACACAAGAGATCAAACCAGCCAATACTAAAGGTGATCAACCCTGATTATTCATTGGAAGGACTGATGCTGAAGCTGAACCTCCTATACTTTGGCTACCTACTGAGAGGAGCTGACTCTTTGGAAAAGACCCTGAGGCTGGGAAAGATTGAAGGCAGGAGGAGAAGGGGGTGACAGAGGATGAGGTGGTTGGATGGCATCACTGACTCAATGGACATGAGTTTGAGCAAGCTCCTGGAGATGGTGAAGGATAGGGGAGGCTGGTGTGCTGTGGTTCATGGGGTCACAAAGAGTCAGACACGACTTAGCAACCAAACAACAACAACACAAAAATAACTATTACTGTGTGTATTACACAATTTTAACAATTTCATTAATATTCTTTTTACAAATTCCCCTTTCTTGATGAAGGCTGATTACATGAAAGAGATTAAAGTTCCTGAAAGACCACTAAAGGGATTTAAAATTAGGATCAAATTAATTCTAATATGCAAAGAGATGTTGTAGTAGAAGAGCCATGTAGGTCTGAATTCCTGACAGTAGGAGGAAAAGTTAGTAAGACTCCTCATAGTACCTGCAACATCACCTATAGTACAGCCTTTTAGAGTGGAATGCAGCTCTTTGAACAAAGATCAGTGGGCAGCTTATCGAGCTTCCTTGGCTTGATGGATTCATTACTTAAGATAAAGATCCTATCCCATCCTTCTACCTTTGCTCTCACCAAGGACCATATGCTTTTATTTGGGTTCTAGAAGTCCAGAAAGACTTTGTACAAATCACTGACTTTCTTCCCACATTGGCCTCCTATTATAAATAGAACATAAAGAGTTCAGGATTGAAATCATACTTGGGTTCAAATACTATAACCATGCTCTATCCTTCAAATCTGTAAACTGATGATAACACTTCCTTCCCAGTAGCAGATAAAGAACGTGTTATGGCAGTGGACATGTTGTGAAGTGAAACAGTGTGAAAGTATTGGTTGTTCAGTCATGTCCGACTCTTTGCAACCCCTTGGACTGTAGCCCTCCAGGATCCTCTATCTGTGGAATCCTCCAGGCAAGAATACTGAAGTGGGTAAGCCATTCCCATCTCCAGGAAATCTTCCTGATCCAGGGATCAAACCTGGGTCTCCTGCACTACAGGCAGATTCTTTACCGTCTGAATCACCAGGGAAGCCCTATCAAATAGTAGGTTTGATCATTATTGTTACAGCTTTAAAATATGCTTGGTTGATATAAATGAGTGATTCTCAGCTCTGGCTATATGTAAGCATCACCTGGAGAGTATCAGTATCACAGATATCAATTAGTGATGGGGTACAGGCATTGTTGTTTTCTACAAAGTTCTTTGGAGAGTCTAGTGCCCTGAAAAACACCGATATAAATAATTATTTTCTAGGTCTGATAGCTATTAAATAAATTTACAAAATAAAGTCATCCAAAAAGCCAAAAAGGCAGAGAAACAGGACCCAGATCGTAAATTTTGTATGCTACAAAGATATTACGAGAGCAGGAAGATCATCACTTAATGATTTCATGACTATTTCTCCCTCAAAATGTTACCCTCGGGCAAATTTGAGGTATAGTCTTTATTACCACCGGTAAGAAAAAACCTTATTGTGAAAAGATTGCAGTGTATACAGCATATTCTCTTAACTTTCCAGCTTCTAGATTCATTCAGCTCTTTTTTAAAAAAATGGAATATAATTGCTTTACAGTGTTGTTAGTTTCTGCTATACAATGAAGTGAATCAGCTGCATGTTCTTTGCTATTAAAACTTTTCTTCCACTCTGGTCCTCTTACACATCAGATTTCGACCAACTTCCCCTGAATGTTGCAGAAGAGTTTATCCTTTGGGTTCATGTAATCTTCTAAAAGCTTTACTCTCTCCTATTTGCCAGGTTGCCTATTTCATTTTGACAGGGGGAATCTTTTTTTTTTCCCCTGCTTCTGTTGTCAGCAGCATGTACCCCTTAAATTGCATAATCTTTTCTTTCTGCACATGGATGATGCCATGTGGCTCTTCTAGTGGGATTACCTTCTGAAGCTAGACTAAACCCCATGGTATACAATTCACTTATTAATATCTATTAGTATCAGCTTGCTTTCTTCTTCTGACCATACCTCTGGAAAGAGAAGCTTATATAGTACTTAAGACTGAAAGACACTCCCAGATAGTACAGGTATTCCATTTACCAACACTTGGTGGAACATCTTTGACTTTCTTTGTTTTCACTTGGAGGCAGGGGGAAAGTGGCCTGGATTTACAGATTGCAAGGCACGATCTCCCAATGGAAGGGAACCCTAGAGTCTCTCTGTGGGTAGCTTGTATCTGTGTACATGTGTGTGGTTAGTATATGAATGCGAGCAGAGACGCACAGAGAAATTTAGAAAGTTTTCAACTTCAAACAAGTCATTTTCCCTTTTAATATATACTTTTGATATCAATACACCAAAATTGTGCTATCTCATAGGCCATAAAGATGAACAAATGAGGTGTGTTGTTCTAACAACGAATGATCATAAATGGAGTGGCTTAAAACAATACAAATTTATTTTCCAATAGTTCTGGATATCAGATGTCTAAAATCTGGGTGTTGACAGGGCTATATCCCTTTTGAAGGATTTGGGAAAAATCATTCCTTGCCTTTTCAAGTTCTGCTGCTGCTGCTGCTGCTAAGTCGTGTCCGACTCTGTGAGACCCCAGTAGACGTTGTCTTCATTCCTTGGCTTGTGGTCCCACATCACATTGTCTTGTATTCCCTCTTCTTCCATCTTCCCATCACTTCTCTGCCTTCTGAACATCAGTGTCCATCTTATAAGAACCCATGTGACTACATTGGGCCCATCTGAATAAACCAGAGTTGTCATTGTTGTTTAGTTGCTAAGTCCTGTCCTTCTCTTTGCAACCCCATGGACTGCAAAGTACCAGGCTTTCCTGTCCTTCTGTATCTCCCAGTGTTTGCTCAAACTCATGTCCATTGAGTCAGTGATGCCATCCAGCCATCTCATCCTCTGTTATCCCCTTCTCCTCATGCCTTCAATCTTTCCCAGCATCAGGGTCTTTTCCAATGAGTTAGCTCTTCGCATCAAATGGCCAAAGTATTGGAGCTTCAGCTGAAGGGATTGAACCCTGATCTCCTGCATTTCAGGCAGATTCTTTACCATCAGAACCACAAAGGAAGCCCTAACCCAGAGTATCTCCCATAAATTAAGATCTTTAATCACATCCTCAAAGTTCTTTTTCATGTAAAGTAACATATTGACAGATTCTTGAAATTAGGATGTGGTCATGTTTAAAGGGCCATCATCCAGCCTACTCTTTAAGGAGATGAGTGGTTTTCTGTATATCAGGGTTTTCAGGGATCCAGTGCTATTTTTCTTACATTCCGCTGTTCCCTTTGTGGATGTGTCATAGTCACTTAGTGTTGTATGAATGTTAGTCTCTCAGTCGTGTCTGACTCTTTGCAACCCCATGGACCACCAGGATCCTCTGTCCATGGGATTTACCAGGCAAGAATACTAGAGTGGATTGCCATTTCCTTATCCAGGCAATATTCCCAATTCAGGGATCAAACTTGGGCCTCTTGCACTGCAGGCAGATTCTTTACCATCTGAGCCACCAGGGAAGCATTAATATGAGTGTCTTTTCCTTTTTGTATCAATAAAAACTGATCTAAGGCTCTACTTATACCTAGCTTGTTCTACTGATGACCAGTATTAAAAATTGTGTTGTCCAAGGTACATTCTGCTCAGAGGATAGTGTAATTGCAGCCAGAAGTACTATAGTTGGCAGGTGAGAAAGAGTTACACCCTAGAGATCAAGTCTTCTCAAAATTGCTTCTCTGAGGCTTGATATTATCAACTGTTTCCTGAAGATTATTCTTATGCTGAAATAACTTATTTCTATCTTGGTAAAACAATTATTTTAGCCACATCACATGTCACACATTTGGAAGCTGTTTGTTTGAAATTATTGACTAGAAACCATGTCTGATGGTTTAGAATTTATCCTGATATTGAGAAGGTTATAAAAAAAAAGCAATACAGTTCAGGTTAGTCAATATAAACTTCAAAGACATCTATTTTTCAATGAAAAGGTACAGTAATAAAAACCCTTATAAATATTACAAGAATCCCTCAAAATTGCTTAGGAGCACTTCAGGTTCCATTTTAAGGTTCTGCTACTATGGTAGCAGCATTATGCCAATTATTTGTGACATATGAATTGCTTTTAGCAATGGATGCTGAAAGTTTGTGAGTTTCTGTCTTCATATCTCTACATTGCCTTCTGGAAAATAATTCATTTGAAACGTAACATAGGCATCTTAAGATAACAGAACACATTATGAAATGACTTTTACCCAGAGACTTTCTAAGTGTCTTATAGACCAACTCTCTCACCAATCACAAGAATTAGACCCCCAAACTATCTTCACCTAGACTTGAATGAGGGCTGTCAAGACAAACTAAAATATGGCCTTTGTGATGCTCAGGCTGTATGTGATAACATTTCCTGATCGAAATCCAAGAGGTAGTCTTTTCCAAGAACAATAGAGCTAGATCAAGAAGAGTCAATATTATTGTGAACAAAACCATGAGGTTCTATTGTAAAAACTCTAGAGAGCAGCTGGGCCAAGGTGGTGCCATCACAGTTATTGGACAAGCACTATTAAGAAAAGTTATGACCAACCTAGACAGCATATTAAAAAGCAGAGACATTACTTTGCCAATAAAGGTCCATCTAGTCAAAGCTATGGTTTTTCCAGTAATCATGTATGGATGTGAGAGTTGGACTATAAAGAAAGCTGAGTGCCGAAGAATTGATGCTTTTGAACTGTGGTGTTGGAGAAGACTCTTGAGAGTCCCTTGGACTGCAAGAAGATCTGAGCAGTCAATCCTAAAGGAGATCAGTACTGAATATTCATTGGAAGGACTGGTGTTGAAGCTGAAACTCCTTTGGTTTCAATCCTTTGGCCACCTGATGTGAAGAACTGATTCATTGGAAAAGATCCTGATGCTAGGAAAGATTGAAGGCAGGAGGAGAAGGGGATGACAAAGGATGAGATGGTTGGATGGCATCACCGACTCAATGGACATGGGTTTGGGTGGACTCTGGGAGTTGGTGATCGACAAGGAGGCCTGGCGTGTTGCAGTCGATGGGGTTGCAAAGAGTCAGACATGAGTGAGCAACTGAACTGAACTGAACTGATATTTCAAAGTATCTTAAAAACAGAGGGGTCATTAGACTTGTTCTTCCAAGAGTCAACTGGCAATGAGTTTTGTTCTGCCTCTTAATAATTCATTTCAACTACAAAAAAAAAAAAGAAAGAAAGAAAAGAAAACTATAATTATTTTCTAACCACTGAAGCAATGGAATAGTCTTGTGGCATATCTATAGTAGCCTGATACAGAGAAAGCCTTCATTTAGGTGTCAGTCACCCTTCCCGTCACTGGTTTAAGGACTGTGTTATCTAGATAGAATGGAACGTCATAAGTATGCAGACTATGTAGGACTTTTAGTATTTTTCTATTGTTCTCTGTATTAGCCAGGGTGCTCCAGAGAAACAGAACCAATAGGAAATGTACATGAAGAGATTAATTATGAGGAATTGGTTCATGTAACTATGGAGACAGAAATGAAATGAAGTGAAAGTCACTCAGTCCAGTCTGAATCTTGTGACCCTGTTACAGGAAAGGGGATCCGTTCTGGAACCCAAAACTGGGCTCTTGTCTAACACTCAGAAATGAATTGTCTGAGGAGACACATGTGCTGACAAGGCAAGAGACTTTATTGGGAAAGGGCACCCTGGTGGAGAGCAGTAGGGTAAGGGAGCCCAGGAGAATAGCTCTGCCACGTGGCTCTTAGTCTCTGGTTTTATTTTGATGGGATTCGTTTCCAGGTTGTCTTTAGTCAATCATTCTGACTCAGAACCCTTCCTGGTGGTGCCCGCCTTGTTCAGCCAAGATGGATGCCAAAGAGGATTCTGGGAGGTGGTCGGACATGTGCTGTCTCCTTTTGACCTTTCCTGAATTCTTCTGGTTGGTGGTGGCTTATTAGTTCTGTGCTCCTTACAGGGACCTCCTGTCATAAAACAACTCAAAATGGCCACTATGGTGTCTGGCCAGGGTGGGCAGTTTCAGTCAGTGTGCCTCCCCTAAACAACTCCACAGACTATAGAGTCCAGGCCAGGATACTGGAGTGGGTAGCCTTTCCTTTCTCTAGGGGATCTTCCCAACCCAGGGATCGAACCTAGGTCTCCTGGGCCTAGACCTCCTGCATTGCAGGTAGATTCTTTACCAATTGAGCCATGGAGACAGAGAAGGCTCACAATCCGCCATCTACAAGCTAGAGACCCAGGAAAGCTGTGGGGTAATTACAGTCTGAAACTGTAGGCCTGAAAACCAGAAGAGTTCAATGGTGAAAATCTCAGCCCTAGGCCTGGAGAAAGCCAGAGTCCCAGCTCAAGCAGTCAGGCAGGAAGGAAAAGAGGTGAATTCCTTCTTCCTCTGCCTTTTTGTTCTAATCTCTCAGGGGATTGGATGATGGCTACCATACTGGGGAGGATCATCTGCTTTCTCAAAAGCTTATTTATCTGGAAACACCCTCAAATATACATCCAGAAATAATGTTTAATCTGGGTACCCCTTGGCCCAATCAAGTTGACACATAACATGAACTCTCATCATCTATGAAAACCTTTGAGTTCTTATAACTGATTCTGTATGGACATAGAATATGATTAACTATGAATGGTATTTTGTTGGAGGCCTTTTTTGTTATTCAGCCCAGTTACATCAGATCAAAATAGTTCATCTTTCTTTATGGAAAAGAAAATTATTAACCTTCTCTCAACCATGATTATTTATGTTATATCTTTATTATACAAAGAATCAAAGCAAGCCTAGAAAAATAATTTGAAACAAAGTCATAAATATTTTTTAAGAAAGGAGAGAAGTTGGCATCAAGGGGAAAATTAGATAAGAAATCCATAAATCTGAATGACATTAGCACATAGAATATATATCCTTTTTCCTTCTGAGTTGCTAATGGAGGACCCACAATTTTGACCCTGAAGTCCCTAATAATAAAAACACACACATGACATATTGTGCAGTATTCATGAAGCGTAAAATTGTATTTATTCAGGAAAAAAAAACAAAACTTAGTTTGCCTGGCACTGATAACCGTGTTAGTCACCTAACATGTTAGTCAGGGTGAGCGAGATCTCTGTCAGTATGAGGAGGGTGACATATATCAGTTACTTTCTCTCTTCCTTGACCAAACCCAGCACATGACCACACCCAAGCTCAAGGACCCAAGAAATATAATCCTATATCGTGTGCCTTTCAATTTGGAAAATTGACAGTGGCTCTAATGAAGTCTACACTATGGGTCTTGCAAAATCAAGAAGACTAATAGGTACTCGATTAATCCCTACTATAGGTATACAATGGTATTGAAAGAGCTAGATTTTTACCATCTACCAATCTACATCAATAATATGATCTCAAGGAGTTATTTAATAAAAATAATTCTGTTAGGAAACAACCATTATTAAAATATTGGTGAAGTAATTAAGGGGAATGTGGCATCAATATAAATAGTATTGACAGCCATGTTTATCACTTATTAGTGTGTGTGATGTGATGCGCTTTGCACCATTAAAAATAATTTCAGTAGAGCCAAAAACAGTCCCTGGCAATACTGTCTTGATAAAGTATACACTGCCTAGGTCAGCACCTCCTGTTCAATTCAGCAAAGCACAGTAACAAAATTTAAAGTGTTGTTTGTTAGGAAAAAGTCAGTTTTGCAAAGAGCCATTTAAAAATCCCCATATAACGATTATACTCTTTATTTAAAAAACTGACATTTATCTTGATGTGACATTTTCATAATCCCTTAATGACTTTTAGTTGAAACACCAATGTTGACACAGAAAGAAAATCGTTATATGAATGCTATAAAATGCAATGTATACAACTATTAGACAATAGACTAGCCAGTCCTAATCAGTCTACAAATCATTATAAGCACAATTGTTTAAAAAAAATCAACTTTGGTGAAACTGACGTTGTGTTGTTGTTGTTAAGTCACTAAGTCATGTCTAACTCTGCAGCCTCATGGACTACAGCACACCAGGTTTCCCTTTCCTTCTCTACCTCCTGGAATTTACTTAAATTTGTATCTACTGAGTCAGTGATGCTATATAACCATCTAATCCTCTGCCACCCTCTTCTACTTTTGCTTTCAATCATTCCCAGCACCAGGGTCTTTTCCAATGAGTTGATCTTAGTTTTATTTCAATCTAAAAGTTTCTCATTCACCCATGTCCTGGAGAGTCCACGAAGTTGACGGCTCAATGATCTATGACTATACCTGCTTCTTAATTGTCATTCTAAGAAGCACTGACCTAGGTTCTAGGTAGAAGGTCAAGAATGGGGATTTTCGTGGAATATCACATAAAAAGTGTATGTGGAAGACCCAAGGTCAGGACCAACAAAAGCAGATTCATTATCTGTTTATTCCCTGAATCTGCATAACTCTTTTCTAACATTAAATAAGAGACATTTTAGATGAGTATTTGCCTCCAGGAATTACAAATAATAATAATTAGTTGAATGTTTGCTTTAAGAAAAACAAATCTGCACTCTCAATTGGTGATCAAATGCCTCCATAATAAAGTTTAAAAAGAAAAATCCACTCATATAAAGGACTGAAAATTCAGGTGCCTTGGTGTTTTTCTCAGTACCAGAAATAATATTTTGAACCTCAGTGTCCAGGTCTGTATCTTGACAAACAACTTGCCAGTTCCCTTTCAAGAGATAATCTCAGCTGCAATTACACTAATGACCAAAATGAAAAACTGAATTTTGAGTGACCCCAGCAGGTTAGCTTTTTATTCTCCAATGATATAAGAGGTCAGTTAACAAGACCTCTCCATGCATGCTTTTAAATGTTATTGATGGCCCTAAAGCAGTTCTACCCTTTTAAAAATCCTTTTGTGCACCTGGTCTTGTTATCACCATAGGAGTGACTTGCATGCTGTGGGCTTATGATTCATAGGGAGAGCTTCCTGTCATTTGTCTTACCTTCGTGACATTACAGTTTCACTAAATACTCCTCTTGTTTCCTTGTTAGCAGTGAAAGCACAGGAAGTGTCAGATCTGTGCTCCTGTATGTTATGTATGCGCTGTCTCCAAATGCTCCCTCCCCTTTGGTGTAAAATCATTCTAGGCTGCATATGTTAGGCACCTTCCAAAACCTCTGATAACTTGTATTGCTTTTCTGAAGACCTTTTCAATCCACATCTTCATAAACTGAAGTTATGAAAGCCATTGTTCCATAATGCAAATGGACAAGTTTTCCACAGAGCAGTGATTCCCAACCATCGCTGTGAAATACAGAAACTCCACTCTCAGAAATTCTAATTCAAGAGGTCTCTGGGATGGAGTCTAAGAATATCTGATTTTAAAACTTCCGGAGGGGATTCTCATTTGAATCCAGCATTTATGAGTTATGGGGATAACTGTCTTGAAAGTTTGATTTCTGAGTCTTCTCCATTCATTTCTATGCAGATACCAAAAAGACAGCACCCAGTCCTTCAGTGACCGGCCCCAAGGAAGATGATGCTGTTATCATTTAGTCACTAAGTCCTATTGGACTCTTTTGTGATCCCATGGATGGTAGCCTACCAGGCTCCTCTGTCCATAGGATTTCCCAGGACAGAATACTGGAGTGGGTTGCCATTTCCTTCTCCAGGGGATCTTCTGAACTCAGGGATCAAAACCTCCTCCCCTGGGTTGGCCTCTACCACTGAGCCACCAGGGAAACCTAAGAAAGTGATCCTCTTGATTTAAAAGATTAATGACAATCTTACCTCCAAAGCACGTGGAATTGTTTCTTCTCTGGACACCATCTCCAGGAATCCAAGCGAAAGACCACAGTCTAAGAAATTACCTCTATTTAGAACCTTGGTCCTTTCTGATTGCCTCTTTTTTGCTCCTCCCCACCAAATAAAAACCATACACACAAATGTTGGAACTGCCAGGATCCCAGCTAGCTAACACAATCAGACTTAAGAGGCAGTGAGAAGTACAAAAATAGTTCCATCTTTCTATTTATAAACAACCCTCTTTTCCCCTATTCATTCTGTGGGATAAGATGGGAAAGAGTAGAGAGGAGGGTTTCAGAGATATGCATATGTATAGATCTTCATTTAAATATATCTACATATCAGTATTGCCAACTCAACATTTAATGAGGTTTACTCTGAGGCATTATGATAAGTACTAAAGCTAAGGAGATCAATAAAATATATACTTCAGCATGCGATTACTCAGAAACCCAAGCAGTAGAAAAGGCAAGACTCTGTGCCATTATGGACAGCTCCAGATATTAAATATGTAGAGCATGAACAATTTTTAAATTTGATCAGCCCACCAATTTCTCCCATGAAGGTCAAGCATAATGTAATGAAAGCCCATAGGATGGAGGTCAGTGGCCTGGGTCCTAGCTCCACATTAATCATTGGTTTGTCTCCACATTAATCATTTGTTTCTATCTATTGAGTCTCTGAATTTCCAAAGCTCCTTCCTAGTCTACATCTCCAGGCTACTGCAGTGAACCTACTAATCATCTGTTTCTTCTTATAATTCTGTTTCTGATTCTTTTCCTTTATTTCTCTTTGGCAGATCCTGTTCATGGGCATGATGACTGAATACTATCATTACTTTTTCACAACCCTGGTAAGCATATCTGGTGGAAATGTATTTCAGACTATCACAAAATCTTTGGTTATTTTAAACTCAGCCCTGGTGTCGAAGGCAGGATATTGTCATGGAGGTTTGTTTTATTTTCCTACTGCTGCTGCTGCTAAGTCGCTTCAGTCGTGTCCGACTCTGTGCGACCCCATAGACGACCTCCTACCAGGCTCCTCTCCTTAAGAATTCTGATTCCTAAGAATCCTCTAAATCTAGAAATGCTAAACAGCAAGTGTCTTCTTTCCTTTCTTCCTTCCCTTCTTTCTTCCCTTCTTCCCTCCCTCCCTTCTTTCTTTTCTTAACTAGCATCAATGCATATGCATCCAGAAAGGAATTAAAACAAAGCTTCCATTAAACAGAAACTGCCAAAGTACAAACTATTAATAAAGAAGAATCATCTGTATTTGCTACATATATTAGAGGACACACTAAAGTGTATCTTGGCATGCTATCTGATGTGATTTCTCCACCTGTGTCCAGTAGACAGCTGGTTTAGCCAGGGGTCACTTGTCAGGTATTTGGAAAACAATCAAGATAAGGAATTTGGTAGAGGCTTTCCACATTGAACATTTTTCATCATAAGAAAAACCATGGCTCTAAGCCTGAGACATTCAAAAGAAGCTATACAACCTTAACTTCTGAGAGATTATCAGGTCGAGGAAGAATGATTTAAGCATTTAACACATCAGAATGATGTGTTAGCTCTCAGCCACACACACAATACACCACTCCCAACACACACACTCCATTCTCTTACACGAGAAGACACATGATCAACCTCCATTTTTAACCTGTAAAAGTGTGTCAGCTAAAATCTACCCAGATTTGTGGGATTCAATAAGAGTATGGTTTTCCCAAAGGAATCTGGCCAAGTAGGCTGGTGCATCAGGGAAAGCACAGCCTTTGAAACAAGGACCAGACAGGTCTCGGGCACCTGCTTCTGGAAGCAGGAAACTCCATTCCTCAGCTGAGCATCTCTGAGAGCAGGAAGGGCTGCAGAGGACATCACAAGACAAATGCCTTGGGGCAGCTGTTAAAATTATCACTGCTCCTGAGCTCGGAGTCAAAGAGTGGGACACAGGGCAGAAGCTCCTGAACTTAGGTTTCTGTGGTCTTCACTCCCTTATTGACATCCTGATGGGATCCTCTGTCAGAAAAGTCAAGGGAGACCCTGAGAACTAGGAAGTGTCTTACTTTGCTCACAAATATTGCCCATTCCGATCACCATGAACATGTACGTCTTACTCAAGGCGAGATGGCCAGCTGCCTCTGAACTTCCCATCCTTCCCAGGTGTATATGCCTTTAAGAGTTAGTTTTGTTGAAATTTGAGAAAAATATAAACAATGAAATCTAAGAAGGCTAGTCTTCAATGGAAGGACAGACCAGTTGCATTTACATGCTTACTTATTGCCTCATCCTCCACTAACAAGGGGATGTTGAAAATTGGCCCTCGAACTCTCCATATTCTATCTTGCACAGAAACAATTTGGAGACCAAATGAACTGTGCACGTATTTAGCGTATTCACATTAGTGTATTGTATTTCTGTACTGTTGAATTAATAAGGGAATCAATATGCATCCTGGAAGTTTCTCTCTGACCCCCTGTAACTTGAGTTAACTTTCCTTGTATTCATTGAGTGTGCTAAAGGAATCATTCTGCCTTGGATCTTATTCTTCAAATTTGCTTCTTTAAGCAATTTCCTTTGGTTTTATCTGCATTCTGCCATGCTTTGTTTTTGTTGTCTTACCAGTTTTGTTCATGAGTATTAATGAAACTTAAAGACAAAAGAAAATTAGTTACTTAGTGCAAGGGAAGTAGACATAACAATTTAAAAGGCAGTGCATTTTTTCTCACATGAGCCAGGAGTTCAGAACTGCATTCTTAAGATTCCACAGTCTACTGTAAAGTTATCTTGGAAGTAGTGATACAGAAAGGAGTTATTCAAAAGAATAAATGTGTATGCATCTTCCACACATATAAATCATGAAATGTTCCTGAGGTTTTCCTCTTTAGTAATAACTATCATCGCAGACAATGTGCTGTCTTGTACTTTCAATAAAGCAGTTACACTGGTAGTAAATTTTTATGGAAGTTTTTTTTTCTTTTATTAACCATTAAACACTATTTTGAAATTTTGGTTCTTTCCAAAATGTGAGATGATTTAATGACATGCTTTAGAGTCTAACCTTTGTTTATAGGAAAAAAGTTGAAATGATCACTTAAGTGTATTTTAAATACAAACCAACAAAACTTTGATTTAAATTCAGTTCAGTTTTTAAATTCAGCCCTCATATATAATGAAAAATACTAGGATGGGTTCAAGTTTTTTCCCCTGAAACATTATCTAAAAGAACAAGTCCTACTGTTAAGATATTCATATCCATACAACCACAGGCTCTAGTTTATTCTCTGAAAAGAACTGTTTGTTTCTTATTCTAAGCTTGAGTCTAGTGAGCAATTTTCATGCTCTCACTATACGAGACATGGGTTAGTTGCAATGAGCCAGGAATTCTTTTTTTTTTTTTTGCTGATTGTGATCTTCCTGTCAAATGCACATGCAAGATCCAAACTTCACCTCCTTTGCAGCATGGGGCAGAAAGTTATGAGGGAGACAGGTGGTAGTACCACTATGAGTGGATCATTCTCCACATCACCACTGAGAACCTCGGTTTCCTCATCTAGAAAACAAAAGCAGTGTACCAAATGGACACAGAGGCCCCTTTCAAATCCCCAAAGGACTATATCCTTAGGAACAAAATGCTCTAGCTTCCCAGAATGGCATATCCTGTGTCCGAGGGCATGCTAATTATTGGCAGCTTAATTCCTGTTCTCGGTTTATAAAAATTCTGCTGTTGCTAAGTAGCTTCTGTCATGTCCAACTCTGTGCAACCCCATAGACGGCAGCCCACCAGGCTCCCCCATCCCTGGGATTCTCCAGGCAAGAACACTGGAGTGGGCTGCCATTTCCTTCTCTATATACAAGCTCTAACAGTATTGCAAAAACAAATAGATGAAAATGAAAATTATTTATCCCTCAGAATTTGTCAGGCAGCATGCAAATGAAGAACAACAGGAAACGTTCTTTTATAGAACCAGTGTTATGATCGCTGCCATGCTTGTTTTAATCTGTTTGTTTCTTCTGTAAGCGTTAGCTCTCTTTTGCATCAAGAACACTGAAAATGTTAACTCTTTCTTCTTTTATCATTTTTAATACTGCACAGGACTTATTTGCTTTAGATCTGGAACTCTATAGGTACAGTGGTGTAAATATGACTGGGTTTCGGCTACTGAATATTGACAACCCTCACGTGTCCGCCATCATTGAGAAGTGGTCCATGGAAAGATTGCAGGCTCCACCCAGGCCTGAGACTGGCCTTTTGGATGGCATGATGACTGTAAGTATCTTTAAAATAAAATCATTTGAGATAATGTTTGATTTCCTCAGGGGTTAGGTTAAGACCCTCATATGCTTTCTATGGGCTCCCCTGGTAGCACAGGTGGTAAAGAATCTACCTTCAACACAGGAGACCCGGGTTCAATCCCTGTGTCAGGAAAATCCTCTGGAGAAGAGAATGGCTATCCACTCCAGAATTCTTGCCTGGAGAATTCTGTGGACAGAAGAGCCTGGCGGGCTACAGGCCCGTGGGTTACAATAAGTAGGACACTACTGAAATGACTTAGAACACACATAGCATGCTTTCTATCCTGCAAGGGAAATGTGTTATAACCTGTGCCTAGACTTGCATGAGAGGAGGAGGAAGGATTGTTATGGATTTTGAAAGCTTGTGCATGGCAACTGTCAAAAACTGCTCTTTTCAACTTCCTGACAGTAAGGGCCTCAGATAAAAAGGTAAATATGAGACAGTCACCACTGTCAGCTAAATGGAGGCGGAGCATAAACCAAAGCAAGGGGAAATGGGAAACGGGTTACCTCCTGGGAACGTGGCCTTGGGAAGGAGGGAGGGAAAGAGGAGGAGCAAGCTGCCTGTAAAGGTTCTTCAGAACCAGTTTGCTCTCCTTGCTTCTGCTACATCTCAGCAAGCAGAAGCACACATGGAAAAATCCCAATTTCCGTATGGTTGGAGTGTTCACACTCTTCTTGTCCTGGGTGCAAGAAGGCGCACCTTTGCAGGCACTGACGGTGCTTTACACCAGCCATATGTCGCTCTCAAAGCAGATGCCAAGCCTGCCTCCAACGGAGAGAGAGGTACTCTGCTGAACACATAAATTGCAAACTGCCTCATCAGAGAGCTTCTCACTAACATCATTTGTCTCTTGTTGTCAAATGTACCTACCTTAGCTTTATTTCTCTAATGAAGCTCCCTGTGTGATGGAAGAAAATTGCAGGAAATAAAAAAAAAAGATCTCTATGTCAGAACAGTGTCATCCAAGGGAAAAGATATTGGGAATGCGGGTAGGTAATAGCATTTTAAATTGGCATAGTATTTCATTCTCTGTTCCCATCATCGGGAGAAACTCTCTTGCTTTTAAGATGCAATTTACCGATAACTGAAAGGCATCATCTCACAGATAAATAAACTTGGGATTTCTCTTCTTTTTCTATCTTTTTTGAACAAGGTACAAATGAAAAAAGAAGAAGAAGAAGAAGAAATGAATGAATTAAGTGTTTCTGGATGATTTTGTGTTTAAGGTCCCTGTCTTTTGTTCAAACCTGAAATAACTCTTAAAATATACAAAGTGATCTGAGAGATAATGATGGAAAGCATTTTGATACAAATGAGCCTTGGGATGACTTGAAACATTGCTTTGAATAAGAAGTAGAAAATATCCAAGGAAATGCTAGACTTCTGAAATGAAAGATAAAGAGAGAGAAAGGGAGGGAGGGAAGGAGAGAGAGAGTTAAAAAAAAAAAAAAGCTGCTGGTATATCTTTCCTACTGGAGTTGTATTCCAGTGTGTTCAAATATGGTTCAAAATTTCTGTCCATGCTCTACCCCCACTTCTCAAACAAGCTCTCTATCACAGGATGAGATTGTGAGTCATTTTTACCTGTGTTCCTTGAGCAACACTGAAAGAGTTAGAACTTGGACCTACCTTAATACAGATGTGAATTCATGCCAGACATTAATTATTCATCACAAGTATGTCTTAATTTATTTTAAAAAATTGTCTGTTGTCTTCAATTATACTGAGCTGACAGAAGAGTTTGTGCATATTGACTGAGATGAGACAAAGCACTGAATAAGGCAGATAGAACAATACCATTCTCACCCAGTCAGGCCCACCAGTCCTGTGGACAGGAAGCATGGCAGCCTCAAGTCCCCAAGGATGAGAGACTGTCTAGAGTTTACTGTAGTCTTCTCATCCAACCAGAGGAGTCACTGTTATTAGCATTGTTATTGTTGTTATTATTATAAACTATAAAAGGAAATAGGGATTTATTAGAACAGAAGGTGGCTCAGCAGATTGCTATAAACGTGGGTAGAGCAACTATGTTAGATTATGACATTATTGGTGAAAAACAGTGGTAACTCTCAGTTGGCCACTAGAAGGCAGATCCCACTGTTACGAAGATAGAGCCTTGCCACTGAACCTGTGAAGCATAATGTTGACCTGTATTTTTCCAAAGAGTCCATTTTGCAGTTCACTGTTTCCTTTTGGCTAATTTGGGAGTAGAGAAACAGTCACAGGAAGCTTACAGGGCAAGTATAATAGGGGAAGTGAAGTTGCTCAGTCGTGTCCGACTCTGCGACCCCATGGACTACAGCCTACTGGGCTCCTCCGTCCATGGAATTTTCCAGGCAAGAGTACTGGAGTGGGGTGCCATTTCCTTCTCCAGAATAATAAGGGAAATCAACTCTAAATATTCACTGGAAAGACTGATGCTGAAGCTGAAGCTCCCATACTGTGGCCACCTGATGCAAAGAGCTGACTCACTGGAAAAGACCCTGATGCTGGGAAAGATGGAGGACAAGAGGAGAAAGGGGTGAAAGAGGATGAGATGATTGGATAGCCCATCACCAACTTGATTGGCATCAGCTTGAGCAAACTCTATGAGATAGTGAGGACAGGGAAAACTGGCATGCTGCAGTCCACGGGGCTGCAAAGAGTCAGACACAACTTAGCAACTGAACAACAACGGCAACAATAAGGGCATCTGATGGACTGATGGTTGAGTCAAGAAAGCACACCCCAAGTCCCTAAGACCAGGTCCAGTGTTATCAAGTCTTTGTTCTCAAATAGCCTCTGAACTCAAACTCCTTCTTCTCTACCTTAAAGATAAAAACTCCTTTAGTTTCAGTTCCACTGTGTCTATATATTTCAGGTCCATATTTCATTCATTTTTTTTCCTAAATTTTTATTGGAGTATAGTTGCTTTACAATGTTGTGTTATTTTTTCGCTATGAGTCAGGCGTCAGTCAGTTCAGTCACTCAGTTGTGTCCAACTCTCTGTGACCCCATGGACTGCAGCAAGCCAGGCTTCCTTGTCCAAAACCAACTCCCTGAGTCCACCCAAACCCATGTCCATTGAGTCAGTGATGCCATCCAACCATCTCATCCTCTGTTGTCCCCTTCTCCTCCCACCTTCAATCTTTCCCAGCATCAGGGTCTTTTCAAATGAGTCAGCTCTTCACATCAGGTGGCCAAAGGATTGGAGTTTCAGCCTCCACATTAGTCATTCCAATGAACACCCAGGACTGATCTCCTTTAGGATGGACTGGTTGGATCTCCTTGCAGTCCAAGGGACTCTCGAATCTTCTCCAACACCACAGTTCAAAAGCATCAATTCTTCGGCGCTCAGCTTTCTTTATAGTCCAACTTTCATATCCATACATGACTACTGGAAAAACCATAACCTTGACTAGATGGACCTTTGTTGGCAAAGTAATGTCTCTGCTTTTCAATATGCTATCTAGGTTGGTCATAACTTTTCTTCCAAGGAGTAAGCATCTTTTAATTTCATGGCTGCAATCACCGTCATCAGTGATTTTGGAGCCCCAGAAAATAAGGTCTGTCACCATTTCTACTGTTTCCCCATCTATTTTCCATGAAGTGATGGGACCAGATACCACGATCTTCAATTTCTGAATGTTGAGTTTTAAGCCAACTTTTTCACTCTCCTCTTTCACTTTCATCAAGAAGCTCTTTAGTTCTTCTTTGCTTTCTGCCATAAGGGTGGTGTCATCTGCATATCTGAGGTTATTGATATTCCTCCTGGTGTTCTTGATTCCAGCTTGTGCTTCATCCAGCCCAGCATTTTCATGATGTCCTCTGCATATAAGTTAATAAGCAGGGTGACAATATACAGCCTTGACATACTCCTTTTCCTATTTGGAACCAGTCTGTTTTTCCACGTCCAGTTCTAACTGTTGCTTCCTGACCTGCATACAGATTTCTCAAGAGGCAAGTCAGATGATCTGGTATTCCCATCTCTTGAAGAATTTTCTACAGTTTATTGTGATCCACACAGTCAAAAGCTTTGGCATAGTCAATAAAGCAGAGATAGATGTTTTTCTGGAACTTTCTTGCTTTTTCGTTAATCCAGCAGATGTTGACAATTTGATCTCTGGTTCCTCTGCCTTTTCTAAAACCATCCTAAACATTTGGAGGTTCACAGTTCATGTACTGCTGAAACCTGGCTTGGAGAATTTTGCTCATTGCTTTACTAGCATGTGAGGTGAGTACAGCATACATCTACATATATTCCCCCCTTTTCTGGATTTCCTTCCTATTTAGATTACCACAGAGCAATGAGTAGAGTTCCCTGTGCTATACAGTAGGTTCTCATTAGTAATGTTTTATACATAGTATCAATAGTGTACATACGTCAGTCTCAATCTCCCAAGTTATCCAACAGCACCCTTCCTCACTTAGTGTCCATATATTTGTTCTCTATGTCTATATCCGTGTTTCTGCTTTGCAAATAGGTTCATCTTTACCATTTTTCTAGATTCCACATTTTGGGCTAATATGAAATATTGGTTTTTCTCTTTCGGACTTACTTCATTCTTGCATCTCTAGCATTTGCTGCTTCCAGTGCTTGGAACTTTCCCCTATTCATGTTTGCTCAAAGGTTACATCACTGAAGACACCTTCTATGAACCTGCTACCTAGTCTAGAACCCTCTCTTCCTCTTATTCTCCCTCCCCTAACCTGTTTTACTTTTCTTTGTAGCCCTTATGCCAATATGTCATATTCAGATTTGTTTGTTTGTTGCCATCACCTACAAGAATATAAACTCCATGAAGCTGGAAATTTTGTCTTTTCATATTCTGCTCTGTTCTCAACACTAGGGAAAGGCTGGCACAAAACAGGCCTTCAATAGACATGTATTTAATAAAAGAATTAATGTACTAAATAATGGAGGTCTGCTACGTATGAACTGAGGTCTACTAAGACTCAAGATATTAAAGGAAAAATATTCACATAGCCCGGAGATAATACTGCAAAAGTCCAAAGAGAGCATCTATAAATGAGAAATGGGCATGATTAATAAAAATAGAGATTATTCTAAAGTAATAATATTATTTCAAAAATTAGACATACACTAACCACTATTAAGTAATACTCTTTTAATGGACTTGCTTTCTCCAAAATTGCATGCCATTTCTCACTGTTCTCCAAAGGGAATCTCCCTGTAGCCCTTTATCTTTGTGTGTGCCACGTACATGTGCCCTTATGTGCCCTTATGAACATTAAATATGGGATATTTTCAAAAAATTATGTATTTTGACATTCCATCTACTTATCTACTTTTCTTTTCAATGTTTTAACAATTAAGAATTTCTTAAAACATTATACACTAAAAATATCTTCAAAACATATTATTATGTCAGAACACATTCAAACCTAAAAATATGTTAAGCCCAGAATTTTGACTTCAGACGTAAGAAATATATATATTAATAATAAAAAAAATTGACATTAAAAACAGGGTCAAAATTGAGTTAATTAAGAAAACTGTTAACAGAGTCAATAGTACAAAAATAGTGAAACTCATTATTTAAAAACACCTTGTGATTTTAAATAAAGTGTTTTATCAACTGAAGTGTTAGTTAACTGAACAGAGTGATTTTGTAAAATGTACTTCATTTCTTTTCCCTACATTTAAATTTCTCTCTTAGACTAATTCACTCTATTGGGTTTTGAGGATAGACTTTGGTAATGGAGCAGCACATTCTCAGATGGATTCTTCTCTGATTGTGAACCAAAATTCTGCACAATTCAATATGGCATAGAGCCATGGAAACAACAAAGCATTGATCTGTCATCTGCCTTCCCAGTTCTTCAAATGCATTCACAATGTGAAGTTAAGTATCTCACATGTAACTGTTTCCTGTAATGATGAACCATAGAGGAGACAACTTTGAGTCTCCAACTTGAGTGTCACTCTGACTGTCTACTGCCCTCGTATCTACCCTTGTGATACAAGAGGCAGTGGGATTCCGTAGAAAAAGCAAGATCTTTCCAGATTAAGAAAACCTAGTTTAGTCCTTCCTACGTCCCTGAATAACTAAATATCCTAAATTGTGTAGCCTCTCTGAACCTCCTAGCTCGTCTGCATTCTGTATAATAATACTTTACAAATTCAATTAGGTAACGTACACAAAGCCTTTAGGACATAGTCTTGAATTTACGTAATGGTACCTGCTGTTTTACCAATTTCTATTCAATAAAAGAACAAAAGGCTTTCTGAAAGAGAGATTCTATCTTATTCAAGTCAGGGCCCAATTCTCTACAAAGACACACATTCTTCTGTTTGCAAGTCTAGTCCAAGATGGCCTGTTCCCTGGGATCTGTGTGACCTGTGTGACCAATGGCATCACCCAGTTCTGTTTTCCAACTCTGCATAAGTCCTCTTTTCCCTGTTCCTGTCTTTCTCAAAAGCTGGCAGATATTCATTGAGATTCTCAGTATGCCAACTTCTGTGCCAGATTTCACTAGAGCTGCTCTCTTAATTATTGAATTTCTAGATAATGAGTACAAGGTGGTATCTTTGCTACCTTCCACAACCTTCTTCCAAACCCAAGCTCATTTGCAAGTTGCTCTTCCCTACTTCCTGAGTGCTCACCGACTCTCCTAGCACTTTGGCTCCCTCAGAAGCATCCACCCCACCACCTTGTGTTCCCTTGCAGGGATATTGTAGCCAAAACATGAGCTTTCTCACCCTTATCAGAATCCTCCTTGTTTCAAGGGGCATGTCTCAGAAAAGAAGGAAACCAGCTAATTCATACTAAGAGGCACATTGCTGTTAGTTCTATGTGTGGGTGAGATATTAACATTTTAATAGAGGAAACTAGGAAATGAGGGGGATGAGGTACTATTGAAAGCATTTCCCTCCTAGAGAAACGACTTGTTTATCCATATCAGGGTAATGTGAATGTTTCCAAATTTGGAGAGAAGATGGAAAATCCATACATTTCACGTATTTGCTCTCCAAAGACTGGGTCTCCCTTCAGCACCCTCATCTCCTCTAGGTTTTTCCAACAACAGCAACATACCAGACAGGGAGCAAAATGTGGAGACTCCATAAGGCTATCTCAGGCTCTCATCCCTAAAGTAACATAGCATCTCATTGGTTTGTATTGGGGTCTCCAAGAGCTTCCCTGGTGACTCAGATGCTAAAGAATCTACCAGCAAAGTGGGAGACCTGGGTTCAGTCCCTGGGTTGGGAAGATCCCCTGGAGAAGGGAAAGGCTACCCACTCCAGTATTCTGGCCTGGAGAATTCCATGGGCTGTATAGTCGATGGGGTCACAAAGAGTTGGACACGACTGAGTGACTTTCACTTTCATTTAGGAGGACTCAGAAATCAGAAAAGGTGTTATATTCATAGTTATAATTTATTACAGCAAAAGGATACAGATTAAAATCAACAAAGGTCACAGATATCAAGTCTGCATTGACAGTGCTTTATTCTCTCAGCAAAGATGTGTGACAAAATGTATGAACTGTTGCCAACCAGGGAAGCTCATCTGAGTCTCAGTGTCCAGGGGTTTTATGGGGGGTCAGTCACATAGGCACAGAGCACCTACCTAGCTGGCCTCAGTTAGTCTCCAGTCACTCCAGAGGTCAAACTGATATGACAAGGTCCAGAGCACCAAGTGAACAAAAATAGGCAATCACCATGAGTCACACTGTTAGCATAAACTATTTGCATTACCCATGACCCCACTGATGCAAAGACATTCTGATTAGGCAGAATATTCTAAAGAGGTAATCTCCCAGAAGTCAGTCAAAGACTAGTTATTGGAAGGGTTTGAGCACCGTAAGTCCTCTGAGTTAATCCTTTATTGCACATCATTATAATTACCAAAATATTGTGCACTGGAAAGAAGCCCACTTTCAATGTGCCTCTTTTGTGATCCATGTGCTGTAAAAATATTCTCTTAGAGACACTGAGCATGTGGTGTCTTCTAAGCTTTATGTGTAAATAGAATGTGAAAACAAACACATTTGGAAGAATAAAATTTGAAACACTGGCCATTTTTTTGTATATATTTACTTAAAATGGCTTGAGAGTTGCTGTTTGGTAAGCAGGCCTCTAGCATAAAACTGTAAAGGGGAGGAAATTCACTGGTAGTTTATTAGTGCTATAAAGTACTTAAATGTCTCCTCAATCTAAGAAAACATTGTATAAAAAGGGAAGCATGGCTTTAGAATAAATGATTTTCTTCTTTGAATTGGGAAAGCACCAATCTGGCCTATAGTTTTGAATCTTATTACTTAGCTCAGTATAGAGACAACCTTGACAAAGAAAGTTGAAATACTAGTCACTAAGCTAAGTGTATAGAAAAGTTAGACCTCTGGAATTCCTCTCCTCACACTTCTCTATCAAATCAATCATCAATCAGCCAATTAGTGAATATACATACAAATGTATATTTTAAAAAGGTACATTCCAAGGCTCAAAAGTCCCAAGTCCCCATACCATGGTAGTTGAGAACATACGCTCTGAACTCAGCATTCATCCCAAGATGAAATCCTTGCTCCTTCCCTTACTGGCTTTATAACTTTAGGCAACTTATTATTAAAGTTATTTCTGGTACAATCAAGCCTCAATTTCTCTGTCTGTACTTGGGTTTTCCTGGTGGCTCAGATAGTAAAGAATCTGCCTGCCAATGAAGAAGACATGGGCTTGATCCCTGGGTCTGGAAGATCTCCTGGAGAAGGAAATGGCTACCCATTCCAGTCTTTTTTTTTTTTTTTGGCCCACTCCAGTCTTCTAACATAGAGAAGTCCATGGGCAGAGGAGCTTGGTGGCCTACACTAAATGGGGTGACAAAGAGTCAGACATGATTAAGTGACCAACACTTTCACGCTTCACTTTCAAAATGGGGAAAATACATACTTTGAAGGTTTGATTTCAGTAATTAAAGAAGATAAAATGTAAAATGCTTATAGTGTCTCAGTTCAGTTCAGTCACTCAGTTCTGTCCGACTCTTTGCGACCCCATGTATCACAGCACACCAGGCCTCCCTGTCCATTACCAACTCCTGGAGTTCACCCAAACCCATGTCCATCGAGTCAGTGATGCCATCCAACCATCTCATCCTCTGTTGTCCCCTTCTCCTCTTGCCCTCAGTCTTTCCCAGCATCAGGGTCTTTTCAAATGAGTCAGCTCTTCACATCAGGTGGCCAAAGTACTGGAGTTTCAGCCTCAACATCAGTCCTTCCAATGAATACCCAAGACTGATCTCCTTTAGGATGGACTGGTTGGATCTCCTTGCAGTCCAAGGGACTCTCAAGAGTCTTCTCCAACACCACAGTTCAAAAGCACCAGTTCTTCGGTGCTCAGCTTTCTTCACAGTCCAACTCTCACATCCATATGTGACTCTGTGACCCCTGGAAAAACCATAGCTTTGACCAGACGGACCTTTGTTGGCAAAGTAATTTCTCTGCTTTTGAATATGCTGTCTAGGTTGGTCATCTCTTTCCTTCCAAGGAGTAAGCGTCTTTTAATTTTATGGCTGCAATCACCATCTGCAGTGATTTTCGAGCCCCCAAAAATAAAGTTTGACACTGTTTCCACTGTTTCCCCATCTATTTCCCATGCAGTGATGNTCCAAAGAACACCCAGGACTGATCTCCTTTAGAATGGACTGGTTGGATCTCCTTGCAGTCCAAGGGACTCTCAAGAGTCTTCTCCAACACCACAGTTCAAAAGCATCAATTCTTCAGTACTCAGCTTTCTTCACAGTCCAGCTATCACATCCATACACGACCACTGGAAAAACCATAGCCTCGACTAGATGGACCTTTGTTGTGCTCTATAAATGTCATCTATTATGACAGACTGCCTTTTTAAAAGTCCCATTTTGTCAGTAGATAGGCCTTAGACTAGTCACTTAATTTCCCTGAACTTCAGTTTTCTGATCTGTAAAATTGATTATATCAGCCTTGAATTGAAATGATCAGAATATTTTTAAGCTTTAACAATTATCACCATCATGGTTTCTACATATCACTCATATTAAGTGTGAGTGAAGCAATTAATCTTATAAATACATCATAAAACCTTGGAATTATACAGTTTTCACAAAAAATTATTTTATTTTAAGCATGAAATATTAATTCCTTCATCTAACATTTTTTAAACAACTTTCATGTGTCAAGAACTGTGCTGGCCACTAAAAAATGAAGTTGAGCACTTTTATTGAGAAAGAGATATAAAAAGATTAATATATGAAAAATGCAGTGATAGAGATTGCCCAGAATAATAAGTATTCAAAGTAGACGTATTCTCTGGACTCAAAGACTGATAGAATACAAGATGTAATTCCCCTTATTTTCTCTTTCTACCTCCATCAAGACATGTTCAATAAATGTTGAATAAATAGATGCTGAATAAATCATGTTATTTTGGAAAACTACACATAGTCTTCATTCTGTGGCCTAGATTTTTGGTTTAACTGTACAAATTACTGGTTATCTCTATGACCCTACACAAATCAATATACTGCCTGGAGGTCAGTTTCCTAAATAATAATAGCTTGATTCATCTGTTCTGTTTATTTTGTGGGGTTGTTGAGAATTTCAAATGAACTAGTCTATTTGAAGTTGCTGTGAAAATCCTCAAGTAAAATGCAAAGGTATTGTATGATGTTATCCTTAAAGAAAAAAAAAAAAAGCACAAGGTAGTACTTCAGAAAATACTGAGAGTATTATGTGAAATTCTGCAAATGAGAGACATTTCATGAGTCGAAGAATGACATAGCCAACGCCCTGGCCCCAAAGGAATGTCTAGTTCCAAAGTCTATCAGGAAAGCAAGTGCTAACAAGAACACATGTTTTCTGAGCAAGCTGCAGAGGTGTGTTCTTCTAAGGGTCTCTTCAAATCTGCTATTGAATTTCATTCTATGACTACAGCCTTCTTGACTCTGATCAATGGAAGTGCCCAATATCAGTATCTTTATCTAGAAATCACATGTTAATTTTGCTCACAGCACTCTCTTTCTACAAAATATAATCAAGTAAATAGACAAGAGATAGGTAAACATTGAGAGACCAAATCTGATATTGAAATATCGAGCTTCTAAGTCAATGTATTGATAGTTGATCTTAACACCAGGTTTAACAAAAGATACTCCAAACATACTGGTTCCCTAAATCAGGTCTTTTGTGGCTGATTCAAGTTGATTTTTTCTTTTCTTTTTTTTTAAGAACTTGAAGCAGAGCCATGACTACAATTTACTCTGGGGTACCAAGGTATTATTTTAGAGAAGGATAGCTATGGGAGAAGGAAGGGTGTTCAGCTGAAGAATAAATGGCTGTTGAGATCAGACAAATAGGAGATAAAGAAGTGGGCAGAGTGATTACACAGGTAAAGAGGGATATAAGCAAAGGTGGACCTGAAGATGTGACTTGTGTTTTACTCCACAGACTGAAGCTGCTCTGATGTATGATGCTGTATACATGGTGGCTATTGCCTCGCACCGGGCTTCCCAGCTGACCGTCAGCTCCCTACAGTGCCACCGACACAAGCCATGGCGCCTTGGACCCAGATTTATGAGTCTGATCAAAGAGGCAAGTGACCTTGTTTACAGTTCAGCTCTTCCTTTGGCTTAGTGCTTCTGGACTTGTCCACATGGTGAAGTCTTCCCGTTTGCCTCTGTTGGCATGATGTCATTTGGTGAGGTCCTTCCCATTTGGCTCTGTTGGCATGATGTCTGTAAGAGAGGAGATGTCATCATCAACCCGTCTGCTGGGAATTCACTGGTAAAAATTTGTGTAGAAGAACTACCAGGAGCTTTCCAGTGTGATGGTGAGAAGTTTTCAAAAGCTACCAGATTATAACATGCACCTTCCTTTATTGCAACTCAGGCCCCAGCTGCTTCTGGCCCTCCACATGTGTTCATAATAACTCACAGATGCTTATTCTATGGCCTGTTGAGTCATGAGGTAGGTCAGTCCATCACTGAAGAGAATTAGAGATAGTTTCCCCATTCTCAGCCTCTAGTCCCAGTGGTTTCCCTAAGTCGTGGGTTCTATAAGACTGAACAGAAAGAGCTCTTTGTTCTAATGATACACTGATTATTTCACCAGTTGTCTGCGAACTGAAAAATCTGGTACCTTTCGAAACCTACGCCATGTACTGAAGGATTTTCAAGAGTACAGGGTTTAGGGAGGAGGTGAGTTCTCACTATTACCTTACCCTGGGCACCCTTCCGTTTTCTCAGAGACAATTTAACTTCTCTTCACTAGATCCTGTTCTAAGATCTTGAGATGCCTTCTAGATATGTATTCTTGGATTATCTCTGACTCCAACACACACCTCGGAGTGTGTCTGGATTTGACAAGAGGAAAGGTATTTGGGGGCAAGCGAGTCTGACTGAGGATACATATGCTGTGATGCTGTTCTAATGCTTTATGGGTTCAGAGATTTACCTCTCAAGTGGAATATCTTTATTCCTTTCTGCACTGGAGAAGGTTGGGGTGAGACAAAGCCTAAACAGAGAAGAATGGCAGGGAGCACAGTACAAGAAAAGAATGCCCAGTCAAGAGCAAGGGAGATATCTAAAGAAAGATACCTACATTGGGCTTTATCTCTGCTGATCTCTTGAGCACCTACAGGCTCTTCTATCTATCCTTCTTTGAAGTCTGACCCTAATCCATAAGGGTCAGGACCAGAGAGACAGGAGGTATGACGGTTAACAGGCTACCCAAGCTCCAAACCAAGGTTATTTACAAGGCTGAGACTGAAGTGTGGCAAGCAACAAATTGCCTTGGACACACGATCTAAGGAGGCACTCACTCTCAAATTTGAATCCTGCACATGCAGGAGACTGAGAAGGAATGCTTCCTTAAATTTTGTGCCCTGGGCACCTATCTTACATCACTCTATTCCTGGCAAGGTTATTTGGGTTTAAACTCCAGCTCCACTAACGTGTATGAGCAATATAACCTGGGTAAGTTACTTAGACTCCCTGTGTCTCAGTTTTCTCATCTGTAAAATGGAAATAACACCTTTTATCTCACATCAGTATTGTGAGGATAATGAGTGAAGTTAATTCTTAGGAAGAACAGGACAGGGACATAATAAGAATCTGAAATATGAGCTATTTTCTTACCATTGGAAAGGACTGCTCACAACAGCCCTCATCGGTTTTACTGAGGATGATGCCAGGAATTTAAAACTGGCAACAGCAACAACAGCAACAAAGAAATCACAATTGGGCATGAAATGAAATACCCTTTCTGACAGTTACACAAATCTGGCATACTGTGCCTAATAGGAAAACATCACACAGCCTCTCCTTTCCCCATAGTGATCATGGTGATGTCCTGAATCGCCATTCAGACCACCTTGATCTTTAACAACAAAACAGCTTGTTTCCTTTTATCTCATCCCAGTGCAAGAAGAGGCATGAAACCACATTACAGTTTGGGATCAAACATTCTGGAGCACCCCAAGCACCTTTTTTTCTTGTATTTGAGTTGCATACAAAAGTGAAATTACTAAGTCGTATTTAGATATGTGTAAAGAAATAATGAGCTCGAAGAGGAGGGACCACATTGAAAGCAAAACAGCATTTGACATTCATTTACTCCAAAGAATAAATTCCCCATTCTCAGACTGCACAGCTGGGGTACAAGGGGAGATGCATTTGAAAGCTTGAATTCATGTTTTCTTTTGTCTACTGAGTCACGATGTCTTCTACTGCCTTTGGCAGGGTTTAGGCACCTGCAGAGAAGATGGGAAATCAGATAGAGTGTGATGCCCTGGCCTGTTGAAAGACTTGCACTGAGGGCATTTTAAAACGAACTAAAACATGCAAAAGTGAGAACATAGAGATGTTTCTTCCAATGAATACCTAATACAACAAAACTTGGCAGCCATCAGATTTGATCTGTTCTTGTTTAGTCTCTCTGTTTTTGTTGTTGTTGTTTAGACTCTGTGACCCCATGGCCTGTAGCCTGCCAGACTCCTCTGCCCATCCTAGGCAAGAATACTAGAGTGGGTTGCCATTGCCTTCTACAGGAGATCTTCCCAATCTAGGGATCGAACCTGTATCTCCTGAATTGGCAGGTGGATTCTTTACCACTGAGCCGCCAGGGGAGCTCATCAGGCTTGATTAGGAAACATAAGTCCCTTGGTCCTTTCTTTGAGTAACTGTTACTTTCTAAGCTATCTCCAAAACTGTAATCAGAAATAATGTAAAGAAGCAAGTCAGCAGATTGCATGTATGAGAGAAGATCAAATTCGTCACAGGAGGTAAATTTCTCAAGCAGGAGGTACCTGCAATGTGCACAATCCACACATCGTTTAGAATCAGGAAGCCTTTCAGACAGGTCTCCCAAGCTAAATACCTTTCAGTGTTTCAGGCTGACCAGAAAGAAAGAATTAAAGAATATTTTAAACATGATAGGGTATGTTATAGTGTTATCTCTTTGAGTTTTTGCTAAATGAGTACATATGAGGAGATTATAAATCTCCACTCAGCAACCAGGACTCCATTATACAAGTAATATTAACTTAGGTAACACTAGTGGTAAAGAACCCACCTGCCAGTGCAGGAGACATAAGAGATGCGGGTTCGATCCCTGGGTCAGGAAGACCCCCTGGAGGAGGGCATGGCAACCCACTCCAGTATTTTTGCCTGGAGAATCCCCATGGACACAGGAGCCTGGCCGGCTACAGTCCATAGCAGAGTCAGACACGACTGAAATGACTTAGCATGCAACTTAGTACAGGAGATATCTCTCTGAAATTATAAAATGTGGTTTCTACTGTCTACCAATATAAATTCTATCCATATACAGCAGAGGAATGGCAGACTTCATCCACATTCATTTGAATCCTCACTGTTGAGCAGGATATGCAGGGTCCGTAGTGATCCCTTCGGAACCTGTTGTTAGACCATCATAGTGGGTTGTATGTCTGTCTCCAAGCTGTGCTTTTCCGGTCTCAATTCCTTAGTGCTTGCACAACACTGAACATAAAATGAGCACCCAAGAAATAGTAGATGAGTGGATAAGTGAACAAATGAACTCTTTTCATCTCCTGCTTCCATCCCAACACTCCCTGAACTCATTTTGACTCCCTGAACTTGCCGTATGCTCCTCCCAGATTTTTTTGCCTCTGGCTGAAATGCCTCCTCTGGGTCATCCTTTACAATCCAGTTCAAGCACTAGCTCATGACTATGGCCCCAACTCACAAACTCAGGCCCCTCTCCTTCATCACAGCTGTTGTTAGACCATCATAGTGGGTTGTATGTCTCCAAGCTGTGCTTTTCCAGTCTCAATTCCCTAGTACTTGTGCAACACTGAACATAAAATGAGCACCCAAGAAATAGTAGATGAGTGGATAAGTGAACGAATGAGCATCAAAGTACCCGAAGAACACACACAGTCTATGAACAAGTATTATAATCATTCACCCCTGCATGAATATCATATCCAGACACAATTCAATAAGACAGAAATGAGAGCCGGGACTAGACTCATCTACTGAGGTCATAGGTTCTAGTGGAAGAGTGAGTCAGGGGTGTTATGAAGAGACCAGGACATCACTTTGCTGACAAAGGTCCATATAGTCAAACCTATGGTTTTGACATTAGGCATCTACATATGTGAGAGTTAGACCATAAAGGAGGGTGTTGTTCATTTCCTCAATTGTGTCCGGTTCTTTGTGACCCTATGGACTACAGCACACCAGTCTTCCCTGTCCTTCACCATCTCCTGGAACTTGCTCAAACTCATGTCCATTGTTGGTGATGCCATCCAACCATCTCATCCTCTGTTGTCCCCTTCTCCTCCCGCCTTCAATCTTTCCCAGTAACAGAGTCTTTTCTAATGAGTCAGCTCTTCACATCAGGTGGCCAAAGTATTGGAGCTTTAGCTTTAGCATCAGTCCTTCCAATGAATATTCAGGACTGATTTCCTTTAGGATTGACTGATTTGATCTCCTTGCTTTCCAAGTGACTCTTAAGAGTCTTCCCCAATGCCACAGTTCAAAAGCATCAATTCTTCAGCACTCAGCTTTCTTTATAGTCCAACTCTCACATCCAGACATGACTACTGGAAAAACCATAGCTTTGACTAGATGGACTTTTGCTGGCAAAGTAATGTCTTTGCTTTTTAATATGCTGTCTAGATTGGTCATAGCTTTTCTTCCATGGAGCAAGTGTCTTTTAATTTCATGGCTGCAGTCACCATGTGCAGTGATTTTGGAGCCCAAGAAAATAGTCTCTCACTGTTTCCATTGTTTTGCCATCTATTTGCCATGAAGTGATGGGACCAGATGCCTTGATCTTCATCTTTTGAATGTTGACTTTTAAGTTTTAACATCAAAACAACTCTCCTCTTTCACCTTCATCAAGAGGCTCTTTTTAGTTCCTCTTCACTTTCTGTCATAAGAGTGGTGTTATCTGAATATTTGAGATTATTGATATTTCTCCCAGCAATCTTGATTCCAGCTTGTGTTTCATGCAGCCTGGCGCTTTGAATGATGTACTCTGCATATAAGTTCATAAGCAGGATAACAATATATAGCATTGACATGCTCTTTTCCCAGTTTGGGGCTTCCCTGGTGGCTCAGATGGTAAAGCGTCCACCTGCAATGTGGGAGACCTGGGTTCGATCCCTGGATTCGGAAGATCCTCTGGAGAAAGAAATGGCAACCCACTCCAGTATTCTTGCCTGGGAAATCCCATGGACAGAGGAGCCTGGTGGGCTATAGTCCATGGGTCGAAAAGAGTCAGACACGACTGAGTGACTTCACTTTCACTTTCACTTTTCCCAGTTTGGAAGCAGTTCGTTGTTCCATGTCCGATTCTAACTGTTGATTCTTGACCTTCATACAGATTTCTCAGAAGGCAGATAGGTTGTCTGCTATTCCTATCTTTTAAATAATTTTCCACAGTTTGCTGTGATCCACACAGTCAAAGACTTTAGAGTAGTCAATGAAGCAGATGTTTTTTCTGAAATTCTCTTGCTTCTTCTATAATCCAACACATGTTGGCAATTTGATCTCTGGTTCCTCTGCATTTTCTAAATCCAGCTTGAACATCTGGAAGTTCTTGGTTCATTTATTGTTGAAGTCTAGCTTGGAGAATTTTGAGCATTATTTTGCTAGCATATGAAATGAGTACAATACTGCATAGGAACCTGAAATGTTAGGTCCATGAATCAAGGCAAATTGAAAGTTGTCAAACAGGAGATGGCAAGAGGGATCACTGAAATTTTAGGGATCAGTGAACTAAAATGGACAAGAAGGGGCAAATTTAATTCTGATGACCATTATACCTTAAAAGAAATGGAGTAGCCCTCATAGTCAGCAAAAAATAGTCCAAAATGCAGTACTTGGGTGCAGTCTCAAAAATGACAGAATGATCTCTGTTCATTTCCAAGGCAAACCATTCAATATCATAGTAATCCAAGTCTATGCCCCAACCACTAACGCTGAAGAAGCTGAAGTTGTACAGTTTTCTGCAGACCTAAATGACCTTCTAGAACAAACACCAAAATAAATAAATAAATAAAAGTCCTTTTCTTTATAGGGGGCATGAATTCAAAAGTAGGAAGTCAGGAGATAAGTAACAGGAAAATTTGGGCTTGGAGTAGAACGTGAAGCAGGGCAAAGGCTAACAGAGTTTTGCCAAAAGAATACACTGGTCATAGGAAACATGGACATCACCTGAAGGTCAATATCAAAATAAGATTGATTATATTCTTTGCAGCTGAAGATGGAGAAGGTCTATACAGTCAGCAAAAACAAGACAGTGCTGGCTGTGGTTCAGATCATGAACTCCTTATTACAAAGAAGACTGAGCGCCAAAGAAATGATGCTTTTGAACTGTGGTGCTGGAGAAGACTCTTGAGAGTCCCTTGGTCTGCAAGGAGATCCAACCAGTCAATCCTAAAGGAAGTCAGTCCTGAATATTCTTGGAAGGACTGATCTGAAGCTGAAGCTCCAATACTTTGGCCATCTGATGCAAAGAACTGACTCACTGGAAAAGACCCTGATGTGGGGAAAGATGGAGGGCAGGAGGAGAAGGGGATGACAGAGGATGAGATGGTTGGATGGCATCACCAACTCAATGGACAAGAGTTTAAGCAAACACTGAGAGATAGTGAAGGACAGGGAAGCCTGGTGTGCTGCTGTTTATGAGGTCACAAAGTGTTGGACACAACTGAGCTACTAAAAAACAAAATATTGTGAACTGGGAAGGTAGACCCTGAGATTTAATCAGTTTGTTTTCTGTGTAAACTTTCCCATTTAGCCTCTTTTTTCTCAATTCCTTCTTCTACAAATTGAGGATAAAAATATCCACTTTATATGTCTGTAAAGATTGCATTTAATATATGGACAGCAGAGCAAAATATCTGCCCTACAGTGGTTGCTCAAAAAGGGTGTGAGTGAAAGTCACTCACTCGTGTCTGACTCTTTGTGACCCCATGGACCATATAGTCCACGGAATTCTCCAGGCCAGAATACTGGAGTGGGTCTCCTTTCCCTTCTCCAGGGAATCTTCCCAACCCAGGGATCAAACCCAGGTCTCCCACACTGCAGGCAGATTAAAATGAAGATCCTTGTTAAAAATGTATATCATATAAAGTGGTTGTCAGAAAGAAATGAGGCAACACATATAAAACCTTAAGTATATTGCCTAGCATATGTAAGGACCTCAGTCTTGCTTCTGATACTTGGCATCATCACTGCTATTACTGAGTCAAGATGATATTTGGCATCATCACTGCTATTACTGAGTCAAGATGAAGTAGCAGTGCTTGTAAAAAGGAAGACAGGACCTGGCACAGGAATATCAGGAGTTCAGTGAAGACTGGCATGCAGACACAGAGGCCAAATGCAATGATGCCAGGGAATGAGGGAGCTTTCAATCATCAAACACACGTGATTGTTCCAGTGGAGCCCAAAGACATTATTAGGTAACAATCAGGAGTGCTGAGCTAACAGAAAAGCCTGGCAAATCACATCTCAGGTCAATCTAGGAAATCATAGCTGAATGTGGGAGGTGAGGAAACTGAAACTCTCCTGCCTGTGACAAGAGCTACTCTGGACCCAGAATAAGTGCTAGCTGGCCATGGGGAAATCAGTGGGAACAGCTGTAGAGGTGTAACCATGTCAAAACATCTGGAAGATGAGAGTCTGTAATCACAGGTGCTGGAAAGGGCAATAAACTGTGCACAGAGCAAAGTGAATCAGGTTAAGTCAGTATTTCTTAGCTATTTTATGTGTTATGGACCCTGTATCAAAACTGATTTAAATCACAGATCATTATTCCCACAGAAGATATACAAATATGCTTACAATCTCAAGGACCTTATAAGTATGCTGGGCTCTTTGAAATTCATGTTATACAATGAATTACCATCTCACACCAATCAGAATGGCCGTTATTAAAAAGTCTACAAATATCAAATGCTGGAGGGGTTGTGGAGAAAAAGAAACCTCCTACACTGTTGGTACAAATGTAAATTGGTACAGTTCAGTTTAGTTCAATTCAGTGGCTCTGTTGTGTCCAACTCTTTGGGACCCCAAGGACTAGCACACCAGGTCTCCCTGTCAATCAACTCCCAGAGTTTACTCAAACTCACGTCCATTGAGTTGGTGATGCCTTCCAACCATCTCATCCTCTATCATCCCCTTCTTCTCCTGCCTTCAATCTTTCCCAGCATCAGGGTCTTTTCAAATGAATCAGTTCTTCGCATCAGGTGGCCAAAGGATTGGAGTTTCAGCTTCAGCATCAGTCTTTCCTATGAATATTCAGGATGTTTTCCTTTAGGATGGACTGATTGGATCTCCTTGCAGTCCAAGGGACTCTCAAGAGTCTTCTCCAATACCACAGTTCAAAAGCATCAATTCTTCAGTGATGAGCTTTCTTTATAGTCCAATTCTCACATCCGTACATGACTACTGGAAAAACCAAAGCTTTGATAGATGGACCTTTATGTTCATAGCAGCATTGTCTATGATAGTTTAGACTTGTATGCAGGTCAGGAAGCAACAGTTAGAACTGGACATGGAACAACAGACTGGTTCCAAATAGGAAAAGGAGTACGTCAAGGCTGTATATTGTCACCCTGCTTATTTAACTTCTATGCAGAGTACATCATGAGAAACGCTGGGCTGGAAGAAGCACAAGCTGGAATCAAGATTGCTGGGAGAAACATCAATAACCTCAGATATGCAGATGACACCACCCTTATGGCAGAAAGTGAAGAGGAACTAAAAAGCCTCTTGATGAAAGTGAAAGTGGAGAGTGAAAAAGTTGGCTTAAAGCTCAACACTCAGAAAACTAAGATCATGGCATCTGATCCCATCATTTCATGGGAAATAGATGGGAAAACAGTGGAAACAGTGTCTAACTTTATTTTTGGGGACTCCCAAATCACTGCAGATGGTGATTGCAGCCATGAAATTAAAAGACGCTTACTCCTTGGAAGGAAAGTGATGACCAACCTAGATAGCATATTCAAAAGCAGGGACATTACTTTGCCAACAAAAGTCTGTCTAGTCAAGGCTATGGTTTTTCCTGTGGTCATGTATGGATGTGAGAGTTGGACTGTGAAGAAAGCTGAGCTCCAAAGAATTGATGCTTTTGAACTGTGGTGTTGGAGAAAACTCTTGAGAGTTCCTTGGACTGTAAGAAGATCCAACCAGTCCATTCTGAAGGAGATCAGCCCTGGGATTTCTTTGGAAGGAATGATACTAAAGCTGAAACTCCAGTACTTTGACCACCTCATGAGAAGAGTTGACTCATGGGAAAAGACTCTGATGCTGGGAGGGATTGGGGCAGGAGGAGAAGGGGATGACAGAGGATGAGATGACTGGATGGCATCACTGACTGGATGGACGTGAGTCTGAGTGAACTCCAGGAGTCGGTGATAGACAGGGAGGCCTGGCCTGCTGCTATTCATGGGGTCGCAAAGAGTTGGACATAACTGAGCAACTGAAATGAACTGAACTGAACTGAACTGAGACTTGAGAACAGCCTAAATGTCCATAAACAGCTGAATGGATAAAGAGAATGTGGCATATATATACATACATACGTGTGTGTGTGTGTGTGTGTGTGTGTGTGTGTGTGTGCATGTATGCCAAGTTGTTTCAGTAGTGGCTGACTCTTTGTGACCCTATGCACTGTAACCCTGCCAGGCACCTATGTCCATGGCATGCCCTAGACAAGAGTGGGTTGCCATGCCCTGCTCAGGGAATCTTCCCAATCCAGGGATCAAACATTTGTTATGTCTCCTGCATTATCAGGTGGGTTCTTTACCATTAACACAAGCTGAGAAACACTGTGGAATATTGTTGTTGCTGTTTAGTCATTAAGTTGTGTCTGACTCTTTTACGACACTCTTTTGTGTCTGACTCTTTAGAGGAGCCTGGTGTGCTATATATAGTCCATGGAATTTCCCAGACAAGAATACTGGAATGGGATGCCATTTCCTTCTCCAGGGGATCTTCCTGACACAGGGATCAAACCTGCATCCCCTGCTTGGCAGACAGGTCTTTTACCACCGAGCCACCTGGGAAGCACATACAATGAAATATTATTAAACCATAAGAAATGAAATAATGCCATTTGCAATTTGGTTGGATCTAGAGATTATCATTCTAAGTGAAGTCGGAAAGAGAAAGACAAACACTGTATGATAGCACTTATATGTGAAATCTAAAATAAGATACAAATAAATATATCTGTGAAACAGACTGACAGTTATAGAGAACAGAGTTGTGGTTACCAAGGGGAGGAGGGAAGGATAGGGAGGTTGGGATTAGCAGATGCAAATTATTATATATGGGGTAGATAAGCAGCAAAGTCCTACTTTATAGCACAGGGAACTACGTTCAGTGCTGCTAAGTCGCTTTAGTTGTGTCCAACTCTGTGCGACCCCATAGACGGCAGCCCACCAGGCTCCTCCGTCCCTGGGATTCTCCAGGCAAGAACACTGGAGTGGGTTGCCAGTTCCTTCTCCAATACATGAAAGTGAAAAGTGAAAGTGAAGTCGCTCAGTCGTGTCCGACTAGTAGTGACCCCATGGGCTGCAGCCCACCAGGCTCCTCTGTCCATGGGATTTTCCAGGCAAGAGTACTGGAGTGGGGTGCCATTGCCTTCTCCGACTATGTTCAGTATCCTACAGTAAACCATGATAGAAACGAATATTAAAAGGAGTGTATATGTATAACTGAGTCACTTTGCTGTACAGCAGAAATGAACACAACATTGTAAGTCAACTACACTTCAGCAAAAAAGAAGAAAAAGTGTCTTAACTGGATATTTAAGGTAGGACTTGGTTGAAAGCATGTTTCAACATGTTGAACAGCAAAAATATAAATGAAACATGAGTTCTGTTAGGCTCAGATGGAGTGATCCCATGTAGAAATGGTGAAATATGAGTTTACATAAATATGGAGAGACAACTGGTGGAAATTGCCTGCTGAGAAATTCAAATTGATCAGGCATTGATAAGAAGTTACTGTTCTTGAGATAAAATAGTGTTTTAGATAGTTTTTATTTGGAGCCACCTATTCCCTGGTGGCTCAGGTGGTAAAGCGTCTGCCTACAATGCAGGAGACCTGGGTTCAATCCCTGGGTCAGGAAGATCCCCTGGAGAAGAAAATGGCAATCCACTCCAGTATTCTTGCCTGGAAAATCCTATGGATGGAGGAGCCTGGTTGGCTACTGTCCATGGGGTCGCAAGGAGTCGGACACAACTGACTTCACTATCTAACTGTCTATTCACTATAGCTTTCATTGAAATAGATAAACCCTCGGTAATTGTGGGTTTATAAAGATATCTTGGTTTGGAAGTAATCATCACCCATAAAGAGCTAAAAGGGAAAACAATTGTTTAAGAGAAACAAATGTTTCTTGAGTATAGCCCTAATTTCTCTCCAAACGTAGACCAAAATGAATTTAGGTATAAATTCATTCAGTTGATTCACTGAACCACTTGGATGTTCTGCTACCACCCACATATCAACAAAATCCCAGATAGAATCCATCATTTTATCTATTAAATTTATTATTGCTATAATAGGTCCAATGTTGGTGAATTATGATAAAACCAGTATATTAAACAAATACAACCAGTGGGACAACAAAATCAATTTATTTTGTTCCTGCTGCTCATTTAAAATTGTTTAGTGAAAATTGGACAGAGACTATGGGTTTTTTTTGTTTACTAAGATACTGCAGATGGTGATTGCAGCCATGAAATTAAAAGACGCTTACTCCTTGGAAGGAAAGTGATGACCAACCTAGATAACATATTCAAAAGAAGAGACATTACTTTGCCAACAAAGGTCCGTCTAGTCACAGCTATGGTTTTTACAGTGGTCATGTATGGATGTGAGAGTTGGACTGTGAAGAAGGCTGAGCACTGAAGAATTGATGCGTTTGAACTGTGGTGTTGGAGAAGACTCTTGAGAGTCCCTTGGACTGCAAGGAGATCCAACCAGTCCATTCTAAAGGAGATCAGTCCCGGGTGTTCTTTGGAAGGACTGATCCTAAAGCTGAAACTCTAATACTTTGGCCACCTGATGCGAAGACTCACTGGAAAAGACTCTAATGCTGGGAGGGACTGGGGGCAGGAGGAGAAGGGGACCAGAGGATGAGATGGCTGGATGGCATCACCGACTCGATGGACATGGGTTTGAGTGAACTCCGGAAGTTGGTGATGGACAGGGAGGCCTGGTGTGCTGTGATTCATGGAGTCACAAAGAGACACAACTGAGAAACTGAACTGAACTGAGCTGAAGATAATGGAAGTCCTAGAGTTTAAGTTTAATTTTAAACATAGTAATTAGAATATATAGTTTAAAACAGTAAGCAAATGCACAACTTGATTTTCCATCAAATTTCTCCTCTCCCTGAGCTCTGCTGGAAGACTCTGGGGAAATGGAGGGATGGTTGGCTGTCTTTCTTCTCCTGCCCTTGATGACTTCCTCAACACACTCTCAGCTGTTGGGCCTCCTTGCGTATGCCACATTGTGTGCATGCTGTCATGTCCAACTTTTTGTGATCCCACAGACTGTGGCCCACCAGGCTGCTCTGTCCATGGAATTCTCCAGGCAAGTTTACTGGAGTGGGTTACCATTCCCTTCTCCAAGGGATCTTTCTGACCCAGGGATCGAACCTGGGTCTCCTGCATTACAGGCAGGTTCTTTACCATGTGAGCCACCAGGGAAGCTCTAAAGAGCCTCTAACTGGGTCCCATATCTTGACTGCCAGCCCTTTTACAGCTGTTTTCCCCATAGAAGCAAAGTGATGTACATGTATGCATAGTAGGTGTTCTAACCTCTAGAAACAACAACTTGCTTACAGTTTCCTGTGTCTGCCATGCTTTTCTCCTACAGTGAAGACAAATAAGTTTCTCTTTTCTTGACAAAACCGATCTTACAAACCAGTCTTTTGACATCCTACTTTCAATCTGAAAAGCACTGCCTCCCATTCTTCACATGGGCTAACACTCTCCCAGAATTAATTTTCCTAGACCAACAAGCCTCTCCTGAACCTTTATTTGGGGACGGGTCCTCCAGTGGATTTCATAGCTCATGTATGTCTCTACGTTAGCATTTCACATGCTTCATTCAGACACTGTAAGATCTTTCCCCTGGACAAGGAGAAAGTCAATTTATCTTTGTATCTTCACATGGCCGTAGAGTAGGTGACAGGCATTGAAAAGATGCTTGTTGAACTGAACCCAGGAAGTTAAAATCTAGCAAACTTTATTAAATTTCACTGAGTTGATACTTAATTTTAAACTATATAAATAGTTCCTAATTGATCTAGTCCAAAATAAATTTCCTGCATAAGAGTGAAACACTATTTCATGTGCCCGAGTATATGGGATATCACTGAGTGCTAAAATAAGAGCTGTTTATAAAAATAAAATAAGGGCTGCTTTCTGCCACTGTTTTGCTATGAAAATACAATTTATTGATTTATTTTGAAGGAATGAAGATTACAAATTTGAAGACATAAACAAGATATTCAAGATAAGCTGTTAAAAATCAAAGAGTAAAAGATAAAATTCTCCACTGAGGCACCTATATTTGCTTTGATATTTATCTGGACTTTTACTTAAAGTGTCGGTATTGAGTGGTTTTTGTTTGTTTGTTTGTTTTTTTAATGGGATCCCGATGAAAAATTACAGAGTTGGAAAAGAAGTCCCTAGAGAAACATAAGGTCTGACATGATTTTCTCCTACTGTGGTTCCAATGAGTAACGCTACCCATTACTGCATGCCATTTGAGTTTGATTGCCAGGACAAGCTGTCCCTTGGATTAACTAGATGACATTGGACCTGGCAGCCAACTTAGTCAAATTTCTAAATACTTTTCAGACAAATACCCATTTGTATTTTTCATTCTGCACCTACTGAAAATTACCTACATTCTGTCTCTTAGCTTGCACTGTATACACGGACACCATTTACTCCAGCATCCTTTCACATTTAGGACATTTGGACCTAAAGAAAGACTGAAGTCTTCAGGTCCCTGCTTCGGTGTACAGAAAAATTACATCAGTTCCTAAATGTTCAGAGTTCACAATTTTAACCAATTACATGGGTTATCTCACTTATCATTAAGGTGCTAAGAGACCTGCTCCTAAAACATTCAGCCAGTAACTAGGTGAACCAGCGCCTGCCAGAAATGCTGAAAGGGGATCTCAGCATAAAGTGGGAGGTTCTGCCAAGTTCTCCTTAGTTTATATGATTCTAAATAACATTTTTATTTATGAAATAACATTCAAAGACTCATGTCAGTTATCGCTTTCCTTCCATTCAGCTACTAATGTCCTGGTCCTGCAATGTTGATTGAAGAACTTGCTTTCTATACCTCAGTCTATTATGTATGTGTATACATGTGTATATGTGTACATGCACACATCTGTTTAATTTATTTAAATAAATGTCATTTTATAGAGATATATGTGCACATATGTATAGATATATGTCTATTATGTGAGCATATGTATGTATATACATATATGGTGGTGGTGGTGGTTTAGTCACTAAGTCATGTTGTACTCTTGTGATCCCATGGACTATCAGGCTCCTCTGTCCATGGGATTCTCCAGGCAAGAATACTAGAGTGGGTTGCCATTTCCTTCTCCAGGGGATCTTCCTGACCCAGGAATCGAACCCGGGTCTCCTGCATTGCAGGCAGATGATTTACCAACTGAGCTATGAGGGAAGCCACACATACATATATATTTTGTGTGTGTGTGTGTGTGTGTGTGTGTGTGTGTATATATATATATATATATAAAATGTGTATATAGGGTGAATATTTTGTGGATATGCCTACATATATTCGTGTACATATAGGTTTCATTTAGGAATTTGCTTTACTATCAAACTAATTTAAGTTTTGGAATATATCTAAGTTATGCATATTTATTATTTATCCAGTTCATTCACTTTCATTAAAATCTAATATTCCGTCATTCATTCATTGAACCTAAGAAGACAATGGCACCCCACTCCAGCACTCTTGCCTGGAGAATTCCATGGATGGAGGAGCCTGGTGGGCTGCAGTCCATCGGGTCGCTAAGAGTTGGGCATGACTGCGCAACTTCACTTTCACTTTTCACTTTCATGCATCGGAGAAGGAAATGGCAACTCACTCCAGTGTTCTTGCCTGGAGAATCCCAGGGACGGGGGAGCCTGGTGGGCTCCCTATGGGGTCTTTGGGGTTGCACAGAGTCGGACACAACTGAAGCAACTTAGCAGCAGCAGCAGTAGCGTTTATTCAACTAATATCTTCTATGTACTAAGTACGTGGCAGCCACTTAGACACCATGATTGCCATAGTAAGTAAAACAGATCCCTTGCTCTCATGCTCTAGTCAGGGAATGAGGCATACTTAAAAGGGGATTTTTACTTCAGGTGATGATAAGGACTATCAGAGAAACAAAGTTCTGAGGAGGGTAGGGTGTCCTGAGTTCCTCGAATAGAGAAATGGGCATTGCTTTGTTACATGGGGTAGTTAGAAAACACTTCACAGATAATGAGAAACCTGAGCTTCTGAAAGTTTCTGAGTTTCTTTCAAAGTCCTGAAAGAAAAGAGGAAGTGGGACATGCAAATATTAAGAGAGCAATGAATCCAAGCAGAGGAACAACTCATGCATTAAGAAAAAAAAAAAAAATACTGATCAAGAAGATGCCCTGGAGGAGGAAATGACAACCCTCTCCAGTATTCTTGCCTGAAGAATCCCATGGACAGAGGAGTCTGGCAGGCTACAGTCCAAAGGATTGCAAAGAGTCAGACATGACTAAGCAAGCAAATATATACTTCAGAGTATTTCTCTGTTTCCCCATGAATGGATATTTTGGCTGCGTGCTTTTCTTTTACACATTCAAAAAATGCTGTGATGAACACCTAAGTAATATGCCATTGTGGTTGTTCAGTCACTCAGTCGTGTCTGGCTCTTACGCGATTTCCATCGACTGTAGCCCACCAGGCTCCTCTGTCCTTGGGGTTTTTCAAGCATTGAATTATTGGAGTGTGTTGCCATTTCCTTCTTCAGGGGATCTTCCTGGGCCAGGAATCAAACCCGTATCTCCTACATCGGCAAGTGGATTCTTTGTGACTGAGCTACTAGGGATCCTAAGGAGTCTTATGCACAAATGCAAGATTTGTTCTAGAACAGCACTGTTCAGTAGAAATACAATGTGAATCACAGATTTTCTAGTAGTCACATTAAAAACCAAAACCAAACAGATGCAGTTAATTTTAATATTGCATTTTATTTAACCCAGTATATCCAAAATATTATTACTTCAGCATGTAATAAATTGACTGTTTTCATAATAAGCCTTTTAAATTCAGTTTGAATTTTAAGCTTATAGTCCTCAGTTTTTACCAGCCACATTTCAAGTTCTCAATAAGCTTGGTAACCAAATAAATATGTTTTCTTAACACAATATCCCACCCAATCAGGCTAACTGGGGAAAGGTATGAATCTAACCCAGGTGGAATCCGAATTTTTATCTTCATTGACAAACAGCATGTTGATTAACTACAATAAGTATATACCCAATACAGACAAAATTTGATTAATATGACCAAAGTAATTTAAGACAGACTGATTTGATTTCCAGATTTAACTGATCACATTATCTAGATAATTAGACAAGCACCTTATTCCCACCCACTTCCCACCCACTGAGTCTCAGATTTGTATTTCTGCCATTTAGTTGATTTGCAAGCACAGAAGCCAATTCACCCCATTTTGGAAAACATGCCATCACACAAACCAGTGGCAAAGGAAATTATTTTATGAGTAAAGAAAAGATAGGTGCATATTCTAAGATGAAGTCTTAGGAAATAAGAAACAGTTTACTTAGAGTTCATGGCAAAGATATAGTTAAAGTCAACAGATTTAAAGTTGGAAATCAAATATTGGCAAGGAAAGCCATTATATTTTTAAATCATGCAGTGATCCATGCAAGCTGTTATTGCAAGATAATGGGTTATAAACAACACACATAATAGTTAAAATAATTATATATTGAACAGATGAGAATATGATAAATGCATCATTTCAGTTCCTGAAATAGCTGACATACAAAGAAGTTATGTGGTCTAAAGGTTATGTTTATCACTTCTTCCTTTGCTTAATGTTTATTTTCCTCACCATTATTATGTATACTTGAGATTTTGTTTTAAATAGCTTTTCTGAGAACTGGCTTAAAATTGTGCATGACTGGACAGAGATCACATTGCTTAAATGAAGGGTGAATTTCAGGTATTTGTCATTGTATCATACTCCAGGGACCTGAGTAAGACAATAAGTGTACAGTTAGTCCATCAAGGCTGTATTTGTACAATGGATATAGCGTGGGCCTCCTTTAATTAAAAACAAATGAAATAATACCACAATGAATAGCGTTTGTTAATTCTTTAATTCAGGAGACAGAATCAGGTGCAGACAAGTTTTTGAAATACATAAAATTCTTTTTCTGTTCTCTGTACCATCTCCCCCGAGGTATCTTTATTTCTTGATCTTACTCTTAGCATTTCATGATAAAGTTAACACTTTATGTTAAAAATGAAGGTTCTCTAAATAAATGAATGAATGTATTAATTAAGGAGTCAGTAAATGCTTAAAAGGATCATTTCTCTTCATAGGCCAATTTCTAAACTAGGTAAGCCTTCAAAATTCAAAGAAAAATCTCCTTAGAGTTGAACTGCTATATAAGAGTTGATTTTGGGGGGAGCACAAATAAACTAAATAAGACTGCACCTCCAATTCCCCAACCCAAGGCATCATGACCTTGAGTAGATCACAGGATTTTACTTCTTTGACCTGCAGGCTGGACAGTCTCCTTGCCCAGCTCTTTCTAGGATGAGAAGAAAGGGAATTGGAGGATGGAGTGGGGCACAAAGATATGCTTCTCCTCTGCACCGCTTTCTATATGGTGGTACAGGCCTCACAGCCAGGTCCTGCTACCTTCCCTCTGCCTTTCTCCTACTTAAAAGTGTGTAACTTTTGGAAGTGATACTTTATCCAACTATGCTTCCTACCTATATTTTGGATGTCTATCCAATGCAGGCATTGGACCTCAAAGATGAGTAAACCACTTCTTGCCACCAAGGAACTGACAATTAATTGGAGAAAAGATGGTGGACACAGTCAGCATAGTATACAATTATGATGTTTCAAGGCATAATAAATAAATAGTTGACAATCCCTTATGATTATACAGTGGAAGTGAGAAATAGATTTAAGGGTCTAGATCTGACAGATAGAGTGTCTGATGACTATGGAATGAGGTTCGTGACATTAGACAGGAAACAGGGATCAAGACCATCCCCATGGAAAAGAAATGCAAAAAAGCAAAATGGCTGTCTGGGGAGGCCTTGCAAATAGCTGTGAAAAGAAGAGAAGTGAAAAGCAAAGGAGAAAAGGAAAGATATAAGCATCTGAATGCAGAGTTCCAAAGAATATCAAGAAGAGATAAGAAAGCCTTCTTCAGCGATCAATGCAAAGAAATAGAGGAAAACAACAGAATGGGAAAGACTAGAGATCTCTTCAAGAAAATTAGAGATACCAAGGGAACATTTCATGCAAAGATGGGCTCGATAAAGGACAGAAATGGT
>SJYQ01000475.1:479827-591835 GCA_006410935.1 Redunca redunca
CATGAAATTAAAAGACGCTTACTCCTTGGAAGAAAAGTTATGACCAACCTAGATAGTATATTCAAAAGCAGAGACATTACTTTGCCGACTAAGGTCCGTCTAGTCAAGGCTATGGTTTTTCCTGTGGTCATGTATGGATGTGAGAGTTGGACTGTGAAGAAGGCTGAGCGCTGAAGAATTGATGCTTTTGAACTGTGGTGTTGGAGAAGACTCTTGAGAGTCCCTTGGACTGCAAGGAGATCCAACCAGTCCATTCTGAAGGAGATCAATCTTGGGATTTCTTTGGAAGGAATGATTCTGAAGCTTAAACTCCAGTACTTTGGACACCTGATGCGAAGAGTTGATTCATTGGAAAAGACTCTGATGCTGAGAGGGATTGGGGGCAGGAGGAGAAGGGGACGACCCAGGATGAGATGGCTGGATGGCATCACGGACACGATGGACGTGAGTCTGAGTGAACTCCGGGAGATGGTGATGGACAGGGAGGCCTGGCGTGCTGCGATTCATGGGGTCGCAAAGAGTCAGACATGACTGAGCTGAACTGAACTGAACTGAAGATAATAGTTAACATAATACAAGACCTAATAATGTATACCAAAGAGGTAGCACAGACCGTAACCATATATATTTTTTAAGACTCACATCTCATAACTCTAAGGTTTTCACCCTTTCGATGTGAACAGCACTTGAGAATAAATCCCCTAATGACTGCAACACTTCTCAAATGTGACCAGGCAGCCATTTCAATATGCAGCCTTTGTTTTCAAATACTGCATTGCTAATGGAACCCATTATTCAGGCACTCAAGGCAAAAAGGGAGACTCCTTGCCAAAGGTTAATATTGAAAATGTGCAGGGTGATTCATTTAGTATAATTGATTGATTGCTTTTTCAGAAATCCCAGACTAGAAATCATGTGCTCAACAATGCATAAAAAATTGATAGTGCGAAACATTGATATTAATCAATAAAATTATGAACAAGGTATATGAATCAGTTAACAAAACCTAGAGAGAGAATTGTCAAACACTATCCCACTAATAAAAACCCTACTGGAGTTACAAATAAAAAGAGAGGTGATGTTTTCCAGTTGCATTCAGGTCTGTTGAATACTGACACCTACAGCTCATCAGTCTATAGCAGCCATAGTTTAAAACAGTTTCTGACAATAATATTTAAATTCAAATATATATTTTTTTAATTCAGATAATCAGAAGTCAGGAGCACTATTTTCCTTTGTTAGATTTATGTGTTTGACTTAGCAAGTCAATTGCTTTTCATAACTTTGGAGCAGAATGACTCATTTTAAAAAAGAAAGCTTAGTAATGTTCATTGTTTTATATGTGCATCAACTCTCCATTGACTGTCATAATGTGTTAAGTTGATGTGTTTGTAACACATGTATGTATTCACACACAAACACACACAACAGTACACTTGAGTCCTAAAAATCAAGAAACAGTTCAGTGTCAACTTAGTCCTATGATGAGCTATGTGACTTTTGAGCAAATTACACCAACATTTTTTCTCTGTGAGTTCAAAATTCTATATCTTTAAAATGTCCTAAAAATAGACGGGAGGTTGATCAATCACTTCTTAACCCTAACAGTCTCATCAACTCCCAAAGTCTCTTCTTCTTTGCCTAATATCAGACAACCTAGGAACACTGTACAGTGATAGACTCACAAGTTAGTGAGTAAAGTCTACATAAACTTGGTGGTCAGATTTACCCCGTTTACCCATCCAGTTACAAGAGCTATTAGCTCAGCTTACAGTTTGGAGTACTAGGATATAAAGTTTCTCTTCTCTGGTGAAAGTGAAAAAGTCACTCAGTCATGTCAGACTCCTTAAGACCCCATGGACTATACAGTCCACGGAATTCTCCAGGCCAGAATACTGGAGTGGGTAGCCTTTCCCTTCTCCAGGGGATCTTCCCAACCCAGGGATCAAACCCAGGTCTCCCACATTGCAGGCAGATTCTTTACCAGCTGAACCACAAAGGAAGCCCAAGAATATTAAAGTGGGTAGCCTATCCCTTCTCCAGTGGATTTTCCTGACCCAGGAACCGAGCAGCGGTCTCCTGAATTGCAGGCAGATTCTTTGCCAACTGAGCTATCAACTGAATAGTTTGATGAACTTTTCTTGTGAGGAATGCAGAGATAACTGTGGTCTTGACCATCAAAGTAGAGGAGGACAGCCTTAAATATTTTACAAGTGGACAAAGGCAAGTGATGATATCTTTTAGAATTGAACGTCAATAACATTGGGAGTTCTTTGTCCATTGGGATTGCATTAAATTGAAGTTATCAGAAGCAAAAAAAAAAAAAAAANACATGCAATTGGTGACTGGTAAATGGATTTTAATGAGCCAGGGGTCTGTTTAGTGCTCAATGGTAGAGAATCCTCTCATTTAACTGCCTACCTAAAGGGCAGGAGGGATGTAGGGTTCATCCGTCCAGGTGCCAAAGGCTGACTGTCCTCCGAGAGTTCATACACTGATCAGAAAAAAGGAACTAATGTCAAAGCTTAGCGTTGGTTTAAGGTGCAGATCTTTCTCAGTTACCCTAAAGTGTTAGCCTTCAGAGGCCTCACAGGGAAATAGTAACTATTGGAAAAGAATAATCAGGAAATGCATGCTTTAAGAGTTTTATATCTATTTGCTTCCTTGATCCTCACAACAACCCAATGAATGTTATTTTCATTTTACATGAAGAAACGGAGGCTTAGCAAGGTTGAATAGTTGTCCAGAGTTTACAAGGTGGATATACTATGCTGTCGTGTCCAGTTCTCTGCGACCCTATGGACTGCAGCCCGCAGACTCCTGAGTCCATGGGATTTTCCAGGCAAGAATGCTGGAGTGGGTTGCCATTTCCTCCTCCAGGGCAGTCTTCCCAACCCAGAGATTGAACCTGTGTCTCCTACATTGCAGGCAGATTCTTTATCTCTGAGCCACTGGGGAAGCCTGCTAGATGGAACTTCATCCATCCAGCTAGAACAATATCAAGCCAATGGTCTTGGTCTCTATATGCACTGCCTCTCTAAGATTTCAGAATTTGAAGATGCTTAGATAGAGCTTTAGTCTCTATCTCGTGGTATCCAACTAGCATACCATCCCCCGAACACGTGACTACACTTTATTCATGTCTATGCTTTTATTTACTTTTGAAATATCTCAAATAATCCTGTGGAATTCAAAGCACCAGCAAAGCTCTTCAGAATCCTCTGCGGTGTAGCTGTGCTTCCGCCCCAGGAGAGCCTGAGAAGGCACTGATGCCAATGGCCAAGAATACTGCTCTACCCTGAAGAATGTGATCAGCGTTTTTACTGCATCTGGCTCCCTTTGACCAGTGATGATTCAGATTTCTTTGATGCAAAATACGACTGTGTCACTATGGTTCTCATTACTCCCATTTGCATTTAAAGAATAGTTAAAAAAAAAAAAAAAAAAAGGAAAGCCTTAGACTGAAAACGCAGTAACTCATAACTTCTCTGAAAGTTCAGTGATGCAGCAACTTGACCCCTCTGGCAGAATTATTTTATATGATACTTCCTAAATGACATCACTGAATGGTAGGATGTTCAAGGTTAATGGAAATGTGGCAAATTTCCCAATTCCCTCATACTGCAGTTGGGGAAACTGAGATACAGGCGTAGGCATAGCAGTCTCTGAGCATCAAAAACACATCAGCAAGAACGTTTTGGATGGCCATGCACTGGCTGTATATTGTTCCTTGGATACCATGCTAATACACTGGGTCATCTTCTCAGCCAAGTGCTATATTTGGAGTCAGAAATTAAGGGTCTGAATCTTTAGTAGCTCTGTGAACCTCACACCCTCATCTCATAAGGCAAGGCTAATGATTTTTACTTTACACAGTTGTAAGAGTGAAAGGACATAGCAATTGTAAAAATGTCTCATGTATCTGACATGAGATGGAGAGAGTGTTTCCCAAAGATGATATATTTTCTAGCAATGTCTGTATGCTGATTGGAATGACCTAGTCAGACAGGAACAAGCTGATAATGAAAGAGAGAGAGAGAAACTGCTGGAACAATTTCATTGTGTAGGTGAGAGGCGAGAAAGTCTGGTGCACATGTGCATATGAGCACAGAGAGCTCATTTGTAGCTGCAGGAGGGAGAGCAGAGAATATAAGAGTAGATGCTCACAGGTAGGTCAGGAAACATGGTGGTGGTAATGTAGCACTTCTGCTTGTTCTATAAAGAAAAAAAGCAAGACCATCAGCTTGAGTTAAGGTGAACAGTTAGACTTCTTTACAACAATGAAAGAAGTGGATGTCCACCTCATCACCTGTGTTTGAAAATTCTTCCGGAGTAGAGCCATTTAATAAAAGACTAAATACTAATATGTACCATTTATCAAGATTGCCCTGGAAAAAAAAAAAAAAGATTGCTCTGAAACATTTACTTTATAATCAGTATTGAGAAAGACATGCTAAGGGCCAGGAGCTCTGACCAGAACTGTCTCCATAAACAAGCGAGAGCTGGTCCCTGACTCAATAAAAGCAGAAAAGCAGATTCCAATATAATTATAGACATGAAAGCAAAGACATGCTTTAGTCTGGGCTGAGTTATAGGTTGAAGGCGTCTTCAGTGTACAGAGAGGGTCACAGGGTAGCACTGTGAGTTGCTTTAAAAGCTTTCTCAGAGAAAATGAATGTTGGCCCAGCTTTAGAAAGTGAGTTGGTCTGTGGCATTCGGCATGGTGGGGAGGGGCATTCTGATTCCGCATAATTGTAGATTTGCTGGTGGCTGAGAGTGAATTATGGTAGGAGGTCGAGGAGTAAACGATGAGCAGAGGCCAGTTCACGAAAGTACCTTCTGCGCTGCGCTAATGATTCTGAGCAATTCCGTAAACTAGAGGTTCTCTAGCTTCCCTGGTGGCTCAGTGAGTAAGAATCGGCCTGCAGTGCAGAAGACGCAAGAGACACGGGTTCGATCCCTGGATTGGGAAGATTCCCTAGAGGAGGGCATGGCAACCCACTCCAGTATTCTTGCCTGGAGAATCCCATGGACTGAGGGAGCGGGCAGACTACAGTCCATGGGGTCCCAAAGAGTCGGACACAACTTAAGCAACTTAGCACACACAGCACTCACAGTACGCACCAAAATCACTGGGTGAAGTCGCCAAAAGCACAATTACTTCCCACATCCAACCTCCAGAGACTTGGGTAATTCTTATGCCAGCTTGAGAAAGATGCCATTAGCGCTATTAAGATGGCATTGAACTGCACGGCCCTCCCTCTGTCCCTCGGATCTTGCATAAGTCACCCCTAACCACTGACATGAGGTATACTCATGCTTTTTATATGGGACCATTATTCAGAAGTAAATTTTCATCAATGTGCACAGTAGGGAAGAGACTAAAAGACACATTAGTAGACCAAAGCCAAAGTAAGCGTGGCCTCTTGCCCTCCCGTTGTCAGATCTAAGTGAAGATCTAAAAAAGAAACACAGAACAGCCATGAACTCCTGTGGAGGAAGAGGAAGTAGGAGAAAGGAAAGAAGCAAGGCCTGGATCCAACCTTTCTTTTCCCCTAATTTTCGGAACAGCAGGAGAGATGGGGATATGAGGAAAGCAAAGCCGTGGGTTCTGCAGAGGAGGAGGGCAAGTCCCGTTCAACATCTTTTCACCTTTCCTTCCGGGTCCCATCTGGGCCAAACAGCAAGTTCAGCCTACGGCCAGGCTTTAGTTGTCAGCATTATTGAAATTACAAACCAGTGATTTCAATGTCAAGCTAATTATCACTGGAAAATAACATGTGAATACTGACTCCCTTGGTGTGCAGCCTACGAGAGAACCCTTGGCAAAAAGGATGCCAGTGTTCATTGTTGGCTTTTATATAAATTGATGAGCCTAAGTTTTGCCTTGGAAAGTCAGGTTTTGACACTAATAACTGAAGCTGACCTTTTGGGTATAAATGTTAGAGGGTTTTTTTGTTTTTGCTTTTGTTTTTAACTCCTTCCTTCCTTTCACTGATTCCATGGTAAATACAGCTTTAAAGTTTATGTGGCATGATAAATAACAGTAAAGGCAATGTCTTTTCAGAGAAACTCTTAAAAAAAACATTAATTCTAAATATCCTATGCCCTTTTAAAGTAAATATTCTCAACCAAAGTCTGACAGGTTGGTAACACATCATCTAATTACCCAAAGAATCTAGACTTACTCAAATAATCTGGTCATGATTTATGACCAAAAAATGAAAGAATCTACTCATGGAGTGACAGTATTTGTGATTAAAATTATGAGGCAAGGAACTGAAAAATAAACTTTTTTTTTTTCTGAATCAATATATGTGATGAATGTGGTCACTGTCAAATATTTTAAAAGACAATTCCAACAATTGCAAGGTATTACTTTTAAAGAAATAACAAGATTTGTAAATGTGGCAAACTGTTGACCTAAGTTTGAACTTCAAGGAAGTTTGCCCGTTGAAAAATTACACATTTTCTTTTCATCTTGCTACTATTAGAAATGGAAACAGAATGTCTTTACACAAAGCCACACATCCAGCCAAGAACTGTAATTACCTTTGTAGCTCTCATATTTTATCAGTAAGATTTGACAACAAAACATTTTGAAAATAAAGACAATAAATGAAGGTCTCCCTGTGAAAGGTTACCTGAGCATTAGACAATTATTCCACATATGTCTGGCTTGTTACAATTCATACCTCAGACTTTTGTGAATAATATGTTGATGATTACATAGGGTCGAACTTACTGACTAATTTATACAACTTTTTTGGTTCATTCTATTTTTGCTATTTCTGAGATGAATTTTTAAACTAGCTTATGAGAAACTCAAGTCCAGCAATTTCCACTTTTGACTATTGATGAGATTACTTATTATCAGTGAAATAAATGTATCTTAATCATTTTTAAGCTGACCTTATAAACTGAGGAAGAAAAAGGAAGGAGAAGTAAAGGAAGACAGAAAAAAAAAACCCAGTAAGAACAGTCTTTGAAATGAGGCAACTTGGGTTAAGCTTGGATTCCCCACTAACAGCTAACCTTGACCTAGCTGAGACTCAGTTTCCTGTGGATAACAAAGGAGATCAAACTTGGTTAAAGGAGATGATATAAACTCATAGGCAATCATTACGCTAATTCCAACCCTCCTACCCACTCTCTGACCTAATGGAAAGTTTCCATATTATCTTGAAGATACTATCATCTTTAACATGAATGGCCAACTAAACGGCAGTGATCTTTCCAATTTTAAATATAATGTTAGCAAATTAAAGATTGACACAAGTTACAGGAAAGTTTCACTGCCCTAGAAGCACAATCCAAGCAGGGGACATGTGTATGGTTTATTGAGAGCACCTTCTCAGCAATGGAGTGAGGGAAGGTGATCAAACAAGAAGGTAAACATTTGGCTTTGTCCTAACTTCTTTGTCTTTCCCAAGAACATTGCCCATTTCTGGTCACAGCCCAGGACCTGGATCATGCTGTAAGATTCCTGTTTTACAGCGTTTTCTGATCCAAGGAAAACTGCTGGCAACCTTCTGGCCTCAGTGTAAAGCAAAAGTAAGATTTACGTTCAGAAAAGGCTAGACAATCCCCAAAAGAATGAAAACAGGCGATGCTGTCTCTGGAGCCAAGTCTGATAAAGTGCTTGCCCTCAAAGGCTAGAGCGTGTCCTCTATTTCAAGGGAGTTTAAAGAAGGGCCGTGATAGAAGCAAGTCATCTCTTTCAACAAACTGCTTGATTGGGTTCCAATTCCAATTTTATTCTTCCCTTATAACACTTTTACTTCAATGCTCTGGTCCCATTAAAACTGCTGTAACCCTTGCATGAGATCACCTAATGATTTGCTACAAGAGAAATTCCAACTCAGAACTGAAGTACCTGCTACATTTCAAACGTCCAGCACTTGAAAACTACAGAGCCGATGCTTGCTTTTACCTGCTGAACTACCCAGTATTACTGGGGCTCCTATCCACATCCAAGCTAGCATGTTTGCAGGTGGACGTATCCTAAATGAATTGGCCATAACTTCATAATATACATGCTTTCTACATAATTCATTCATAATTCAATGTTTGTCTTTCTAAGATTTATTTTACAGACAGCATAGCATCTCTAGAGACAGGAATTGAATTCAATCCCTGCACTTAATGGAAATCTCTGAGGGATAAAAGGAGTCAGATCACCTCTGGTCACCCTTTGATGCTTAGATATGAAAATGCTTTTCCTGACATCATTTCTGCAAGGCAGATTTTTGTATTCCCATTTGACAAATGATAAAAGTGAAATTCGGTTGGTTTGATCAACTTGAAAAGTGAAAGTGTTACTTTCTCAGTCATATCTGATTCTTTGTGACCCCATGGACTGTAGCCCTCCAGGCTTGTCCATCCACGGGATTTTCCAGGCAAGGATACTGGAGTGGGTTGCCATTTCCTTCTCCACTTGATCAACTGACAAAATGTAGGAAAGAGTTGACTCTGGGGTTCTCTGATGCCAAAATCTAGGCTGTTTGTTTTACATCAAAACTGCCTCCATTAAAGAAATTTCCATTCAGTATGTTTAACTGACGGAGAAGGCAATGGCACTCCACTCCAGTACTCTTGCCTGGAAAATCCCATGGACAGAGGAGACTGGTAGGCTGCAATCCATGGAGTCGCTAAGAGTTGGGCACGACTGAGCGACTTCACTTTCTCTTTTCATTTTCACGCATTGGAGGAAGAAATGGCTACCCATTCCAGTGTTCTTGGCTTGGAGAATCCCAGGGATGGGGAGCCTGATGGGCTGCCATCTATGGGGTCGCACAGAGTCAGACACAACTGAAGCGACTTAGCAGCAGCAGCAACAGCAGCATGTTTAACTGACAGACTTACAACAATAAGAACATGTAAGTCTTATGAGCACTGATACACTGCCTTCAACAAATCAATAGTGAAAGACGAGAGGAAGACAAGTAAGCAATCAACCCAATCCAATGCACACTTTCAGGGTGAAAATCACAAAGCACTGTATAGAAACTGTGGGCTTCCTGGTGGCTCATTGGTAAAGAATCCACTTGCCAAGCAGGAGATGCAGATTTGATCCCTGCTCAGGAAGATCCCCTGGAGAAGGAAACGGCAACCCAGTCCAGTATCCTTGCCTGGGAAATCCCATGGATGGAGGAGCTGGAGGGTTACAGTCCATGGGATCGTAAAGAGTTGGACCTGACTTGGTGACTAAATGACAACAACAAATGGGGAAGCTTTGGAAGAATTCCTAACCCAGTCTTTGAGGTTTAGGGCTTCTTGGAGAAAGGAACATAAAACCTAAAATCTAAAAGGCAATTAGAGATTATCAAGATGACACCGGAGTAGTAGGTTACCCCAAGCATCGCAAACAGGGTAAACAATCAACTGAAACGGAGAGGTTAATAAATATAGGCAGGATTAAGCCAAATGTCACAGTACAATGAAAAGGAATGAAAATGCAAATGATCATGAAACAGTAAAGAAGGAACAGATTTTGTATAAACATACTAAAACAAATAAGCCACTGTAAGTTCTCAAACATTAGGCTATGCAAAACCAACCGCAAAGGGTCCTTTCAAGGCACGTTGGCTTGAATTACAAGGATACAGGAAAAAATACAGCCGTCTTCTGTATCCAGGAGGCGTGAGTTCCAGGAATCTTGTGGATACCAAAATATGTGTATCCTCCAGTCCTTTATATTAAATGGTGTTGTGTTGCTGTTCAGTCCCTAAACCATGTCCAACTCTTTGCTATCCCATGGACTACAGCATACTAGACCCCTCTGTCCTCCACTGTCTCCCGAAGCTTGCTCAAATTCATGTCCAATGGGTCAGTGATGCCATCATCTCTGAGAGGATGAGATCTAATCATCTCATCCTCTGCTGACCCCTTCTCCTTTCTGCTTTCAACCTTTCCCAGCATCAGGGTCTTTTCCAGTGAGTCAGCTCTTTGCATCTGGTGGTCAAAGGATTGGAGATTCAGCTTCAGCTTCAGCATCAGTTCTTCCAATAATATTCAGGGTTGATTTCCTTTAGGATTGACAGGTTTGATCTCCTTTCAATGGTGTTGCTGTTCAGTTGCTCAGTCATGTCCCACTGTTTGCAGCCCCATGGACTGCAGCTCACCAGGCTTCCCTGCCCTTCACCATCTCCTGGAGCTTGTTCAAACTCATGTCCATTGAGTCGGTGATGCCATCCAAACATCTCATCCTCTGTTGTCCCCATCTCCTGCCCTCAATCTTTCCCAGCATCAGGGTCTTTTCCCATGAGTCATCTCTCATATCAGGTAGCCAAGGTATTAGAGCTTCAGCATCAGTCCTTCCAATGAATATTCAGGACTGATTTCCTGAATTTCCCTTAGGATTGACTGGTTTGATCTCCTTGCTTTCCAAGGGACTCTCAAGAATCTTCTCCAATCCATAGTTCAAAGGCATCAGTCCTTCGGTGCTCAGCCTTCTTTAGGGTTCAACTCTCACATCCATATGTGACTACTGGAAAAAGCATAGCTTTGACTATACAGATTGTTGTTGGCAAAATAATGTCTCTGTTTTTTAATATGCTGTCTAGGTTTGTCATAGTTTTTCTTCCAAGGAACAAACGTCTTTTAATTTCATGGCTGCAGTCACCATCTGCAGTGACTTTGGAGCCCAAGAAAATAAAGTCTGTCACTGTGTAGTGAATGGTGTAGCATTTGCATATAACCTATGCACATCCTCGTGTATAATTTAAATCATCTCTCGGTTACTTAAGGTACTTAATACTAAGTAAATGCTATGTAATTTATTGTAAATACAATATAGACGCTATGTAAAAAGTTGTCATTAAGCAGCAAATTCAAGTTTTGTTTTTTGGAACTTTTGAAATTTTTCCTGATACATTTGATCCACAGTTGGTTGAATCTGCAGATGTAGAACCCATGGATATGTGGATCTGATGCCACACTTCAAGTCTTTGCCAATATGCATTTTCTTTTAATGCTAAGCAAAATACTGATGGCAGATGTGACATGGTCGTGTATTCCCATCGCTCACCGAATTTACATTAAATGGAAATTAGCAGCCTGTCTTAGTAATTGGAGTGTGACCTCTTTGCAAGCAGCCTTTCTCAACAGGCCTGTCCAGGAGGGTTTCTAAGGCATTGCCCCAGGGTAGCTGCACCCTGGGTGATGGTTGGGTGGAAGCCACACAGACGTGAAACCATCAGTATCTGGTGCACATCTTTTAAGAGCATCTTTTTATAAACTATTTGATCATGTAATTTTTTTTTCACATCTCTTCTGGAATCAATCAAATTCAGTATCAATTGCTCAAACTTGTCTGGGGATAAACCTGCCAAAAGCTTTAAGGGGACTAATAACAATGTCACAAATTCCTGACAAAACAAAGAAACTAACCTTTGGCAACTGTATCATTGAAGATGAGGCTTCACACTGGAAAAGAACCAAGTTCACGCTGCATCGTCAGTGCAAAGCAGCAGGGACCCCATCCGTTGCTCCTGTGTTGCTGTGTGCCCCTTCCCTGAAAGGTGTTTTATGTATTTTTAATGGGGCAGTAATAACATTATTAAAAATTAAACCGCAGGTGTACTTTCACTAATATGCTTTCCAAGTAGTTGGCTAATTAGAGATCTGAAAAGCCCATCTTTCATAATTGGTTTTTTTCTTCTTTTAGAAGACTTTATTAGGTGATGGCCGATAATAAATTTTGCTCCAGACCAAGAGGGAGAAGGATCTAAATGAGAACATGCCCAACCTATTCTAATCAACATGATTCAATTGAACTGTAATAGTATCAAAACAATTGACTTTTTACTATTCGAACTTAATTATTCTACAATAGGCAGAGTAATGCATGTTGTTTCCTGCTTAAAGCAATTCTGCAAACGAGAGCTTTGAAGGATGGCATGAAGCAATTTTTTTTTTTCTCACCCACAATTTGTGAATATTGTTTTAAAACATCATTAAGTCAAATAACCACAGTCTAATTAAGTCTCTTGTAGTTTTGAGGCAGTTTCATGAAATGCCATGGGATTTATTTGACTCATTTCTTCACTTGACTGGAAATTCTTGAGACGCTGAATGAATCTAAACCCCAGAATCCTCATCCTGAGGAAATAAATGCTGCAAAGCATTTGGGTTGAAATAGTATTGCTTAATGTGATGTTAGAAAAACAAAACTGAAGGACTTACTCAGCAGTTCTGCCAAAATATCATGATATTGCTTTAGGCAAATCCCATTTACTTCTTTGTGCTCCAGTGGGCACAGTTGCAAAAGGGTTAGTTAAGAAGTTGTAGGTAGATGAGCACTTGGGATTTAAAGTATAAGACCCTGTCAAAGAATAAGAAAAAGACCCCTAGAGCTCAAATTAAAAATAATCTTTTAAAAAGCTACGTTTACTTGCTCAGTGGGTAAGAAAGTGGTATGTTTGTCAAGAAAGAGTAAATTCAGCAAGTGTCCTGGAGCTGAAAGCAGTAGGTTGAGTAGAGAGACGAAAGAGGGGACTTAGTTCCATATTAAAAGGATTTCTAAGCAAATTGATTCATTAGAGACCTGAATATTCCTCCTTAGACTGGCCATCTTTCTGCTTTGACTTTCAGAAGCGCAGTGTTCATTTTCAAATAGGTCCAGGATGGATTAATAAGACTGTTGCACGCAGGCTTGTGTAAGTAAGCATGGCCTGAGAATTTGGCCAAATTTCCCAACCAGACAGAGGAAGGACTAGAATGGTTGAATCTCAGATATCATTCCATTCAATATCTTCATTTATATAAGACACAGAAGACCTGTGAGGTAAGATGATTATCTAGAGAACAAAAATCCTGCTATGTGCAAGGAAACCAAAGCTACAGGGCACCAAACTTGAGCAAAATAGGGCTCTCGTATTATGACCGAGGGCTTCCCTCGTGGCTCAGTGGCAAAGAATCAGCCTGCCAATGCAATGCAGGAGGTGGGGGTTCGATCCCTGAGTCAGGAAGATCCCCTGGAGAAGGAAATGGCAACCCACTCCAGTATTCTTGCCTGGGAAATCCCATGGGCAGAGGAGCCTGGCGGGCTACAATCCGTGGGGTTGCAAAGAGTCAGACAGGACAGTGCACACATGCACACCAGAACCGCAGAAGTCTCTGACACTGGAAGATTCAACAGAGAAGAGCTCAAGGTGTTCCTAAGAATTTCTAATTAAAGTATGTAGTTTTTACATCTTCCAAGGTTGTAGTATTAGAGGTAATTTTTTATGGAAGGTTTTACTCAGAAAGTCAATTTAACTCATAAGTTGCTGTTGTTCAGTCACTCAGTGGTATCTGACACTGGGACCCTATGGAAGGCAGCAGGCCAGGGCTCCCTGTCCTTCACCATCTCCCAGAGCTTGCTCAAACTCATGTCCACTGAGTCGGTGATGCCATCCAGCCATCTCATCCCGTTGTCCCTTTCTCCTCCTGCCCCCAATCTTTCCCAGTACTAAGTATATACTATGGATACAGTATGTGTACAGCACGGCAAGGTACAAGAAGTGAGGTGAACAGTGAAAGTAAATGATGAATACACACTGCCCCTGACTCTAAGGAAGTCATAAGCTGCAGGGAAATATACACACCTAATTGTAATACAAGACTGTTGCAATACAGGCTAAAATTGTATATAAATATAATACTATTTAATCCAAGAGAAAAAGGTATGTATTCTGACTGAAGGGATTGGGGATAGCATCAGGGAACAGAAGACATTTGAACTGACCTTAATAGATTCTTTTGCTCTTTCAATAAGTATATAATGAGTACTGCTTACTAGGTGTCATGCTAAGCTACTAAGTCGTTTCAGTCGTGTCCGATTCTGTGCGACCCCATAGATAGCAGCCCACCAGGCTCTGCTGTCCCTGGGATTCTCCAGGCAAGAACAATGGAGTGGGTTGCCATTTCCTTCTCCAATGCATGAAAGTGGAAAGTGAAAAATGAAAGTGAAGTCTCTCAATTGCAACCCCATGGATTGCCACCCACCAGGCTCCTCCGTCCATGGGGTTTTTTAGGCAAAAGTACTGGAGCAGGATGCCATTGCCTTCTCCAATCTTTGGTGATGGGGATGGAGCAAAATAAATGTCCATCCCTGGCCTTGGGAGGCTTACACTCTAAACAAATTTGTAAATTATGAATATGCACAGAGTCTGTGAAGGTATCCCGAGTTGAAACATAAGTTTTACATGTAGCCTTTGGGGTAAAACACAGCTAGAGATGGGGATAAAAAGGAAACAACAGGGAAGAGAAGTAAATACTGTGTTAGAGAGGTGGGGGTTTATTATCTAGACAATTGAAAATATTGTTTCAAGGAAGTGCTCTAAAGAAGATTCTGAAACAGCTGTGTACATACGTTCTTGTTGTTTTTTAGTCTCTGAGTCCTGTCTGACTCTTTGTAAACCCATGGACTGTAGCACGTCAGGCTCCCCTGTCCTTCAGTATCTCTTGGAGGTTGCACAGATTCATGTCTATTGAGTCGGTGATGCTAAACATCTCATTCTCTGCTGACCCTTTCTCCTTTTGTCTTCAATTTTTCCTAGCATCAGGGTCTTTTGCAATGAGTCAGCTGTTCTCATCAGGTGGCCAAGTTTTGGAGCTTAAGATTTAGCATCAGTCCTTCTAATGAATTGGAGAAGGAAATGGCAACCCACTCTAGTATTCTTGCCTGGAGAATCCCATGGAGGGAGAAGCCTGGTGGGCTACAGTCCATGGGGTTGCAAAGAGTTGGACACAACTGAGCGACTTCACTTTCTTTCTTTTCTGTCTTTCTTCTAATGAATATTCAGGATTGATTTCCTTTAGGATTGACTGACTTGATCTCCTTGTTGTCCAAGGGACTCTGAAGAGTCTTCTCCAGCACCACTATTCAAGAGCATCAATACTTCAGCGCTCAGCCTTCTTTATAGTCCAGCTCTCACATCCATACATGACTGCTGGAAAAACCATAGCTTTGACTATAAAGATTTCTGTTGACAAAGTGATGTCTCTGCTTTTTAATACACTGTCTAAGTTTGTCATAGCTTTCCTTCCAACACTATGATGGCTGTTTTGCAGTAGCATTGAGAAATGTCTGGAATTCAGTGTAAATGCTTCTAGGTCTGGCAGCAAACAGGAGTTCCTGGACCATGGGCAAAATGCTGAAGCCTCCAGTTTTCATTCAGCTCCACATTAATGTATGGCCATACCAGGAATCTAATCTCTCACCAGGATAGTGCTCCACTGAGGGAACACTGGCAACAATCAAATTGGTTTGGGCTCATGCCAGGGATTAATTGTAGATTCCAGAAGAGGACCTGTGAGGTCAGTGTGACCCCAAGAACAATCATAGCAATCAGGATCTTTGGGGACAAATCTATTTTCTCAAGGAGAGCACAGACTTTGAAAAGACTCTGTGGATCACTTTTGCCTATAATACACCAAGTGTCTTCTCCCAGAGGCATCTGTATTATTTCTCAAAATTTCTTGGGATATAAGAGTACAAGATCGAATCAATATATGCCAAAGTGCATGAGAGCAGATTTTGCTAGATCAATATTTTGCTGAGAGACTTAAGTGTATGCTTTTTTTCAAATGTTGTTTATCTTCAATGACTAGTTCCATCTCCATCTTCTAAAAACTTCACTTTCTATACCATCCACACCTATTAATAATTTTTCCCAATTCCATAAAATTTTATCAGTTCCACTCATTTACATTTCAATTTTATACAATATATACTCCCTATACATATATAAATGATAGATAAATACATGATAGATAGATAGATACTGTGATCACCAAAAAGTTCGCTTGGGTTTTTCTGTAACATTTTACAAACAAACTTTTTGACCAACTTGATAAATAGATTGACTGCTAGACAGAAAGACAGATAGACAGATAAACAGGTGGGTACCTTAATAATCAGACTGTGAAGTCTGTCACTAAAATGGAGCTCAATAATTGTTTGGTGACTGGTAATTTTTGGTGAGATTATTCAGAAAATACAGGTAGGATAGGGTCCACAGAGTTGACAAACTTTGAGCCCTGTTTCACTAATTCTCAGAGTATAGTTTGAGGACCTTCTTCATGGTTGCAAAGCCAGTGGAATGCTTATTTAAAAAATGCAAATCCCTGGCTCTCACATCAAACAAGTATCCCAGTGATTTTGTGCTCATTAGAATTTGACAGCCACTGCATTAATGTAATTGATGATGTAGTAAGCTAGCTAGTTTTTCACTGACAAGCGATGTAAAGGAAGGCTCTGACACAGAGCAAGGATCACTGCAAGACAGTCTATGAGTGATCTTATATCTGCTGGGAGAGTTGAGGAGTTTTTAACTAGGTCAAGATAAGCAAGGAACTAGAATTTTATTGAGCTTCCATCTGATGGTCCTGTTAGAAGCTTTGAAGAATTATCTCCTTTAATTTTTACAACACCTAGTCAAAGACAGTGTTAATTTTTGCAAATGGATGTTGAAAAAGTTAAGTAATCTGCTCATAGTGAAAATGAAATTGTTAGTCCCTCAGTCTTGCCCTACTCTTTGCGACGTACAGAGTCACCCAGCTAATCCCACATCATTTGATCCCAAAGTCAAACCATTCCTGATGCACCACTCTCAGACATCAAAACATGCTAACAATTGAAATGAACTATCACTCTGTTGAAGCGCATCTTATTTATAATGCTGGGTTTATGACTAAAATTTGTATATGAACAACATATGAAGACCAGTGAAGTGCATTTTACCAGTATTTTTAAATTTTTTAAATGCAATAAGGGATTTTTTTGTTTGTTGGTTTGTTTGTTAGGCTGCTAAAAGCATATTAATTTATGATTGTATTAAATCTTCCCGTTTTACTTGAAAACTTCTCCTTTTTCAATTAGCTTTCTGGACCATAAGTTGATTCTGTCACATGTTGCCATATGCTTTCTAAAAGTCAAGGCATTATTGCTACCTCAGAATAAGAAAAAGAGATATGCTTGATGAAAAATAAGGAAGACAAAGATACTGAAGAGAAGGGAATCAGAGAGGGTTGTCCAAGAAGAAAGTTCCAAGGAAGGAGACTCATTGTGACTGGAGATAAAGGACTTTAAATCATGTTCCACTGTCTTTTCAGTTTTAAGTCAGCAAAAGTCACCAGCATTTTCAGTAAAGAGTCAATGAACAGCCACACACAGGTAAATCCAAAATGGAAATCATAGGAAGTAGGACCATCCTGCGACCCATTTAATCCACTGCAAGCAAGTAGAATGAGGTTCTGAAGAGCAATAAAGGACAGCCATAGAGAGAAAGTTAGGGACATTTTAGCCAAACTAGCAGAAAACCAAGAGTTCAGACACTTTCTACACATTCTACTTGCCCTGAATATTAACCACCATATGGCAGAAACCAGCACAACATTGTAAAAATTTCAAAACTTTGAAAAAAAGCAAAATGAAAAGCAAAAGAATTCGACATGCAAATTCCTGGGCTGGGAAGATCCCCTGGAGGAGGGCATGGCAACCCACTCCAGTATTCTTGCCTGAGAATCCCCATGGCCAGAGGAACCTGGCAGGCTACAGTCCGTGGGGTCAGAGAGCGTGAGACACAACTGAGCGACTAAGCATGGCACAGCACAAGGAAGGAGCTACACAGAAGAGGCTGATGGCTGGCTTATTTTGACTCACGCTGTCATCAGTCTCCAGCTATATGATACCAACTTTCAGGAGAGGCTGCTCTGCAGAGAGGAAGCACAGAAACTGAGAAGTAGGACCCTAAGAAGCTAAGGCAAAAGCTAGGCTTTTGTCTTTCTGATTAAACCTAGCAGATTAAAGTTGGGTCAGCTTGGGTGACCCAGGCTTCTAACATGCCACTGAGTTACAGGGAAGTCAGAATTTTCATGCTGATTTAATACTTGCATTTATAATTTCTTTTTTTTAATATTTTTAATTTTCCTGGCTTGAAAATATCTTCTCCTTTTGACCCATATATGAGGATTTAAAATGAGAGAAATTAGCCCACCCATCTTCATTTTCTTTCCCATGACCTTATCTGTAGGAAAGAAGAATGGTGCTGGAGACAAAATATGATTCAGACATGGTTTTGAATCCCTTCAATGCATCTTACCAACTGTAGGATCTCTTTCCTCTTCATTAAAATGGGAACAATCCTATTTACCTTGACTGCCTCCTGTAAGAATAAAAGGAGGTAATATATCACTTCAGTTCAGTTCAGTCACTCAGTCATGTCCAACCTTTTGCGACCCCATGAATCGCAGCACGCCAGGCCTCCCTGTCCATCACCAACTCCCGGAGTTCACTCAGACACGTCCATCGAGTCGGTGATGCCATCCAGCCATCTCATCCTCTGTCGTCCCCTTCTCCTGCTGCCCCCAATCCCTCCCAGCAGCAGAGTCTTTTCCAATGAGTCAACTCTTCACATGAGGTGGCCAAAGTACTGGAGTTTCAGCGTTAGCATCATTCCTTCCAAAGAAATCCCAGGGCTGATCTCCTTCAGAATGGACTGCTTGGATATTCTTGCAGTCCAAGGGACTCTCAAGAGTCTTCTTCAACACCGCAGTTCAAAAGCATCAATTCTTCGGCACTCAGCTTTCTTCACAGTCCAACTCTCACATCCATATGTGACTACTGGAAAAACCATAGCCTTGACTAGACGGATCTTAGTCGGCAAAGTAATGTCTCTGCTTTTGAATATGCTATCTAGGTTGGTAGCAATAGTCAATATATAACTTTGTAAAGTTATCAACATGACTTTCATACAAATGTAAACATGTGCCGTGAAAATACTGATAGAAATAATAATAATGGAAATAAATTCCTTTAATGATGGAACCAAAAGGACAGTGAAGCTGGTTCAAAGAGAAGTTAAAGAAAGAGTGATTATATAGTCCATCAAGAGAAGCTAAACTGGAAAAAGAACTCTGGGTTAGAGTCAAAACTGATTATTGTCCTACAGAACAATAAAACCATAACCTTTGAGGTTATCTCTTGTACCAGACATAAATTATTTGTATCTCTATTGGACAAAAGTCTACAAGTTAACATAATTTCAGTCTTGACCCTGAACAATAGGAAATAGTAAAACAAACAAAAGAACGAACCCCGAGAGAATTAAATCATCATTGGGTGAGCCTGTTAGACAATGACCCTGAATGACCTTAAAAGCCACATGCGGTCATCCTTTTGTTTTATTTCCAGTTTTAGATAATTTTCTCAACAATCCCTCTTGTATCATCAATAATATCTGAAGATTATTCATGTTACGAAAAGTCTGGAGTCATTGTGTTTGGACCTAATTAATGTACATGGGTGCAGTAAGAGCTTTGATTAACTACTTAAGCTTCTTTGTGTATGACCAGCAAATTCAGAGCTTCTGGTTAGCAGCTACTAAGGTCATAAAATTAACTTCTACATGGAAATTTCAAAAGGTGTCTCTGATTGTATTTTCATAAGCCTCTCTTGTTTCAGAAGTGTTTCAGTGGCTCTTATTGGAATATTAATTTCCTCTTGCTTCTTAAGCAAATCACCATAAACTTGGTGGTTTAAAACAACACAAGTTCATTCTCTTACAGCTCTGAGGTCAGAAGTCTGCACAGATCTCACTGGGCTACTGTCAAAGTGTCGTCAGGGTGGGTTTCTTGTGGAGACTCAGTATCCTTGACTTTTCCAGCTTTGAGGGTGACGTGGCTCCTGTAATCTTTGTTTTGTGGACCCTTTCCCCCATCTTTAAAGCTGGCAGTGTAGCATCTTTCAATCTCTTTCTCTCTTCCCTTCTCCTTCTCTCTATCTGACGTCTCCTGGATCTCTCTTATAAGACCTTTGTGAATACACAGAGCCCACCAGACAAAGCAATATTACCTCCTCATTTTAAGATCCCTTACTAATAACATCCCTTTTGCTACATTCTACGCTCTAGGGATTAAAACATGGACACTTGGGATTTGGGAACCATTATTCACCCTACCAAGCACAGATAAAAAACTAAACACAAGAAACTCATCTCCACAGTACCTACATATTTTGGTGAATTTGTTCAAGTGGCCCAAACTCTGGTACATTTCCTGTCCTGCCAGTAAATGACCTTCTTCATGGGATTCTATAAACCGTAGAACAAATAATAGGTGGGTTACTTAAGAGGACTAGATCTTGATTTTAAATATGAAGAGGAACACTTGTTTCTTATTAGTGGGTTTGCTATACCTAATTAACTGAGATTTGTTCTCAGGTATGGCAACCTTGTGGAGAAGGCAATGGCACCCCACTCCAGTACTCTTGCCTGGAAAATTCCAAGGACGGAGGAGCCTGGAAGGCTGCAGTCCATGGGGTCGCCAAGAGTCAGACACTACTGAGCGACTTCACTTTCACTTTTCACTTTCATGCATTGGAGAAGGACATGTCAACCCACTCCAGTGTTCTTGCCTGGAGAATCCCAGGGACGGGGGAGCCTGGTGGGCTGCCATCTATGGGGTCGCACAGAGTCGGACACGACTGACGTGACCTAGCAGTAGCGGTAGCAATGGCAGCCTTGGCAGGAACTTACTTACAGAACCAGTTTGTCAAACTCTGTCCTGGTAAAAACAGAAGACAGATGTTTATTGATCTTATGCAAATAATTGCATTACCATAAAAACTAGTGAGTTGACACTGAATTCTGAGGAGTAAGGGGAAATAAATTACCATATAAAGAATGTGTCATTTATAGGTGAAGGTTAAAGATAAAGGATATATCTTACTCCCTTAATAGAGCATTTAAAAACATATTCAGTTCAGTTCAGTTTCAGTTCAGTCGCTCAGTCGTGTCCGACTCTTTGTGACCCCATGAATTGCAGCAAACCAGGCCTCCCTCTCCATCACCAACTCCCGGAGTTCACTCAGATTCATGTCCATCGAGTCAGTGATGCCATCCAGCCATCTCATCCTCTGTCGTCCCCTTCTCCTCCTGATACTCAAAATCAAATAATCTCAGTTAGATTTACACCCACTATTCATTTAATCCTCCTTATGTCTTATATATCCAGATGTTGGGTCAGCATTCTGCATTCATAAGGTCTTCTATTCCAGACTTACTAAAAGGAGTCCTGGAAGTCCCTGCTACATTCACAGTTGGCTAAATGATATCACTTTAAGCTCCAAAGCCTGTACCAATGACCCTGTTTCCTGAAATACCAACAGGTAAGAGTATCAGGTGCCATTTTTCAATGACATTCTGACAGTGCTATTCTTTGAAAAAGATCCAGGTAGCTGGAGAAGGCAATGGCACCCCACTCCAGTACTCTTGCCTGGAAAATCCCATGGACAGGGGAGCCTGGTGGGCTGCAGTCCATGGGGACAAGAACAGTTGGACACGACTGAGCGACTTCACTTTCACTTTTCACTTTCATGCATTGGAGAAGGAAATGGCACCCCACTCCAGTGTTCTTGCCTGGAGAATCCCCGGGACGGGGGAACCTGGTGGGCTGCCGTCTATGGGATTGCACAGAGTCGGACACGACTGAAGTGACTTAGCAGCATCAGCCTAGAGCATCCAGCAAAGTCTTCAGACAAACATGAGAATAAGGCAGAAACCACTTGTTGATGATGAGAACAGATGAGCAGATTACACAGGAGGTAAATTATGAACTTTTATCTCTTCTTTTAAGAGCAGATTAAGTACTCCGAGACCAACTGTCATTTTAAAATAAAACTCTTAACATTCATATAGCATTTGTCATAAAAGTACTCACAAAATTAAAATATGTCCCCTGGGAATTCCCTGGTGGTCCAGTGGCTAAGGTTTGGCACGCTGACTGCCAGGGCCCAGGTTCAGTCCCTGCAGAGGGGAACTAAGATCTCTCACGCTGTGCACATAGCCAAAAAAATAATAAAATAAGCATCTTATTAATAAACTTTGTTAAAACTGAGCAAACTGCCAAATTTTTGACATATTTCTTGGCTTTCTTCCCCGGACTCACTATGTGCAAGTATTATGCTTCAGTGAAAATAAGAGTTCCTTCAAACTTTCTATACTAGCCACACTGATATTTTTCTGTTCACTATACTTTCTCATAATTTGGTACATATTTTCTCTTCACCTTATAAACAAAAGGATACTCCATTACTGTATACATATAAGCAATGCCCTAGGGCCACATACATCTTTTAAACATTTTTTCAACATAGTAAATATAAACATATTCATTAGCATGACCCAAAGGTACAGCTTTTTATAACATATAAAAATAACAATAAAGGTATATATGCATATATGTGCATACACACAAAATGGTGACTATGTGTCTATATTATCTTATTAGAAATTATCTAGATTTCTAGAAATTATCCATCAATTAATTTGATTTAACATTAGTTCAAGGTCTTACATTTAAGAGAGGAACTTGAAAATTTTGCTTAAAGTAATATATCACAAAGCATGCCAGCCTTACTTCCCTTCACTATCTCCCAGAGTTTGCTCAAACTCATGTCCATTGAGTCAGTGATATTATTGAAGCAGCTCATCCTCTATCATCCCCTTCTCCTCCTGCCCTCAGTCTGTCCCAGCATCACTCTGCATCATGTGGCCAAAGTATTAGAGCTTCAGCATCAGTCCCTCCAATGAATATTCAGGGTTGATTTCCTTTAGGATTGACTTGTTTTGTTTCATTGCTGTCCAAGGGAGTCTCAAAAGTCTTCTCCAGTACCATAATTCAAAAGCATCAATTATTTGGTGCTTAGCCTTCTTTATGGTCCAACTCTCACATCTGTATGTGACTACTGGAAAAACACACAAAGTGCTTGCCCATATTCTTAAAATACCCACTGATCCCTAGACCTGGTCATGGCCCAAACCAGGTGCTTCTGGGCCACAAAGAGCACCCTTAACTATGCACCGGAAATAGCATTGTGGAGACGGCTCATGGTCTGCAACCAGATGTGGATCCACTGGTCTTTACAGCCAGTTTTGGAAGACAAATAGCTCAAGCTATGTGTTAGGCATGATATTGTCAGTCTGATATACTTGAGCAAAAATCAGAATCAAAACAGAATCAGAAGAAAAGAAACAGAAAGGGAAAAAAAGCATAACAGAGAAAAGCACATTCTATCCAGTTCTCAAAAAAAAAAAAAATCATATGTCTTTCAATAGGAAACTATTTACTCCATATACAAAATGAGAAAATTGTGTCAGGATGTGTCAGGGAATATTCTAGTTCTAGGAATGGGGGCTTTATGTTCTTTTACATGTTTAAGTCCCCTTTAGGAAAAAAAAAATGAATGAAATCATTTTAACTAAGCGAAGTTAAAAATTGACTCTTATAAGAGTTAAAGGCTAGCCACTTCTTCCTCAATACTAAAATTTACTTTACTTGGACAATGTATATCATCTTGAGAAAGAGCATACAAATGAAAAAGCATTAATGGAAATGTTTGAAAATGAAAAATTTTCATTTTTCTTTTTCTTTCATCTCTTGAATTTTGTCTCTTAGCCATCAAATAACATATCTTATAAGAGGAAAGAAAGTCACAACATTTGACTCACTTGCTATCAGCAGTTGTTATCAGGAGGTCTAAAGCAGAGTAGAAATTAAAGTGATTTCCTAAAATAGGGACAATAGTTTAAGTATTGTTTTCAGCTAAGTATACTATAATTGTCTTCTGTGCAAATGCTTCTACATAAGGCAAGCAAATTAATTATGACTAATATAATTATATATCATTATCTAAATTGCATATGCTTCGGGCTTGTCTCAGAAAATGGATTCCTCATGGATCTTATTCATCATAGTCATCGTCTATTCACCCTGATCAATAATGCATTGGTGTTTCAGTAAATGCTTATCAACAATTAGTTTGAAAAACAACAAAAAAAGAATATATAAGAAATATTCACCTAGGGACGGGAAGCAGAAGCACACAGGTAATTGTGGCAGTTAGGGAAACTGGACTTTGAAGGTCAAAAGATATTTCAGTTCAGTAAAGGACTAGGCAGGGTGTCTTTATAGATATTGAGGCTGGAAAGGAAGCATTGTTAGAGCATGAAAAGGGGACTTTTTACCACTTGGATGAGCAGGGAAGAGAAATGAGAAGTGGGAATTACTCTGCACCACTGATTGGAACACAAAATTCAAGAATATAACCAGCACCACAGAATCCAAACAAAAGGACACAATAGACACACTTAGTGGAAATAAAATTGGATTTCTGAACTGGGTTTTAAGACCTTGCTATGAACTATATGCTACATCAAGAGATAAATGCTACCAATTTCTGTACATTTTCAGAAAGCTCCATAAACTCTGGACAATGTGTCGAATTGACTCACAGCATGACCCCCATGAAGGAAAAGTTGCCTCTAGGAAAAAGCTTTCTGAAAATCCTACAGAACTTAATGGAGATAACTACATCCTTCCAAACATATCAGGAGGAAGGTTGGAACTAAATGTTATTAGAAGCATGAAGAAGGGGTTTGAAAACTGACTTAGTCCAAACCCTTAACACAGTAGAGATTTGCACTGAACCAAAGTCATAGACAAATTGCTCTCTACTCTCACACAGCTGCTGTAACACTAATGCAATAGCTTATTTAGCAACTCTCAGTTAACCCATTAATCCATGAAGCCAGCCTTTGACTTGCAAAATATAGAGGAATGACCTGAGCACAAAAGTAGGATTGGGATATGATGAAGAGAAAAGGGAAATTACAAAGTCAGGAGGTGTGTCTAAGTACACACAAGAGGAGGCTCCCTACTTGTCGTCCATATTGATGTTTTTGTCCTAATGCAGAGAATGAGATTACTCTCAGGGAGTTTAACAACAGGTGCTAGTATTGACCATAAAAATACACCATCACTTTTTTAAAGCAGGAGCTAATGTTTGGCATTATGGTCTCTCTTGGCGATGAACTCTGAAGGCCAAGTTCTATTATTGAAAAAAAAAAAAGCATTTTTCTGTATGTGTCGTAGCACTTTAACTCACATCTAGTTTGGCCATATAAGCAGCTTAGATGAGAGGTGTAGGCTTTTCTTGTCCACACATCATTTCCCGACATTAATTTGATTTATCTTCCAGCATTATCAGGTGATAAAGTATATTTCTTCATGATATCCATTCGATCTGAAGGATAGCCAGAAAATACATTTTGTGCTGTGTTGGTTCTGGACAAGTTGATTCCATAGCATATTCTTTAGGTAAAACTTGAAGAGCAACATTTTCTTAAGAAACTCTATCTATCTGCTGTAGAACTCCTTCTATTAATACTTGATGGTATCAATGGTGTTGAAGTTGTTGAGACAGGGAAATGAAGGAACTGTGCTGTCCCTGTGTTCATACATAGAAGTGAGAATACATTTCCGTAAATTTTGTTCTGTGAGAACGACCTGCTAACCAGCCTTCTGCTCACAATCTTGAGTCATTGTCCTTCAGCTCTGCCAAAATGTCTTGCTGTAATGCACACCTGCCCATGACACTTGTAGGCCTGAAACACTCCAGTGATTCCCAAATGTCTGTGGAGCAAAGTCCAAGCCAATGAGTGTGACTCGCAACACCTTTACAAACAGGCACCTACTCTCCTTCCCAGGCTCGTTTCTCATCATTCCTTACCTCCCACGATGGATCCATGGCAGATACAACTTGTTTTGTGTTTCAGATTTTACTCAGGCTGTGAATCTTTGGTCAACTAACTTCTCATCAAGCGCTTCCCAGGTGGTTCAGTTGGTAAAGAATCTGCCTGCAATGCGGGAGAACTGGGTTTGATCCCTGGATTGGGAAGATCTCCTGGAGTAGGAAATGGCAACCCACTCCAGTATTCTTGCCTGGAGAATTCCATGGACAGAGGAGCCTGGCAGGCTACAGTCCATGGGGTCGCAAAGAGTCGGACACAACTGAACGACTTAACACAGCACAGCATAGCACACTTCTCATCATTTGAGAGTTCAGGCCTTCTTTCCTCAAAGTGCATTTCCCTGGCCTTTTTTTTTTTTTTTTCCTTGCAGTTGGATTAAGTAGGATCCATACTTCTTTCTTCACCTACTATGTGCAAATTTTTTATCCTCACACAGTGTTTCATTGAAATACATTAATGTGCTTATTCCTACTAAACTATAAACTACTAGGTGTTCTCTTTCCTGATGCTTCTTGTCACCAAGAAGATGAGAACCAGGAACACCAATGATGGAAACCCCAGTCCCAGCAGTCAGAAAGATTGTTTGTTCCTTGTTCTATTCAGGCCCTCAATGGATTAGATAATGACCACTTACATTGGAGAGGGCATTTTGCTCTATTGATTCAAATGGAAACAGCCTCACAGACACACCTGGAGATGATGTTTAACCAGATAACAGCATACTATGACCCAATCAAGTTGACACAAAAAATTAAGCTTCATAACTACAAGTTTAAAGTCAAGGTTAGAGTCATTTACAGGTGACATTAATTCATTATACACTTTATGTGTTGAGAGAAATTGCATAAATAGGAAATTATATTTCAGAACAATGAATCTGATGTTAATTTGTAAAAAGAAATACAGACGAGACCAGAAAAGACTATGCCTGTGAGTACTGACATTAGCAGTGATGAAAGCCAAATTCTCGAGTTTTGAATGTGGGGAAGAAAAGTAAGAGATGGCTGTAAAAACAATCTCCATTAAAACGTTAAATGCTTTCAGTGTGGTAAGAATTGTATTCAGTTCAGTTCAGTTCAGTCGCTCAGTCATGTCCGACTCTTTGCGAACCCATGGACTGCAGGATGCCAGGCCTCCCTGTCCATCATCAACTCCCGGAGTTCACTCAAGCTCATGTTCATCAAGTCGGTGATGCCATCCAGCCATCTCATCTTCTGTTGTCCCTACTCCTCCTGCCCCCAACCCCTCCCAGCGTCAGGGTCTTTTCCAGGGAGTCAGCTCTTCTCAGCAGGTGGCCAAAGTATTGGAGTTTCAGCATCAACATCAGTCCTTCCTGTGAACACCTAGGACTGATCTCCTTGCAGTCCAAGGGACTCTCAAGAGTCTTCTCCAACACCACAGTTCAAAAGCATCAGTTCTTTGGCGCTCAGCTTTCTTCACAGTCCAACTCTCACATCCACACCTGACCACTGGAAAAACCATAGCCTTGACTAGACAGACCTTTGTTGGCAAAGTAATGTCTCTGCTTTTTAATATCCTATCTAGGGTGGTCATCACTTTCCTTCCAAGGAGTAAGCGTCTTTTAATTTCATGGCTGCAATCACCATCTGCAGTGATTTTGGAGCCCAAAAACATAAAGTCTGACACTGTTTCCACTGTTTCCCCATCTACTTCCCATGAAGTGATGGGACCACATGCCATGATCTTAGTTTTCCGAATGTTGAGCTTTAAGCCAACTTTTTCACTCTCCTCTTTCACTTTCATCAAGAGGCTTTTTAGTTCCTCTTCACTTCCTGCCATAAGGGTGGTGTCATCTGCATATCTGAGGTTATTGATATTTCTCCAAGCAATCTTGATTCCAGCTTTTGCTTCTTCCAGCCCAGCATTTCCCATGATGTACTCTACATATAAGTTAAATAAGCAGGGTGATAATATACAGCCTTGACTACTCCTTTTCCTATTTGGAACCAGTCTGCTGTTCCATGTCCAGTTCTAACTGTTGCTTCTTGACCTGCATATAGGTTTCTCAAGAGGCAGGTCCATTTAAATCTCTCAAAAATCCTGTATGGATAAACACTGAAGCCTGAGATAACCCTGAGATTAAGTAACTTGCTTGAAGTCATACTTCAGAGATTTAAAACCAGCTCTGTGATAAACCCATACTCTTTCCACTGCATTGCTTCTGCCTCTTGGTCAAATGGGTAAATATATTCAACAGACACACATGGCATGAACTCTATGGATATAGTATAGCTCTCAGGATCTTTTTCACATCTTACATATATCTAATGAATTTGGTAAAGTCGGGAGAGGGAAAATAGCTAAATGCATGCTTTATCCTCACTTGTAAGTGAATTCAAATTAGGCAAGGTTATCACGAATAGCCTGATGATTGAACCTCACAACCTCTGGGACCTTATTTCATGAAACGACCTAAGGTCTCCATTGTGAGTTCTCTGAAAAGCAGACTATCGTGTTTTATCTGTTTTATTTTATTTTGTTTGGCTGCACTGGGTCTTCATTGCAGTGCGTGGGCTTCTCCAGTTGCACAACTCAGGCCCTAGGGCAAGGGTATCCAGTAGCTGTAGCAGGCAGGCTTAGCTGCACCATGGCATGTGGGATCTTAGGTCCCTGACCAGGGACCAAACCTGTATCTCCTGCATTGGAAGGCAGATTCCTAACCATTGGACTACCAGGCAAGTCCTAAACGACTGTGATTTTTAATTCCTCAAATAATGTTGATATATGTGGTAGGCTGAAAAGCGGCTCTCCCAAAAGATGCCCATGTCCCAGTCTCTGGACTCTGCCATTGTTACCTTATATAAACAAACAAACAAACAAAAAATTGCATATGAAATTAAATGAAGTATTTTTCTTTAAATAGCATTTATTTCTCACAGTTCCAGAGGCTGGAAGTCTAAGCTCAGGGAGGCAGAAGGGTTGGGTTCTAGATGACAGCTCTCTTTCTGGCTTGCAGATGGCTGCCTTCTTCTTGTGTACCTCTCTCATGTACCTTTCCCCCCTGCCCCCAGTTTTCTGAGAAATAATTAGCATACTTCACTGTACAATCTGGGCTTTCCAGGTGGATTAGTGGTAAAAATTCCACCTGCCAACACAGGAGACTCGGGTTCTATCCCAGGTCAGAAAGATCCCCTGGAGAAGAAAATGGCAACCTACTCCAGTATTCTTGCCTTGGAAATCTCGCGGACAGAGAAGCCTGGCAGGCTGCAGTCCAAGAGATCACAAAACTCAGACACGACTTAGCGACTAAGCCATCACTGTATAAGTCTAAGATGAAGAGCATGATGGTTTGATTTACAGGTATAATGAACTGATTACCACTAGATTCAGCTAGCATCCATCTTTTTTGTGTATTTATGTTTTTTAGTACTCTTTTTTCTCCACTTAAAGAACTCACTTTAGTATATCTTGTAAGGCAGGGCTGCTGATGCTGCTAAGTCGCTTCAGTCATGGCCGACTCAGTGCGACCCCACAGACAGCAGCCCACCAGGTTCCCTCATCCCTGGGATTCTCCAGGCAAGAACACTGGAGTGGGTTGCCATCTCCTTCTCCAATGCATGAACGTGAAAAGAGTCAGTCGTGTCTGACTCTCGGTGACCCCATGGACCACAGCCGCTCCTCCGTCCTTGGGATTTTCCAGGCAAGAGCACTGGAGTGGGGTGCCATTGCCCCCTCCGAAGGCAGGACTAGTGGTAACCAACTTCCTCAGCTTTTGTTTGCTAAAAAAAAAAAAAAAAAAAAAAACCAACCTCTTGGTCAATGAATTATATCCTTTGCTCGAAGAACAAAAAGGGGCATTACTTCACCTAGGCAGTCCCTTGAAATGGATTTGGATTGACCTTGGAAAGCCAAATATTGTGGCTTCCCAGACTTTGTTTAGTCCATGGGAAGACCATTTTACAGTCAATCTTCCTATGCTCTCCCGTCTAAAGTGTCACTATTACAGATTTGACTGATGTGAAGATGTTAGAACTGAAGAAATAAATGAGTGCTTATAAAATAGTGAAGTGTTGTGCTATCAAGTTATTGAACTAACACAATGGTTTATAACACCATGATGAAACTGAACAATTAGATTCTGTGATTAATTTGAGGTATTACAACTTTGACAGTGTTAAGGATTGTAAGTGTTCAACAGTAACGCCATGTTCCTTTTGTCCATAGGCTCAGTGGGATGGCTTGACTGGGCGTATCACCTTCAACAAAACCGATGGCTTGAGGAAGGATTTTGACCTGGACATTATTAGTCTCAAAGAGGAAGGAACTGAAAAGGTAACCTCCTTGGTGATAAATTTGGAAATTACAAAGAAACACCTCTCATGCATTTTACTTGCACAACAAGTACGGGAATGATGAAGCTATTTTCCCAGCCTATTCATTTATGTCCAGTTTTCTAGCTCACTCTCTCTGATCTGCAAATTGACGTTAGTATACTAGATTCTTAAATTGTGTGTGTTATCAACAGCAGTGCTAATGGCTACATAGTGCTTGGCATATTTACAAGCAAGATTCTGTTATTACATACATACAGCCCTAGGGGTGGGGATCAGTAGCCCCTTATTTCACAGGTTCTAAGAAACTGAGTTCAGACTTGGAAAATCAGAAGCTGTCAATGATTTATCTTTGGAATGACACCCAAGGGTCAAAAGTGAATTTTATTTGTATTCCATTTTAAGATGGGTAACAGAGGACAGAGTGAAGCAGAATGTAAAAAGCTTACTGAAGCAAACTAACTTTACACTCTTAATTTTATGAGGAAATATGCTTTAACAATGTATTTTCATGTTGAGTTTGATTTTAAGATTTATAATAGTTGTAATTCTCAACCTCTCAATGTTTCAAGTTACTATTTAGGGTAATACAAATGTAAGCTATTTCACTGATTAATAATAATAATAATAAGGACTTCACTGGTGGTCCAGTGGTTGACTCTGCACTCACAGGCAGGGAAAAGGGTTTAATCCCTGGTCGGGAAACTAAGATCCCACATGCCACACAGCATAGCTAAAAGATAAAATAATAATAATACAAATATTTTAAAAATAATAATAATAAAAGAATTTGCCTTCTCTTTATTACACCAATTTAGTTTTCACAATATATATTGTGAATTCACTATATATTGAGATAATTAACACTCATAGTGAAGACGTTAACTTTTAGAACCTTAAGGATAAACGATCTTGAAACCCCCCACAAACAATTGTCTGAACACCTAAACTCTATAATCCAATGTTTTTTCTTTTTTTTTTTTCCACCTTTAGTAGACAAAAAGTTATGCTTAATGTAAAAGAACATCTTTGGGAACAATGTTTTACTTTGGGGGTGGTTGTTTAAATGAGATAAGGTTTCCATTTCTGTTTTGTTGCTTTTGTTAACCGAGACACATTTGAAAAAAAAAAAAGGAAGTCCCGCAGTCATGTCCAACTCTTTGGGATCCCATGAACTGTAGCCCATCAGGCACCTCCTTGCATGGAATTCTCCAGGCAAGAATACTGGAGTGGGTTGCCATTTCCTCCTCCAGGGGATCTCCAGGGATTGAACCCAGGTCTCCTGCATTGTAGGGAGACTTTTTACCATCTGAGCCACCAGGGAAGCCACTGAGACACATTTACCCCACTGCCAAATAGCTTACTTAAAACAAAGAAAGATGAATCAGGCTGAATGCAAAAGGTAGTCTCTATTGTTGAAGAGCTTGAAGGAAATAATGAGTCCACAACTTTGAGAATCCATATTAGTCATGCAAATTTCCCCTTGCAGAAATGCCCTTTCTTCATCTCTTCTCTTCCTCTGCCTCTTTCTCTCTGTGTGTGTCTCTGCCTCTTCCTCTCTCTGTCTCTCTCTGCCCCTCTCACTGTTCCTCTCTGCCTCTCTCTCTCTCATTTCTTCACTCTGATTCCCTCTTCTGTTAGCTTAACGCACTCTGACAGAGCACAAGGCACCCACCTAACTTCTGTAATGGAATGTGGACGTTGGGCTGCAGGGAACAAAAGGAAAGAAAATCATACTTGTTGCAGACTAAAAGGCGATAAGGGTTCTTTTTAAAAGAAAATGTCTGCTTCTCTGTACATGCTTTTCTGCCTCCCTCTCCACTGCACTGACAGACCGAACTGCAGGAGGAAGAAAGTCTGTTAAGGAAACATCTTTTTGGCTCAGGCTTGTGATGAAATAAATGGAGCTATTGTTATGCTCTCCCAGCTATGTATACACGGCAATATTGTGCACATCCTAGTGGTGTTTTTCTAACAAAGGCAAAATCGAATTAGATGAAAGTGTTTTCTCAATTTGTTTCTCAACTCTTCATTGTTTGCAATAACTTTTCTTTCTTCAGGTGACTTGGGCTCAGTTCCTGAGCATGCTGACTGAGCCTTAAGGCAGTGAGGGACGCCGTCCTATTGCTCTCAGTTGGCAAGGGAGGAAATGCCCAATCTTTTCATGTCAGCCTCTTGCGGGGTCCATAAGGAAAACTGTTTAAAAAAAAAGCCTATTTTCTCACTTTCACTCAAGTTTCTAATGCCAAGAAGCACCTAGGCAAAGAACAATAAGCACACTTTCTTCTCACTAAGGAATAATTGTGTGTGTGTGTGTTTATGTATGTGTGTGTGTGTGTGTTGCTTGATTGACTAATCTGATTATAAATGACTTTAACAGGAATGATGAAGACCCTAAACTCTGCAGCATAGGTGTGCATATTCGAAAGAATTTTGCCTTTTTTTTTTTTTTTGACATGCAAAAGCAAAAGGGAAAGTCAGGTTCCACCACCAAGGAGAAGTAACTTCTGTAGGATTCAAGTACTTGGTCCATGTCTTTACTGTACCTATTCTCAGGCTTTCTGTTGAATGAACATTCAAGATTCCAAACAGTGGGAGGGGGATGTATCTGTTAGCACTCACGTGCCATGATGCCTTTTGGCTTCCATGCTGCATTTTAATTAAGTGCTATTTTTATTTTTCCCCTCTGAAAACCAAGGCTGCTGGCGAAGTGTCTAAACACTTATATAAAGTGTGGAAGAAGGTTTGTACATGGAGAAAACCTACAGGAAATCTGGGAGTGGGGTGGGAAATACCAAAGGAAAAGCCTGCATCCTTCCAGTTTTGTCAGACCAGTAGCTCTCTAATTGCAGTTTAGAGGCGAAATTCCACGTGAAGGGAGAACACAGGTGATTGAATATGTTGCCTCTCAACAACATTGCCTGGGAATTGAAACAGACTTGAGATGGATTAAATAATGATGGATTTAATATTTCCCTCTAGATTAATTTTGTTTCTCCTCTATAGGACCAGTCCCTGTTAGGGCTAAAAGCAGGTAGCTGCAACAGAAGCAGACACTATTTTTTTTCCCTAAGGGGGAAAAAATACAATAGATTTGATCCATCAGACTAGTCAGACAGGCTAAGGCTCCAAGGGGCTGGGATATCTCCTTCAATGTCACCACCACAAAATATATGAACCATTTTCAGAAATTCCCTTTTATTACACACCATCTTCATTTTACGCAGAAAAACAAAACCTTGTCAGTGCATATTGTTTCATAATTTGCTTTAGAACCACAGTTTCCAGAGGACAAAAACATGAGAGATTTTGAAAAGGAAATGAGATTGTCTTATAAATCATAACACCTACTATTTCGCAGCTTATTGTACAGTATTATGTTGTCAATGAATGTGCACAGAATTATTATAGAAGCAAAAGTTAGACATTACAAACATTCTGATCAGGAAAATGTCCCAGTGATATGCAAACATTGTCTTTCAATCTATCTCCTTCAAACCACTTGCTAAACTACCTGCTGATTGACATATGGACCTTAAATTACTCCAGGTTGTTCAACCTGAACGGTTTTGTCAGGTTCACTTTCATCTTTTGAATTATGAGTTAAGTCACAGAAAGTGTAGACAGTTTCTCCCTGTAGTCAGAAGCCTTTTCTCCCTTTTGGAGCATACTCAGATGAGCTCCAAAATTTCCTGCTTTTAAGTTTAAATAAGCACAGGTTTAATAACCTTGTTTTAAATTTTGATGAATCAGGCTGCCAAAGGCACAAGGAAGACAATCCCAACTCCTCTATGCTAATGCATAGATGAACCTAACCGGTATCCAGAAAAAAAGCTTATTACACTAATCCAGCTGGAGACTTCAGGCATTTTCTGCAATGTTGAATTAATTCAAACCAAATATCCTCGGGAATGAAATTCAAGTCCTGAAATTATTCTCAGGGGAGGGGAATGTCCTTTATTTGTCACTAAACTGCAATAATCGCCCCCACTTCCCAAGGATGCACTTCTTGGCTTTCCTCCATGCCTTTGTGCCTCTTCCTTCTGCTGACCCATTGTTGCCACGTTGCAAGCTGTATATACTGTGGTGTGCTGTTTTGTGTTATGACTGCTCATCAACAATTTGTAGTAATCTGAGCGCTAGCACAGAGACCTATTGAGACCCAACCAACACACTGTCCTCTCCCTACAAGATTCCACCTTCCAGAAGAAGGATTCACCCTCATTGCATTCTAATTCCAAAAGCTCTTCTCTACACGCTGCCATTTCTCAGTCGAGAACAGTCTGCCTGAAGTTCTTTCCAAGAAAAGGACAAAGCTCATCACTAAAATATGTGTTTATAAAACTCATCATATAGGAAACAGAGTCACCTCTTTCCCCTAGATACTTGATTATGTCACTCAGCAATTTTGGATGTTGAGTTTACGTGGATCACACACCAGGTTTGAGAGATGGATCTTAGTCACTTTCTGAGCATCCCTTTGTCACACTACCTTTTTTAAAAAGGGCTTGCTTAATTGCATTTAAGTCCTCATTTTCAAATGCTTTCCTTTGTTGCCCTAGATGATAAATGACTGCTCCCTTATGCCAGTTTACAAAGTGAGAGAAGACAGGACCAGACTATTTAGTTTTTGAGTGTTCCTCCTCACAAGTAATTGATCCACCTTCCACTGCTTCTCACTGGGAAATTACTGCTGACCACTTTTGTAGTACAGTTTGAAAACTAAGGTTCTGCTTCCTAGAGGCAATCCTCCAAGGTTAGAGGACAGGACTGAAATGCTAAATATCCAGGCACCTGGTTAACTGCAGCCCTCCCACCAGTACTGAGTGACTGAACAACAACCTCCCAGCACGGTGAATCATGGGAGCTTGACTTTTCAGAAACAGACATTTGCTAATGTGTTATTTTACTTCAGTTAAATGAAAGGTAAAGCCAGTTAACAACTTTGGTTTAAAAGACACACATACCCCTGTATGCAAACATAGACACTCTACTTGCTTTGCTGATTAAAATGTTTGAAAATACAAGGCTGAGGTCATTCAAACCTCATATGTAAACTCTGCACTTCCCATGAATCGCTTGATCTTCACTGTTTCTTGATATTCTTTTAGTCTAGATTTGAGGACACTTCTGATACACCAACAGTAGGAAAAATTCTTCTTTTTCTTATTTTATGGAGGAAAGTCTACACTGATTGGTACTCTGGGACTCATTCAGCAATGATATCATACCTTCCACACTTTTTAGTGAGGCTGGTAAAAGAAACAAAGCCAGATGTTAAGCTGTGAGATGTATTTGTCTACAAAGTTGCAAGGCCAATCAGCCCTGCCATTTCAAATATTAGTGTAAGTCTTTTAAACACTTGACTTTAATAGAAATAAGAATTACTGAGAACACACTTCACTACTTAACAAATTGGCTAAAATGCAGTTATTTTCTCCAGCTTTCAATATTTAATTAAAAATTAGGTTCCCCTCTCCCCAGTGCCTAAGTCAAGGTTTAATTAAAAACACAGCAAGGGCCCAATTGAAACACAGTCTTCAGAGAGTTAGAATTCAACTGTTTACAACCTAAAACATAGTTTTGGCTAAAAATTCATAGACTCCCTACTGTAGTTAGTCTGAGATATATTTCCTGGAAGCAAGGGTTCCTGCCCCCAAAAAGTGAGAAGAGGGGTGGAGTTTAGAAGAGAGGGAAGAAAAAAAATTTTCCCTTTATCTTGAGTTCAAAACCAGACAAAGAAAAGTAAAGGCTCTTTGATCAGCAGGCATCTGTTTCATGCATTCTAAGTGATGGATATTACACTTGATTCTGGAAAGACTGAATGGTCATTAAAGGTGTTATCCTACAGCTTAATCCTACCTCTAGTACTCTCTCTGCAGACAGGATCAAAATACTTTCAAATGCAAAAACTACCTCCAAACCCCATTTACCTAGACCCGTCTCCTTTTCACTATCCAACTAGCCCTTATTAAGTAGAAAAAGAAGACAGTGAAATTGAAATAGTTCACACCAATGAACAAATCTGTAATAATCCTTGAAACTACCTCAAAGAATTTATATTTCTAAAAAGAAAATTTGTTGAGCTAAATGAATTTTCAGCTGCTGCATTTGGTCAGTAAATTAAACTAAACAAATATAAAAGGAAAGAAGCCTAACATTCCTACAGATAAAATTTTATTTAATCCTCAGAAGAGTTCTATTGTCTCCATTATACTGGTAGGGAAATTAACTTCCCCAGGATCACACTGCTGGTAAATTGCAAAGTTAGAATCTGGACAAGAGTCCACCTGGAAAGCTCATACACTGTCCAGCCAGCCAAACGTCCTCCCAGGGGAAGAGTGCATTTAGAGATCAAGCTTGGGTCTACTCTGTCTATTGCAGACCGCATCCAGGTATTGGTGTCCTAAACTGTCCCTGTTTTTCATAGCTCCTTTATCGGCTTATAAATTTCAAAGAAAAGGGATTTCACTAATGTTTCCAGGTTCTTTCATAACAGGGCAAGCTTAAAGAAACTACTGGAGCAACCATTTTTATGTCCTTTATTGTGAACATTCCTTTATCGTGAACATTCCTTTATTGTGAATGTTCATGCAGCTCTTAACATATACTAGTACTTTCACATGCATTTACTCATTTGATGGTCTCCGCATCCCTATCAATTATTTTATACGTAGAGATCCAGAGCTCAGAAAGGTTAGCATCTCGTCCAAGGCCACCCAGCAACCAGGTTTGCATTCCACCTCACTAGGTTGTCAGTAAATGCTTCCAGAAGACTTCAGACAAAGAGCCAGTTCCCTAAGGCCCTGCTCCTAGATTGCCCCTAGAGGCAGAACAAATCAGTCTACTTCTACAGACTCTAATAACCCAAGAATGAGCTGGCCATGGGAGGAAATTGGGGTTACCATTTCTTAAAAGAACAGGAGGCTTCACTGCCTGCCAATCACAATGGTTGGTTCTGTGACAGAAAGATCAATAAGCAATAGCAGTAATACCTTCACTAAAGGCATTCACGGTCAAGTGCAAAAACGAGACAGATAAACAGATGATAAGAACAGAAGAAGGTCCGTAACAGAGGCACAATGCAGGTACGAACAGAGTTCTAGCAGAGCCTACAAGAAACACCCTCACCCAGCACTGGTTCCTCACTGATAGACCTATAGAACTTGGTCTCCTGCCCATTCGCATTTATTGTTCCATTTATCTTTCCCTTTTAGATGCCCAGCTTCTTCAGTGTCCATCCTACCTCTTCCGTCCCATTTGTCATAAGTTTTAAAAGCATTGATGGTAATACTTTGGCAACATAAGACCTGTATCAGTCTAATGTAAGCTCCACCAGAGCAGATGTCTTTGTCTCTTTTGTTCATTGCTACATCCTCCAATGCCCAGAAGAATCCCTGGTTTATAAGTCGGTGTTCAACAAATACGTATTGGAAGAAAATCTGATACCCATTTACTAATTCTTAATTTAGAAAAGAACATTGAACTTAATAAATTAAAAAGACCTCCCCTACCTCCACCCCACATAGCACAGATTTTCTGTTCCACATACGCAGTTGTTCCATTGTTTTGTTTTTCCACATGTAGTAGCTTCCCCTGTAATGGTGCCCTGGGGTCCTCTTCCCAGACTATGAGCTTTTGTGCCCATTCCTGGTGTAGAAGGGGCCTCTCTTTAGCATAAACGCCGTCACTGACAGTCAGCAGCCTCTGATGTGATGTGTTCTGTGTAGATTGGGATTTGGAACTCCAACAGTGGGCTTAACATGACGGATGGCAACAAAGACAGGTCCAATAATATCACCGATTCTCTTGCCAACCGAACACTCATCGTCACCACCATTCTGGTAAGTTGAGTCTGTGGAATCCAGGGCATCTGATCAGAACTCCTACTCTAGACCTTGAAGGATTCCTCAGCTATATTGTTCATGCCAACACCTCTGTCTGTAAATGTCTATTTCTAACTGGGGCACTAAAAGCATATACTTACATATATCTATAGTGGACTGATTTATCCACTTTCAGTGTTGTGCTGAAGCTCTCCAATCTCCAGTCTGTGCTCAGCGATGTTCTGCTCCACTCTCTAGTCCTACTCAGCTGGTTACCCTTGCTCTCTGGCTGCTGGTTGGTTTCAACCAGGGGGAGATTCTGGTAAAAGACCAGGGAGGTGGATGGAGTAAGAGATGCAAGGAAATGTCTTCCCCTGCTTCCCAATAGTATTGTCAGCACCTCTGTCCTTCACAGCCACAGCCTGTCTCCCGTCACTGATTCTGCATCCATACTCTACCTGCGTTGCACACATGGACCACTCTTTCCTCCCTTCCTGCCTTAGCCCTAGCCTCTAATTATGTTGGTCCCAGGTCTTCCCGGTTGGCACTAGCAGTAAAGAATCTGCGTGCCAATGCAGGAGACATAAGAGATTTGAGTTCGAGCCCCGAGTCAGGAAGATCCCCTAGAGGAGGAAATGGCAACCTATTCCAGTATTCTTGCCTGGAGAAGCCCACAGACAGAGGAGCCTGGCAGGCTATAGTCCATAGAATTGCAAAGAGTCGGATGCGACTGAAGCAATTTAGCACAGAGGGTCGACGTCCCACTATTACTCTTAACACCATCCCTGTTGGTTGCTTTGGAGGCAGGACACAGAAGGGCTCCAGGTTAGACATTTATAACCAGCCTCCTGTTTACGGGACTTCCCAGGTGGCATTTGTGGTAAAGAACCTGCCTTCCAGTGCAGGAGATGTAAGAGACTTGGGTTTAGGAAGATCCCCTGGAGGAGAGCATGTCAACCCACTCTAGTATTCTTGCCTGGAGAATCCCATGGACAGAGGAACCTGGAGGGCTACAGTCCACAGGGTCCCACAGAGTCGGACACAACTGAAGCAAATTAGCATCCATGCGTGCACCCCTGCTTACATTTCATGTGGCACGAAAAATGGGCTTCAGGCCGGACCCTTAAAACTGGCCTGCTGTTTGCATTGTCTGAGACAGGAGATCAGTGGGCTCCAGGTTAGGAATTTACATTCAGCCTCCTGTTTGCTCTCTGAAATGGAAGTAACAACAGAAGCAGGGATAAATACCCAGGCTTTGTCTCTTGTGGACACATTAAGAGAGTAATCATGCAGGAACAGAGAGGGACTAAACCTTGCCTGAGTAAAGGATCAAGAGATCACATAGGCCCTCTCCTTGGGGCAAGGGAGACAGTATACCTGTGCATACAGGCTCCTTGGGGATCAAAATTCAGGGCATGCCAGGCCATAATAAGTCTTGCTTCTCTCCTCCCAGATGCCTTTGCATGGAAATCCATCTTTTCCAGGCACACCTAGGGGAAGGTCCTGAGACAGATTAGCTGTTGAGGGGTGGTGGTGGAGAATATAACTGGCCTGTGGGAAGGCAAAGACTCAGAAAAACTATCCCTTTATAAAGGATAAAAGGCACACCTCTCTTGCAGAGAGGTTCCCAAAGGCACACCTCTCTTGCAGAGCTCACCCGTGTATCTTTCCACTTGCACACTGCTTTTCCAATAAACATTTTATTTTTCTCTTTGCCTGCCACCTCCTCATCAGAATTCTTTCTTGGCGACACAAGCGAGGACTGGGGTTTTTGTCCCTAGTTGCTGGACTCTGTGGTCTAGCAATTAGGACTCCTGGTCAGGGAACTGAGCTCTCTTCCAGCTGATGCTCCCTGCTGTGTGGGTCCAAAATCACCTTGGCCTGTTCATTCTTCTGTAGTGCTCCTTAATTAAGTGTACTCCTTTCTTGAAAGAAAAGTGAAAGTGAAGTCGTTCAGTCATGTCTGACTTTTGCGATTCCATGGACTGTAGCCTACAATGTTCATCCGTCCATGAGATTTTCCAGCCAAGAGCACTGGAATGGGTTGCCGTTTCCTTCTACAGAGGATCTTCCAAACCCAGGGATCGAACCCCGGTCTCCTGCATTGTAGGGAGATACTTTTCCATCTGAGCCACCAGGGAAGTCCTTTCTTAACTGCTCTTTAAAAGCCGGCTCTCTGTTGCAATCCTATCATGCGCCATCCAGCCACTGTTCACTTACAGACTGTTCTTCCTCCCTCTTTGCTCCTCCCTAATCCATGAATTGTGCTTCCCAGGTGGCACTACTGATAAGGAACCCACCTGCCAATGCAAGAACGTAAGAGTTGTGGGTTCAGTCCCCGGGTCAGGAAGATCCCCTGGAGGAGGACACAGCAACCCACTCCAGTATTCTTGTCTGGAGCATCACATGGACAGAGGAGCCTGGTGGGGGAACAGTCTATGGGGTCTCAAACAGTCAGATACAACTAAAGCAACTGAGCAACTTAGCACACACACAATCCAAGAAATAAATAAGAGTGGCCGCCTCTAAAATCACCCCTTTTGGACATTCCTGTTTTGATTCACTCCATCATCTGAAATTTATTTCTGAAACAGTTTCTGAGCATCGTTCATCCAAAATGAAAACGTTTTTTCTGGTGACTAGTTTCTCTGCAACTTTCTCATGGAAATATAGAGTTTTCTACTTCTATCAGTTTGTTTGAGGATAAGCCTAAACATACAGGACGGATCAGTAATGTAGTAACTATTTTGATTTTATAAAATAAAGTAAAATTTTACTTAGTCAAATGAGAATTAATAAGGCTAGAGATATGTAGTTGTAAGGAAATGTCCTCATAGGATAGAGAATTTATCATATAAGCAAAGAATTTACCAAATGGGATTTCTGAGGTAAGTTCAAATATGAAAACGTAACTGATGATGAAAGGGGACATCAAAGCAGTCTTCGAATAAGATATCCTGAAGGAAGCCAGGAAAAATATGTACATAATAAGGGAAGAGTGAAATTGAGATGCAATTTAGCTGAAAAATGAGAAAATTGAAATATTTAGAGTACTTAGTAGACAAGACATTTGAAAAACAAGAGAATATATTTGCTGATTTAGATTTCTTTTTGTAAGTAAGTGAAACTCATAGATAAAAGCCAGGAGAGTTGGTGGGTCTAGCCCTGGAAGCTTAGGTGTAGGCGCAGCTGGAAACCAGACAGCCAGACATCAGATCCTCCACTGCCTTCTCAGCTAGACCTAAAGTTTAAACGTGATCTGTCTCAATCACACCGTTTACTCACAGTTCTGCCCTCAGCAGTGGAGGGGAAAAAACTCTCAAAGAGAGAAGAGGAAGAGAAAGTAACATATGAAGTATTCTATATTTATAGAGGATGCACAAAAGATGAGCTGAGTAAAGGCAGAAAGGGAAGTGACTTTCTTTAGTATTCTCAAATCTTAAAAACCGTTTTCAAGTATTTTATACCTTCTGGCTGTTGTTGGAGCTCATGTAAGTAAATTCTGCCTTTCATTATAGCAGGGTTTCACGTGTGATTTGTTTCATATAGGAAGAACCCTATGTGATGTACAGGAAATCTGATAAGCCCCTGTATGGAAATGACAGATTTGAAGGATATTGCCTGGATCTATTGAAGGAATTGTCAAACATCCTTGGTTTCATTTATGATGTTAAACTCGTTGCTGATGGCAAATATGGAGCTCAGAATGACAAAGGAGAGTGGAATGGAATGGTCAAGGAACTTATAGATCATGTAAGCAAAAATATATCTCCTACACTGTGGTCTTAAATGTCTAAAAAATGCATAATGAGAAGTAAATGAAAAGAGAAAGATGTTTGAGTCAGAGTCAGAAGGCATATTTTATTTTTTTGAATCATAAAAGTGACCTAAAAAGTGGGAGAAAACAACCTATAAATGTAGTTTCCTTACTTAGGAGGGCAACAGGGATAAAAATTGAGGATAAGAATTTATGGGCTCATCCTTCATACTGAAGAATAAATGTGAGTGATTCTTAGATTAGATAAGGAGTTCTGAAGTTTGCAGCTTGAAGCAAAATCTCATCAACTAATTTTATGACCAAGTTGCTCATTTCTTATTTTTCTCACATGTCCTTTTTTAAAGACATTTTTCTGCGATTTTTTCCCCTCCATTTAGTTCCAGAATGTGTGTGTGTTGAACACATATATATTTGAGTTTAACACATATAATTTTGAGTTTGAGCAAAGGCTGAGAGATGGCGAAGGACAGGGAAGCCTGGTGAGCTGCAGTCCATGGGGCCACAAAGAGTTGGACATGACTTAGAGACTGAACAACAACACATATATATTGGAGAAGGAAATGACAACCCACTCCAGTGTTCTTGCCTGGGAAATCCTGCAGACAGAGGAGCTTGGTGGGGTTGAAAGAATCGTACATGACTTAGTAACTAAATATCATCTGCCATACATATATATGTGTGTGTGTGTGTGTGTGTGTGTGTGTGTGTGTGTGTGTGTTTCACACTTCCTGGTTTCTTTTTGGTAACAAATACTATTTCATGAACATAACTGTATAAGTCAACTGTTTTTATGTCAGAGTCAATCATCATAGAAGCTTCTTGTGTGAGAAGTTTTTGGAGTTGAGAACAGGAATCAGGAGAACCAGGAAAAGTCTAAACATTCTCTCAGAAGCTAGACAGCTAAAGGGACAATTTCAAACTTGCTTTTGCAGAAGGCTGACCTGGCGGTGGCTCCTCTTACCATCACCTATGTGCGGGAAAAAGTCATCGACTTCTCCAAACCCTTCATGACCCTGGGCATCAGCATTCTCTACCGGAAACCCAATGGCACTAATCCAGGGGTCTTCTCCTTCCTCAACCCCCTGTCTCCTGACATTTGGATGTATGTCCTCTTAGCCTGCTTAGGAGTCAGTTGTGTACTTTTTGTGATCGCAAGGTAAGTTAGAGAATCACTGAACTTCCATCAGATCTAGCTCAGTCTCAGGTTGACCTGTGTGCTCTAGAGGTAGACAGAGATCATGAACATCAAAGTATCACTTAGTTTTGCCTGATGTTCTATTCTGTCACGTTCTCCCTCATAAAAGCCACTCTGTAAATGAATATCTTCTAATTATTTATAAAGGTACGTTTAAAAAATAGTAAGATCACTAAGTTTTATACTAATTTAATTTTATCAGTATTTAAAGCAACATACAATGGTTATTTATCCATTTTCCATGAATTATATTGCCACAAAAGCCTTAGCTAAAGCAACTTAACAGGAAGAGGAAAATGGTGTACAGATACTTAACCCCTGAAATATTTGCAAATAATAAGCAAAATTTAAAAAAAAGTCAGCTAGGAACTGTTGTAGCAAATAAAAAACACTGGATTAAATAAGATCATGGAATCTTCCAGAATAAGACAAATACTTTGAAAATTGTATAAAATTTATTTTTAAAAAATTAGTTAACAAGAGAATTCTAGAAATAACTATGAAAAGAAAAGATTAGCTACACATACAATCTAGAAGTATGAAATCTTTGTCCTACCCTAGTGATTCTGTTTAGATTTTATTATCTGAAATAACTCTACATTTAGCCATTCTGCTCCACACAGTTTTTTAAAGGATTTTATACCATTCAGTAGATTGTATTTTTCTAAATACCTTTGACACTGAATTTGAAACACAGCTGTTTTATCTTTCTGTTGCCTTAAACAGTTGATATCCCTGGACAAACCATGTTAAAAAAAAATAATTGCTTTTTTATGTCCACTACTCATTTTCAATCTTTTTCATCTTTCAACAAAACTCAGTGAATTTTTCCTAATCAATTTTTGTTTTCCCTCCAGGAATTTCTAAGAGAACTATTTCTTCATCCTAGTCCTTTGTCGTTGTTCACTGTATGATTTTGATTAATGACAGATAACTCTTTCTCTGGCATAATTATAAAGAAAACTTAGAAAAATAACCTAGTTTAGAAAGGTCTTACAGATCCTTTGCAGACACAGTCAAAGCAAATTAATGTGTGCTTTTGCATATGAGTGAGACACATTCAGTATGAAATGAATGTTTGGAAGTTCTCTATACCTCATAAACTATACCATTACCAAACCCTAGATTGTTTTACAAATTTTGTCCAGATATTAATTTTAAATAATTACCAAAGCGTTCTTTCCATGTGTCTTACCTCAGAAAATAGTATAGTGGCAGTATGTAGAGTGATATTATCCCTTGATAATACTTAATCAGTGGTTCTCAAGTAGGAGAAATTTTACCCCCCAGGGAACATTTGACAAGATCTGGAAATAGCTTTTGATTGTTACAGCTGAGGGTGGGGGGTGCTACTGGTATCTGGTAGATAAGAGTCCAGGGATGTAGCCAAACATCCTGCAGTGTGCAGAGCAGTCCTGCCTCCTATGACAAAAACATATCCCCAAAATGTCAAAAGCATCAAGTTGGAAAAACTGTGCTCTAAATAATTAAAGATGATATTGCTTTGAATGTCTAATTTTCAAAGATGAATCACTCACCTTTGGAGGTGCATGTCTCATTACTTGCTCCTAAGTGAAATACATACTACTTTAGAATGGTCATTTAATAAATGATTGCTTTAAGGTGATGTGCTGTGTGACGATAGTTAAGAAATCTTGTGCTGGCTTGATGTTCCATTCCTCTATTCGGGGCCCACACCTGCTGGGTGATTTTAGGACTAGTGGGGCAATCCAAGCAGCAGAGGGTAACAGAGAAGTGAGTTTCCATATTCCCCAGTTCATTGCTTTATCTAGGCAGTGATGCTGATGAATAGAATAGTCAAGACAATGTTGATGAGCAAGCAATTACCTCATTTGTCACATTGACTTGACCCGAATCGGTGAAAGAGAAAACCATGTCAACAGCATCCAGCAGTTCTCACAAACAGACAATTTCAAAGTATTCGTTTACATTTGACCCCCAACTGTGTCTGTAAGCTCCCTTATTTTTACCACCAAACGAATGTAGCATTAAGTAGCTTTCCCTTCCTTATGTTATGTGTTCCTCTGTAAGCTCCTGGTGATCCAGTGCCCTACATTTTCTAACTTGACTCTTTCAATGAAGAAAACAGCCTCCAGGACTTCCCCAATGATCCAGTAGTTACCATTCCACGCTTCCAGTGCTGGGACACAGGTTTAGTCTCTGGCCAGGAAACTAAGGTCCCATATGCTGTGAAACGTGGCCAAAAAATTAAAAGAAGCAGCCTTGTTTCTCCCCCAATCAATACTATTTACTCAGGATTCCTACTCGCCAACAGTACACTTTGTAGGCCAGTTTTTTTTTCTTTATTTAGCTTATTATCCTTATCACTCCCTTCTCACTGTCTTTCTTCTCACTCTGAGTCTTGGGGAAGTGGAAGTATAAGACATCAAATGCAATCTTTCACACCGCATGGTGGTACAACATAAAAAAAAAGTTAAAAAATGACTCCCTGCAGTGCACAGGTGCACTGTCATGGGGATTGCATTCTCAGCTATGTTCATCTTCCCCACACCTTGGAATCCATTTCTGCTCCCAGTTCATAAAGCCACTAAATACATCTTGGATGTGATTCCCCAAGACAAATCCTGATTAAATAAGTGTGCCAATTCGCTTTGACTTCCCATCATCAGAGGCTGAGACCATGAACTGGGTCAGTCTGCATCAGTAATCTAAAATGGAAAATGACTTTTGGATACCACCTTAGTGCTTTGCATTCAAAGTTAGTGAAACAGAAATGAAAAATAGTTAATCTCCTAATCATTGTTGCTCTAGAGAGGCTTTTGAATTTGTGTTTTGAAGTATACACTTTCTTGTCCTTTTAGAGGGAAAAAATAAAGCTCATCACTACTTTTGGGCTCATGTTCTCACTAGACAGAAGCTTACAAACCATTTGCTGAACTGAATTGATTTATAAAGTTAGACAAACTAAGGGAAACCATGCAAAAATTTTTAGTTACTATGACTTGTTACAAATGTGCATGTCAGTGTTTTTGCTTTGTGGTTGACATTTTCTAAATTACTTTTTGTAAAGTATTTAATCCCAAGGAATTATGTCCATCATGAACATACAATTTAGATGGACTGAATATCCAGAAATAATGTCTGCTTACATCTTACAATTTATGTTTATCTTCTTAAAATGGACATTTTTTTAATTTGGCTTCTGGCAAAGAAAAATCAAGAAAACCTTTGACTATAGCTCTACGGTTATACTATAAACCCAACCAGTTACATTATAAGATTGAGAGCTTTCTCCATTAAAAGATCTCCCTCTTGTTGATGTAGCCTGATATCCATTTTCAGTCATAAAAAGAATTCCTTAATTAGAAGTCTTCAGTATTTTATATCTTCCATTCAAGTAAAACCCTGGCATATATGAACATAAAACCAAAATGAGCCTCTGCATTTTGGTATAACTCTTTGAGATGCAAGTTTTGATGTAAATTGTAAACACATTTGTCCCTTTTTCTGTCATTTTACTAAAATTGGAATCAGGTAAGGAGAGCAGCTTCAGAATACCATTGGTACAGGCCATGAATTAATCTTTCTACCAGGCTTCCTGGTGATGACGTTGCTGTCACACTGGCTATCTTTAAGCAGACATTAGGAATTTCAAGCTGAAATATCTGTATCCAGGCAACAGGTAGATGCGCTACAGTACAGCATCAAATTACTATTTAATATTCCTCAGTCCACACACTCTCCAAGTCACTCAGAATCCTAGAGAGAAAGAATCTAAAATATCTCTGCCGAGCAGGCAGCATTGCATTGCTGTTTGGACAGTTTTCCTTTTTGCCATAGAAAACTAGATTAATTGTTCGCTTAGAGTTGCAAAGTCTGAAATACTGAAACAGGACCGAGAGAGATGCAGCATTCCAAAGAAAGAAGTGGTGGGTTCATTCATCAGAGCACATACAGGGGAGACATGCCAGAATACCACAGAGCTGGTGGTGGCCAGGTTTTATGAGCTGTTTAGAGAAACTTCTGCTTTTGAAGGCATAGCCCTCCTAATGTATTGCAATTAATTTTCTGAAATTATTGTACAAGCACCAATATACTGTTTAAGTAGTGGCATTTTTACCCTGTGTATTGCTTCAATTAGTAGGCTCGTTAATATTGGTATTCGGTTCTTCGGCTCAGCAAACTTCTATGGTTCTAAGAGAGTATAAATTCAAAACTTAATTATACTGTTGAAACAGTAATTAAAATGTATTGGCATGGCATTGTCAATTAAAGCTTTATTCATAAGCTTCACAGGAACCTGCACTGTGTGCCCTGCAGCTGTGGGGAAGGCACAGTAATGAATTGGATGCCATTATTATGGGATAAACTACGAGGCTGTTATCCTAGCCTCCTTAAGACTTGATGAGGAGACACTGTATACTGTTCAGAAGGCGTCTGCAGGTTTAGGGAATGGTGTTTCATTAAGAACTGTCTGCCCACCTCCTTGTGCCTGATTCAAAGTGTGCCCTGCTTCTGTATTCACCTTAACACCAACTCTCCACCATGTGTCAGCAACCTGCTATTGTTTACTGCTGAAACCTATGGCTGGAGAGCGTTCCATATGTTTGCATCAACTTTAACACTTCTGCTTGCATTAAAAGGATCCAGTGGCAAATGGCATAGCTTTCAGTGCTAAGGACTACTGCATTTTAAATCATTTCCAGATCACTTCGCAGCACATCTGCTAATGTCTTTTTGGGAAAAATAACTGCCCCTTGGAAAGATAGTCTTAAAAAAGAACCACAGATCAGGGAGCTCCTTGGGCTTGTAGAGGTCAGGCAGATTTTTAGAAAATAGAAGAAGAACCAAACATCCTTTCAGCCCATCAAATTTTTATTTTAACACAACTTAGAGATATCTGGATTCTTTCTTCTTTAAAAATAAGGAAACTGAAGCCAGAGAGTTTAAATTACTTATTCAAGGTTGACTTCCTAACCAGCTAGGGCTGGCAATCAAGTGGCCACAGTTTGCAGTTGTAGAAACAATTCAGAATGAATCTTAGAGGAAAGTCTGAACCTAAAACTGTCCATCCAGACATGATCTGGCCTTAACATTAATGAACTCTGATGCCTGGGCCAGGGTACTTCTAAATTTGAACTTTATCTCTTCATTTAAAGATTGGGATTTTTATCTCCACATATTACCATAAAAGTATCAAATATACCCCAATTTGGACCTTCTTTTTGTTCACTAATCGTTTGAAACTTGCGACTCCTTTGATGCATTATGAAATCACTAGACTACATAGACTCCTTTGATCTATCAGTCAATAACCCTTGAAGTCCGTCAGCCCTCTATTTCGTGTCTTCCTCAGCACCTAGTGACACAGAATCTTGATATTACAGTTGGTTTGCAACTGTGTGTGTCATTGTCGTTGCTACTCTGTGGGGTAAATACTTGGGATGAGTGAACCTCCCTTTGCAGTCCATCTAGTTGTTCAATAAAATGGAAATGAGTGAAAACTCATTAAAAATTCAGTCGACGTGATCTGAGGAATACGGTTCCAGCCAACCAATGGGCTTTGCCTAGAAATCAGAAGACTGGTAAATATAATGTCCAGAGTCTCCTTTGCACTTTGCCCACCAAAGCTGTAAGTTTATGAACATGGCCTACTGTTTGGTTTGACGCGTCCCTTCATTCACTGTTGGGTGTTGTGCCTGGTTCAATGGATTTTTGCTGGTGCCGCATGTATCTACCTCACGTTTACAGACCTTTTCTGTTAACTACCGCAGGTTTACACCCTACGAATGGTATAACCCCCACCCATGCAACCCTGACTCAGACGTGGTGGAAAACAATTTTACTTTACTAAATAGTTTCTGGTTTGGAGTTGGAGCTCTCATGCAACAAGGTACAAGGTTGCCCATCTTTGTCACACGCATCCCACGGTCTGCTGACAGGCTTTTATGCTGGTAAACTCCACCAAGAAGATAGGGGGTAGGCTAAAAAAACAACTCAGAAGTTAAAAAGATAGAACCTGGCTTCCTAGACAGTCCTAAAAATAAAAAAAGATAAAAATATGACAGCAACAGAACTCCTTTGCTACAGATCTAAAATAAACTTCTATCAAGCAACAAATATAACTTTTCCTAGAGGGAAGGAAAGGATAAGTTACCTTAGAAATTGTTTATAAAAGATATCTATCTTCTCCTTTTCAGTCATAACCTCACAAGTTACAATTTGAAAAGGGCTAAAATTTGAATCCTTTGAAAATTAGGTTGACTTACATCCTTCCAACAGATGACAGTCCCTAAAACTATCACCTAATTACCACTCTGACAAACCCTACTGGGATTCATCTTAGCTTCCCAGTACCTTTTTACAATCTCCCTCAGTTTGTAACTATAGCAACAGTAAACTGGAGATGTTGGAGGAAATAAAATTCAAACCACAGAAATGTAATCTATTTTGTACATTTTCTATGATTTGAAGGATTTTGACTTTGTGGGGAAGGGAGGAGTGAGTTGTTTCAACCTTTGGAAGAAACCCAACACTTCTGTGGATTTTCCTCAGCTTTGATTCCAGGCGTATGGTCTAGAAAATACTTCTCAAGATTAAATGCATTAATTTAAGAAAATCATCAGTCACAGATGCTGTTGTGTTTGGAATATCTCCTTATTTGACAACAAGCTGCAAAATAAATTGGCAAAGGAAATTTCAACTAGGATATATATTAAAGATGTTTGTTACTTAGGGGTAAGCCCTAAGGCTTCTCAGGAGGGACTTGTTATCATGCTACTCGAAGTGTTTATAGTGTGTTTAAGAATTCCAAGGAGAGAGAACAGGGTTTCTAGAGTGGAAACACCAAATAATCGAGCAAAGTGAGTAAATCATCTCAACACGCAGTTAAGTATAGTTTATTCAGGCAGTGCAAAGTAGGTGCAGACCCAGCAGCTGATTTACTGGAAATCTCTTGCGTGAGTTTAGAGCGTAAGACAGAACTATAAATCCCACAGGAAAACTCATTGGATGGCATATACTGCTTTACCAGTGCATTTAGTTTTTAAGGCATTTATCTTGTGAGCAATCACTTTCAAAGAATGAAAGAGACTTCCTTCCTTACCAGTAGCTTGCCTTCCTATGCCATTAGAACAGAAAAATATAGACTTGGGTTTCCTAGAGGATGCAGCACGCCTGTGCAGGTATATGTGACCTGACTGCCTTTTGTCATGAGTGTTATTGTTGTTCTTTAGTAGCTACGTCATGTCCATCGCTGTGACCCCTAGGACTGTAGCCTGCCAGCTCCTCTGTCATGGGATTTCCCGGGCACGAAAACTGGGAGGAAGTGTCATTTCCTTCTCCAGGGGATCTTCCTGATCCAGTGATGGAACCTATGTCTCCTGCATTGGAAGGCAGACTCTTTCCTGCTGAGCCACCAGGGAAGCCCATGCGTGTGCCCTCCCCCTGAATTTCTCTTTTATTCTCTACCTGTTTGGAGTTTCCCATCATCCACAGCAAACCGTGGGATGCAGTGTCTGCTAGTTACCACGACCTTGGGTACATGACAGTCAGCCCCAACCAGACTCTGCTTGTTTTTCAAGAAGTTTAAAGTATCTGTCAGGTGAAAAAAATATGATGATGTACAAATTTGCGGTACTGGTGACTGTTCGTGCATTTGTCCTTAGCATGTGGCATTGGACCGGGTAGCTAACTTCTATATTGACTGTTGCGCTCTTGCTAGCAGAAGTTTGTCACTGTACTCAATTGGAAACCATTCTGTTTAATTTTTTTTTTAATGTGATGATCAGGCTTTCTCTTTTCTACAGAGCGTGAGCAAAGTCTGGATCAGGATTGGCTGTCATGTCTGCCGTAAAAGGCACTAAAGAGACTTCAGCAAGTATTGTCTCTCATCCCAAATATTTTCTGATGACGTTTTATTCTACTTTTATTACTGTCATGATTTCATCCTCTCGAGTTCTGACCTTTAACAGATCATCTCTACTTGAGTGAAGTCATTTCTAGGTCTATCAGTTAACATTGAGAGTCACGAAAGTCAGAAAACTGTGTGAATTTTTTTCAAAAGATGATGTGTTGAGAAACTCATACCATCTACCAAGGGTTTAAAATGTAGTATGAGTAGGTTCCTATTAATTATTTTTAATTTCCAAGACAACTTCTTTCAAATGTATAAATATGATTTATTTTAAACTGTGGTAGATGTGAATTTATTATTGCATGTAGACAGTTGGTTATCCATCTGTCTGCCTAGTTTTCCTGCCATATAATACACAATTATATGAATAATAAATTAAAACCTGATATTTTCACAAACGCAACCAAATAAAATAAGGATAGATTTGCAGCAGAAAATCTATACCTATAAGCTAAGAAAATATATCTACTAACTGTATTACCTATTTCCTATGGGTATTTTATGACATAAATGGTATTTTAATGATAGCCAACTAAAGATCTAAAATAATATCACACTGCCACGAGGCTGCTAGATCAATTCAGTACAAAGATATGAAACAAACTTGGGCATTAAACATACATACCCACAGCATATAAATCCCATTAAACTGCAAGATTACAGCAACAGCAATGCACTATCTTACTAAATCCTTAGAAGCAATTTGATGAAAACTGTTATAAATCTGTGTAACATTACACACTCAAATTCAAACAAACAAGCAAAAAAAAAAAGAAAAAAAAAAACACAGTGAAGCCATTAACCTCATTAAAAGAGAATAAAGTACAAAGAATAGCTTAAAAGAATATAGCTAATTCAAAGCTAGGAAACTCTGCCAACATTTATCTGCATATCATGAGCCTGGAGCTGACTCTGATTTCATGAGCAATATTTGCATTTGTTTACAGACTAAACTTGAGCATAAATTCATGTATTTGTAGAGTGGTAAACTCCAATTTCCCTTTCTATCTTAAGCCATTAATGACAAAACTTCAAGACAATCAGAACAGTGAAAGACTCCTTTAAACCAGATAATTCACCTGCTGAACTTCACACTTTAGATTTAACTTAAGGTGCTTTCCTTTCACTTCTCAAGTGGTCCCATAAACTCTATCATTTCTCCGAGTTTATGGAGAAAATGCTAAGAGAGAAGCAATGGTGAATTTCAGGCAATTAGATTAACCAAAATCCATCCATGGATCAATGCAATTAGGGTAAGGGCTGCATATGCCTTTCTGCCCCTTTTGGTTCTGCTGCTGGATTTATAACCTTCCATAGCTCAGCTTGATCAAAAGTTTTGAGCTAGAGAGCTTTCACAGATGCTTGTCTTTTGTGTAGGTAAACTTTGCCTGTATACCCTTTTTTCAAGAGAGAAAGATGTTTTTTCTTTTTCTTGGTAAATACATTAAATTCCTCTATATTACCTTTTTACAAATAATCAGGAACCATCTGATAACACCTAAAATGAGTATTTTTACCAAGAAGGGCCCCTTTCCACCTGCAAAACAGCCAGTCTTTGAAGTATAATTAAATTGTACTTTATTTGAGGACAAAATTGTGCCTTTTCAGTGAATATATTATTTTCAGTTAAATAAGAATCAACATTAAAATAACAATTTTGACTTCAAAAATAACATAAAAGAATGATTCATCAGCTGTCAAGTACAGTTGCACCCAATAGCATTTGATTTGTAAAACAGTGTTTTATTAAATGCATGTGATAAATAACATGATATGTAAATCTTTTGAAAGTTTCTCCCATTCTTTAATATTTGATAAAATGTTAATGTTAACATTTTAAAGCTTTCACTGTTGTACAACCTAGAACATTTTATTTTACACAATAAGATGTATATTAGACAGTACAAAAAGGCCAGAAGTCTGAGGATTTTTCAGCAAAAACAAGCAAACAAACTCAAATCTAAGCAACTAAGCTGTTTATAAATTTTAGACATAGAATATCTCAGGGTTAAAACCATTAAAACCATCAAATGGAAATAAATCACATTTAATCAGCAGCAGTGATAAATGATAAAAGATCATTTAAATTTTACTTCATTTTCTAAAAAGATACATTTGTTCACCTACACACAAGAGAATAAATGCTTGATAGATTTATGATTTTGAGTCACAAAAATGCATTATCTCTCTAGACTACTGTTGAATCATGAGTCTTCTCCCTTCTTATACCTCTGTTTAACACTCTTACTCTGGTGATACCATCACAGGATCAGAGTTGATGCCCAAAGCTCTCTCGACCAGAATAGTTGGAGGGATATGGTGGTTTTTCACCCTAATCATCATTTCATCCTACACTGCCAATCTGGCCGCCTTCTTGACAGTAGAGCGAATGGAATCCCCCATTGATTCAGCGGATGATTTGGCAAAACAAACCAAGATAGAATATGGGGCCGTCAGAGATGGATCAACAATGACCTTCTTCAAGGTAAGGAACTAACAGAATATTCTCAATGGTCATCTCATACTGATGGAAAAAGGGTGTAGAATAAGTCTGTCCAAAAAAAAAAAAAATTGTTAGGCAAATTTTTATAAAATAAAATGTCTAATGATGTAATCTGATTACAAAGAACCCAGGTGCCCACAGCAGTGTAAAGCAATTTCTTCAGTTAATCTAGATATCAGTCCTTCTATCCCCAATATAGTACACTCAAATCCACATATCTCTCTCTACCTTCAACATTTTTCTCTTGCCTTTACACCATTTAGATATCAATTCTTCTATCCTCAATTTAATACACTCAGTTCCACATATCAGTACCTTCAGTATCTTTTCTTACCTTTACATCCATTAATTAACGACTCATGTATGGAACTCACAAAATAAAGTTCACTTAATCTGCAATTCCAATCAAAATATGTAAATATCATTGTTTGATTCATGTTCTATACTGGCTGAAACAGGAACAGATGACAAGTAAATGTGTTGATAGTGGAATTTATTTGGAGAATTAAATCCAAAAATATCCCAGGAGACTGCAGTCTAATATTGCATCTGCACCAACAGGATAGTGTTCCCAGTACAGCCTGAAGCCTTCCCCATAGCCTAGAGAGTGTCCTGAGGCACCAAAGGAGATTTAAGCTAGAATCAGTATAGTTTTAGTGTCAAGTACATTTTGTTGTTCATGTCTTTTAATGACTTACCCAGAGTAATGAAGCTGATTTCAGCCTTGCATACAGGATCAGATGTAGTAGTTTTATTGTCAAATCTCAGATACTGTATCTCCCATGGGGGAAAATATGGATTTTAATAGATCCAGAAACTTTTAGAGATGACAAAAAAACCTTAGAGATCAGAAAGATTCAGACCCTCACATTACTCATGAAAAGAACAAAACCCTCAGAAGCTAAATTATCTGCTCAAAATCATATATTTGGTTTAAGACAGAGGTAGGCAAGGACCTTCTTGTAAGAGATAATTGTGCCTGTGTGGCTGGGGCGGGGTGGGGCGTGGGAGCAGGGAAGGAAAACAACAATTGTAACCAAAATAAACTCTAAAAACACTTTTGTTGACATTTCTCACCCCGATTACCAAAATGAAGTTGCCACCCCAGGACCAAGTGGACTACTCTGACTTGTAGAGAATATTAAAGTAGAGACAAAATATTAAGGGTTAAAAAAAAAAGTGAACACGTCTTGGTATAACAGTTCACAAAAACTGGTGTTGTGTATATGTTTGTATTAATCACTCAGTTGTGTCTGACTCTCCATGACCGCATGGACTGTAGCTGACCAAGCTCCCATCTATTACTTATGCAGTAAATGTGGTTTAGCAATTACCAACAGTAATAGATAATGAATAAAAACTTGTTTTAAGAGCAAACTAGGGGGCATCCCTGGCAATCCAGTGCAATCCCTTATATATATATATAAAACAGAAGTGATATTTTAATAAATTCAATAAAGTTTTTAAAAAATGGTCCACATCAAAAAAAATCTTAATAAAAAGAGTACACTATACCCAGAGGTTTATAAAAAACAGAGTAATCTTAAAATGTTAGGATTTTCTTTTCCTCTATTGAGAAAAAAATGATGATTTTTAAACACTTTTTTTTTTTTAAGAAATACGTCATTGATTTAATGAAGGTGTAAAGTGGGGTGATTGTTTCTTTTTTGGACAAGTGTTGTTTTCAGGACAAATGACTTTAAATATTGCCTTTCCAACTTTCTGAAAGCTTAAATTTTCCTAAAATCAATAGTGTGAAGAAACACAAGCTACCCCCAGCTAGTAATTCATCACAATACTTGTCAGAAACCAGGAAAGTGACCTGCAAGGCATATAGGACCGAGGGACACTGCTAAAGCAGAATTGAGTCTGTCTGGAAAAATGTCTGAAATGACTTACCTCTTTCACCAATATCAAGAAGTTTTAGAGGATTGGGAAAGGGGCAAGTAGAAGCAGAGAAGATTCTACGGCTACTATAGTATAGCACAGTATGCATAGAGCATGTGCTCAGTCGTGTCCAACTTTTTGCAACCCCATGGACTATAGCCCGCCAGCCTCCTCTGTCCATGGGATTTTCCTGGCAAGAATACTGCTTATTAAGGTGCACATCATAAATATAAAAAGAGGGAGAGGCTATGCTTTGAAAAAGCCACAGATCTGACTCTGCCACCGTCCAGTCAATCACTGGATTCACGCAGTATCCTTTAACCTTATTTTGATTTGTTTCTGCTCACGTGTTTCTAAATATAAAAAGTGTTGGTCCCCACATCACCTGGCAGGACCCTAGGGTCAACACATTAAGGTATTCTTGGATAGTGTTTTTCACTGAAATAATTCAGTGCTAGTCTCATAACTGCTGCTCCCTGGGCATTTTCAGAGCAGGCTCCTGCTTGCTCCCTGGTCCTGAAAATGAGGCCAGGGTAAGTTTCTGGGGTGACTGGGCAAATGAGACAATAAGCATCTCAGGGAGAAACACCGTGATGAGAGTACAAACAACGACAGGAAGACAAGAAGCATGCACTACACACTAGCTCATAGCCACACACTCTGCTCCTAAACACTTTAAATATATTATCTCATTTTATCCTTATAAAGGGCAACTAAGGAAAAAGCTAATATTATCCCCATTGTATGATGAGGAAATAAGGCATATATACATGCGTGCTAAGACACTTAAGTCATATCCACTCTATGCAACACTATGGACGATAGCCTGACAGGCTCCTCTACCATGGGATTCTCCAGGCAAGAATATGGTGGTGGGTTGCCATGCCCTTCTCCAAGGGATCTTCCCAACCCAGGAATCAAACATAGGTCTCCTGCATTGCAGACAGATTCTTTACCTTCTGAGCCACTAGTAGGAAAGTAAATGAGGCATCAGTTCAGTTCACTTCAGTCGCTCAGTTCAGTTCAGTAGTTCAGTTATGTCCAACTCTTTGCATGGACTGCAGCGCACCAGGCCTCCCTGTCTATCACCAACTCCAGGAGCTTGCTCAAACTCAAGTCCATCGTGTAGGTGATGTCAGCCAACCATCTCATCCTCTGTCATCCCCTTCTCCTGCCTTCAATCTTTCCTAGCACCAGGGTCTTTTCCAATGAGTCAGTTCTTCACATCAGGTGGTCAAAGTATTAGAATTTCAACTTCAGCATCAGTCTTTCCAATGAATATTCAGGACTGATTTCCTTTAGGATGGACTGGTTGGATCTCCTTGCAGTCCTAGGGACTCTCAAGAGCCTTCTCCAACACCACAGTTCAAAAGCATCAATTCTTCAGTGCTCAGCTTTCTTTATAGTCCAACTCTCACATCCATAGATGACTACTGGAAAACCATAGTTTGACTATACTGGCCTTTGTTGGCAAAATAATGTCTCTTCTTTTTAATATGCTGTCTACATTGGTCACAGCTTTTCTTCCAAGGGGTAAGAGTCTTAATTTCATGGCTGCAGTCACCATCTGCAGTGATTTTGGAGTCCCCCAAAATAAAGTCTCTCATTGTTTCCCCACCCGTTTGCCATGAAGTAATGATAGAACCAGATGCCACGATCTTAGTTTTCTGAATGTTGAGTTTTAAGCCAACTTTTTCACTCTCCTCTTTCACTTTCATCAAGAGGTTCTTTAGTTCCTCTTCACTTTCTGCATTAAGAGTGATGTCATCTTTTCACCTGAGGTTATTGATATTTCTCCTGGCAATCTTGATTCCACCTTGTGCTTCATTAGCCCAGCATTTTGCATGATATATTCTACATATAAGTTAAATAAGAAGGGTGACAATGTACAGCCTTGATGTACACCTTTCCTGATTTGGAACCAGTCTGTTGTTCCATATCCATTTCTAACTATTGCTTCTTGACCTGCATACAGATTTCTTAAGAGACAGGTCAAGTGGTCTGATATTCCCATCTCTTTAAGAATTTTCCACAGTTTGTTGTGATCCACACACTCAAAGGCTTTGGCATAATCAATAATGTATAAGTAGATGTTTCTCTGGAGAAGGCAATGGCACCCCACTCCAGTACTCTTGCCTAGAAAACCCCATGGACAGAGGAGCCTGGTAGGCTGCAGTCCATGGGGTCGCTAAGAGTCAGGCACGACTTGAGCGGCTTCACTTTCACTTTTCACTTTCATGCATTGGAGAAGGAAATGGCAACCCACTCCAATATTCTTGCCTGGAGAATCCCAGGGACAGAGGAGCCTAGTGGGATGCCGTCTATGGGGTCGCACAGAGTCGGACACAACTGAAGCGACTTAGCAGCAGTAGCAGTAGATGTTTTTCTGGAACTCTCCTGCATTTTTAATGATACAACGGATGTTGGCAATTTGATCGCTGGTTCCTCTGCCTTTTCTAAATACAGCTTGAACATCTGGAAGTTCACCATTTACATACTGTTGAAGCCTAGCTTGGAGAATTTTGAGCATTACTTTGCTAGTGTGTGAGATGAATGCAATTGTGTGGTAGTTTGAACATTCTTTGGCATTGCCTTTCTTTGGGATTGGGATGAAATGAGGCATAGCTCCATTAAATAACTTGCCACAAATTTATAAAGCTATTGATGGGAGAGCCAGAGTTCAGTCAAACTTCAGAAAGTTCTAGAAGATAAGCATCTTGAGGATAGACAATTGGTCTCTTTTGTTTGTCATTTATATCCTCAGAAACTAAAACAGTACCTGGAACATAATAGATACCTAGTAAAGGATAGTAGACACTCGGAAAATATGTTTTTAATAAATGGCAAATGCACTGATGAAATCTAAGAGAGATGAATTTTATCAGAGAAAGAAAAAAGAAAAAGAAGGGAGGGACGTGAAGAAGTGTATTTATGCAGGCTGCTATAACAGAACATCAGACTGGGAAGTTTATAAACAACAGACATTTATTTCTCACAGTTCTGGAGGCTGAAAGTCAAGATCGGGGTCCAGAATGATTGAATGAGGGCTCTCTTCCAGGTTGCAGATTTAATGCTGTGTCCTCCTGTGGCAAAAGGGGCAAAGGTCTTTTTAGGATCCTCTTTTATAAGGGCACTAATCACATTCACGGCTCCATCCTCATGACATAAACACCTCCCCAACACCTCACCTCCTTATGCCATCACCTTGGAGGGTCAGGATTTCAACATATGGATTTGGGGGGGAAACATTCAGACCATAGCAGGAAGGATACAGAGAGATCCACAGAGGAAGAGAAGCCATTCTATGTTCCTCGATTTACAAGTTATCTCGTAGCCCAGCAACCCTATTTATCAAGAAGGAATTTATTTGCAAAAAGAGAACAAGGACTAAATCCGATTTAGATTTCCCCTTGAGGGAGGCAAGCTGTCAGAAAGCTTCAGAGGGATCCACACTCGGGGATTTTAAGCTGGATTATTCTGCAAGGGAAAGGAACATGCCAGCTTTTTAGCTCTCAGGGTAGTTCCACCCTGTCACTAAGTGACAGCAGTTAAAGTCACAAGGACTCAGTTCTGACCTGGCTCTACATTAATGCATCACCTCTGCTGTGCCGTTACCATGTCCCGCCTTCCCTTTCTCTCTTAATCAAAGACAGTATCTTCTCTTAGGCTGTGGAATCAATAAGGAAAGCTTCCTTTACCTGGTCTAGCTTAGCACATTCTGATCTACTGTTGGGGGTGTAATGACCCTTGCTCACATGGATTCCATTCGTACTCAGTCACAGGGAAATTTCTAAGAAGCACTTTTTCATCACACAGTGTGCTTTTGTCCCCTCAATATCCCCAAAATATCCCTTTGGCACATCCAAATGGTGAAGCCAACTCTTTGCTTTCAAGATGATTCTAAGTTGTTTCACAGCTAAAGAATAGGCAGTTGAAAGCTGAAAAGGATGATGGGAATTACTAAAATCTATAAGCAAAGTGCACTAACTCTTCACATTTGGTCTCTGGGACACAAACAGGAGATGCTTTTAGTAGAGGTTCTGCTGGAGAAGGGCTTCCCAGGCGGCACCAGTAGTGAAGAATCTGCCTGCCAATTCAGGAGATGCAGATGTGATCCCTAGGTCAGAAAGATTCCCTGGAGAAGGAAATGGCAACCACTCCAGTATTCTAGCCTGGGAAGTCCCATGGACAGAGGAGCCTGAGAGACTATAGTTCATGGGGTTGCAATGAGTAGGACACGACTGAGCACACACACGTACCACACACACACACACACACACACACACACACTGCTTGAAAAGTGACCAGAAGTTGCTCACTAAAATTTCCATCCAAAGTCATTGACTTTTTTTTTTTAATCTAGACTGCTGTTCTTGCAGACAACCTGCCCTTATATTTCAGATTTGGGATACTTGATTTTCAATATGGAAAAAAAAGCTATTTTTTTTTAAAATAGCTCAGATGAGGTTTCACTATTCATCATCTGAATTCAGACCAGGCTGAGAGAATAAATTGACATTTATTAATCAAATGCTGGGTCATGGTACAACTTGTCTAAGACCAGGGAGGCCAAAATAGTTTTCCTTCATAGAACAATCACAGTGATTACCAGGGACTGTATTTACTCAAAGAACTGGGGTTAAATCATAAACTCAAATACATGTATATTCGCAAAGTTTTATAGATGGACACCTCAAGATACCTATATGCTAATGCCCATTAAAATAAAGAAGAATTTTAAGTTTTGTGACCAAGGGCATTTAGTTAATGATGCTTATTAAACATTATACTTCCTCAGGGGCATCTGCACCTGAGTCTTAAAGATCTTAGCACTGTGGATGATATAGTGCCCATGTGATGACAGGGTGTCAGTCACCAGGAGACCAATCACCAGGTCAAAGGTAAAGAAAGGCAGAGTGTTTTATCAACTGTCCAGGGGCTGTCAAAGATGTTTTAGGAGAGTCTCCAAGTATAAGGAGACCTTTTATTTGTCCTTGTTGGACAAATCTATCAATTTTTAAATGGAATCTTTTTATAAATCAGTATGTTAATAATTCAGAACTTCAAGAGACTTCATATAAGAAAACTTTTTAAACAAATTCTCTTGTTATTTTCTACTCAGGAGAATACTAATCGATAATATGATATTAATTATATTGGTTTCTCAGCTCTCTGCTGTTGAATTGCTTGGTCCTTTCAATTGTTTCAAAATCCTGAATGATAGACTTTCCTGCCTTCCCCACTGTCTGAGACCAACCCAGCATCTTAGGAGGTACAAAGAGTGGTCAGTTCAAGATCTATGGACATAACTTGAGAGCAGATTTCCTAAGGCCATTTTCTCTCTTATACACAACAATGTTGAGAGCAGTGGCACCCAAATACACTAAGGTATTAATCTTCTCCACATCTCATAAAAAGTAGGACATGTGAAAAACTGCTTTTTCTCCTTGTAATTATTAATTCCATTAATTACCTTTGGAAAAATGGAATAGCCCAAACTTTGGTCTCACAGTGACAGTTTAGCAACTCATATCTTTTTCCTAGGTGAAGAAATGATTCTCATGTTAAAAGTTGAAGAATAATTTAAGGCCTAAAACAAGTGTTTTTCTCAATGCCTCTTGCAAACTATCATCCAAGAATACTGATTTGGGTTCATTGTTCAGAGATTAGGGATGCCAGCCAGTCTTCTCAGGAGATATAAGTAGTATAAAATTAAAACTTAGAGGAGAGCTTTGTTCTGAAGCCAGATAGCCTGGGTTCAAATTCTGATACTACTGCTTATTAGCTGTATGTGTATATATGTGCCCAGTTGCTTCAGTCATGTCCAACTATTTGCAACCCTATGGATTGTAGCCCGCCAGGCTCCTCTATCCATGGGATTCTCCAGACAAGAGTACTAGAATGGGTTGCCATGCCCTCCTCTAGAGAATCTTCCTGACCTAGGGATAGAACCTGTGTCTCCTGCATTGCAGGCAGATTCTTTACTTCTGAGTCACTGGGGAAGCCCCATTAGCTATATAGACCTTGGTAAGTTATTAAATCCTCTGTACCTTGAAATATTATTTTAAGAAATACATAACTTAATAGAGGTAGTGTGCTTATAATACTAATTGGCAAGTTATAAACAAGAAAACTGTTAAATAAAAAAAGAGAAAAAATGCTAAAGGTTATAATTATCACCTACAACATCATCACCATTAGCATCCAATCCTTATTCCTACCTATTAGTCCTACTTTTTCAACTTTCTGAATTAAAAAAAATAAAATAAAAAAACCTCTCTAGTTTGGTCTTTGTTCAGATTCCTCACCATCAGTGATCCCTAGGTGGTGTGGCTTCTGGTACTGGACAGAAAAATTCCAGAGAGTGCCAGTGCCCAAATCTCAAAGACTTTCAGAGGCCAAGTCAGACGAAAAACTTAGTCCTTGGAAGCTTGCTGAGCACATACAGGCATTTGCAGAAGAACCACTTCCAGATGGTAGATAAGCAGCAGATGGTAAGGCTGCCCTTAGAATTCAGCTGAGAAGAATGAGGCAGTTCAACTCAATTCAGTTCAATTTAGACATTTTTCCAGGATCTCCACTCTGACCAGTACTTGAAGTTGGCACTGTAAGAGATAGGGAAGGGAGGATATAAAATTTTGCTCAAGGCTTAAAGACCTGAACAGCAATAAAGAGACAAGATGTGCACAGACCTGTTAAATACAATTCAGCATGTGATTAAGTAGCATGCCTTATGCAGACAGGAAGTGGTGTGAACACAGGAGAAGTCCTTGTGAACCCAGAATAGAAAATACTCCTGTAAAAAATGACTGTCAGTAAAAGCTAGCCTTGTAAAAATTGTCTCAGACCCAAGTCAGAGGATTACGCAGATTAGATCATGGTTCAGTCTAAAATGACTTGAATAAAATAGATTTTTAAAAAATCGTAACAGGTTTGTCATTGCTGGCTTTCATGGTCTGGGGACTTTGGACCTGCTGTGGGAATAAGGGAGTCTCTAACCTTTATAATCTCCTTCCAGAGAGTGGCTAGGTACTTTTTATTAACTCAAAAGATATTTCAAGAAAGTTACTGCACCAGTGCTGCACCAGTGCATCTGAAGCAATGAGCCATTATGGGCAGACAGGTTTCAGACAGAAATAGTCATGTAACGAAGCACAAAATGAAAGACATTTCACAAACTTCTCTGCAGAGGAAGGAACTCTTCACATAGGAGCTATTAGCTCTTGTTTGAAAGATCCAGCCAATCCTGCCATGAGTGTTCAAACTGCCAAGTACCTATAGTTTAAAAATGTATTGCTTAGGGAGAAATCCATGAGGTCAATTAAAGTTAACCTGTTTCAGTGCCTGATACATTGCCTGTAAGGGACCAATCTTTAATTCTGGACAGGAGAAAAACATGAAAAATGTTTTAGCAAAGGTGTTTAAATCCCACTGAGGGAAATTGTTAAAGGGAACACATGAATTTTTAAAAACCTAGGAGATTCTGCAAATGTCGTAACTTTCTGTCAATTCAAGGTAAGAGCGTAATCAACTGCAATGATCATATTATATATTAATACATTTGAAAGATAGAGGCCCCTAACTATAGTACAAATGCTTTCATCTGAGAATGCTTTCTTCAAAGTGACTTTTGTAAATTAAATCATACTTTTTAAAATCCAGGATAACTTATTATTTAATGAAATAATATATCTAATCATATTTTAAACTTCCCTACTGGCTCAGATGGTAAAGAATCTGCCTGCAATGCGAGAGACCAAAGTTCAGTCCCTGGGTCTGGAAGGTCCCCTGGAGAAGGGAAAGGTTGCCCACTCCAGTATTCTTGCCTGGAGAATTCCATGGCAAAAGGAGCCTAGTGGACTACAGTCCATGGGGTCACAAAGAGGTGGAGATGACAGAAACTTTCACTTCGCTTCAATCGTGTGTTAAGGGAAATGATTGCTTTTAAGGCAATGGCTCACCTTTGATGTATCTGCTTTACAAGTTTGGATGACTGCATGGCTAATTTCTGTGTCTTTGCTTGATTTTTAAGGGTTTTTAATTTTTTTAATTTTATTGTGGACTTACTTGCGGTTGCCTGGGTCTTTGTTGCTGCGTGGGTTTTCTCTAGTTTGCAGGGAGTGGAGCCTACTCCCCACCTGGGGCGCGTGGGCTTCGCACTGCAGCGGCTCCTCGCTGCGGAGCTCTGGCCCTGGAGCGCAGGCTCAGCAGCTGTGCCGCACAGGCTCAGCTGCTCTACAGCTTGAGCAGTTCCCCTGGGCCAGAGATCGACCCTGTGTCCCCCACACTGGCGAGTGCATTCTTATCCATTTTACCACCAGGGAAGTCCCTTTTTTTTTTTTAAAATTATCTCTATTTTTGGCCATGCAACTTTCAGGATCTTAGTTCCCCCACCAGATTTTAACCCTGGGCCCTTAGCAGTGAAAGCCCCAAGTCTTAACCATTGGACCGCCAGGGAATTCTCAAGTCTACTTGTTTTCTTCCGAAAGCCTGTTTTACTTGAAAACAGGATAGGATGGCTTATNGTATTTGTGTGGGGTTATGGATATATGTAAAAATAAGTGTATAAATAGGTGTATGTGTGTGTGTATATATATATATAAAATCTTTATATAAGTTGGCCTTAAGTAGAATTGCAGTTATTCATTCTACTGAATAATGGGATTACACATCTTTACTGTAGAAGCCCTATAACCTGGTTGAAGAAATAATGTGATGTATTTCAGTAAAAATAAAATATTAGAGGGCTAGGTCTATAAAATGCACATACTATCAGTCTTAGGATTGTATTACACTCCACAATTCACACATATTGTACTTGTAAAATAGTAAAAACAGTAAAATAAAAATAGTAGAAAAAAATAGTAAAAACCCTGCAACTGAAACCAATGAAACTATATGAAATAGAAAATGCTGTTAAAAAGAAAAAATATAAACAATACCTACATTTCTTTTCAGGTTACAACTGTTGCAGTTCCCAAAACACTAATTATTTTTTGTCTAAACAAATATAAGCTGTCTAAATTCATGTAAATTGTTTCCATGCATTGTGTGATGACTATAAGAATTGTAGCAGCACTACTTATAATAGAAAGATGCCACAGTTTTTTACTGAAATTATTTTTTTAGAAAATGTGTTAATGATGTTAAAATGTCAGCCAAGTCATAGTTTTGATGTTCTCTGTGTTAAAACAAATAGTTGATTTCCCTATTAGTTAAGAACACATGCCCTAGAGCCAGATTGCTAGGATCGGGTCCTAGATTCATCATTTCTTCATGTGGCATTCTGTTTCCTCATCTGTAAAGAAGTAATAATGGTATCTTTCCCATATGAACACTGTGAAGGTTAAATGGATTAATAACGCAAAGCGCTTAGAATCATTTTGGGCACACAGTAAACACTGCATGTGCTGGTGATTATTACTATTTTCAATAAGCAGTTTTTAAGTGCACAGAGACCAATTGTAAATCATTTCCCATTGAGTGTTTAGCCTGCAAGAATTATGAAAGAAAAAAGAGAAATAAACAAGTCATCAAATGGTGATGTAGTTATACTCCCTTATAATAAATTTTAGATGAAAAAAATGCTTATTCTTTGCCAACAACCTTTCATCAGCATCAGAATAGCCATATAATCAGGTTTAATTAGACAAAATAAATGTATTTAAACCTTGATGCCCCTGTAAGATTAAAAAAAAACTGAAGAATTTCAGATTTAATAAATGAGGACTTTTCAGTTTTAGTGATTTTTGATAAGAAGCTCAGAGTACTTTACAAATCTTCTAATTAACCTTTGACATATTCGATGAAATAAAATGCAATCACTGTTTCTTCTTTTTAAACATATATTATTTAGAGCAATTTAGCAGGCTGAGGCTATAGAAGACTTAGAAGTGCAGAAACATCCAAACTGTCATTCAAACGATTTGCTTGATCTTTTAATATTTATGACAATGTTCCATAAAGCATGCTTTTATTTTTAAGAATTATTAAGATTTGTGTCTTAAAATTTATGTGTTAAAAAATAAACTTAATTTAGTAACTCTTAAAATAGTACTTTCTGACCAAACAGAAAATAAATATTGTAAAACATAGTGTAACAGAGAATGGGATTCAAAAATAAGGGGGAAAGAGACCTTCACTGTGTATTGGCTCTTTAATCAACATGACACCTGGGTGTCACTTCACTGTTGTTGAAGTCAGGACCCTCATAAATAATGTGAAAAGGCTGGCCTGAAGGGTAGAACCTCGGAGTTGAAGGATCCTTAAGAGAAACTTGTCCAACAGGGAAATTCTCCTTGTAAGTTCCCAGTGGTAGAAAATGCTCTATATCCTAGTGCTCAAGCCATCTACAGATAGCTTTAACTGCTAAAAAGGTTATTTCTTAGCCACATTCTGGGTCTTTCTATCTAAGCGCCCCAGTTTTTCAAATGTAGACTAGAAGGCAGTCCCACAACCTTCTAAACGAGGAAAGAAAACTTGAAATGAAACCAGAAGGGTGCTATTACGTTTTCCACTATTAGGCTGGAGCAAACATAGCAGGAGGGGCCCAGAGAAATTTAGAATGTTCCCTATGCCTTCTGCTTGACCGAGTCTTCCACCAAGTGACCATTTTCTTACCTAGGAAAATTTCTGCCCTCAATGAGTCACACTCCATGCCAGCTAGATTTCCCTTCTAGCACCTCAGGGAACTCAAGCCAAGATCAACCTTCTACTCCAAACCTACTCCAACCTTAAGGTCATGGTCATGACCCTGAATTAATTAATGACCTTCAGCTATATTTGTTGTTATTGTTCCATCAGTAGGTTATGTTCAACTCTTTGTGACCCCATGGACTGTAGCCCTTTAGACTCCTCTGCCCATGGGATTTCCTAGGCAAGAATACTGGAGTGGGTTGCCATTTCCTTCTCCAGGGCGTCTTCCCAACCTAGGGATCCAAGTCGTCTCCTGCACTGGCAGGTGGATTCTTTACCACTGAGCCACCAGGGAAGTCCTCCCGTCAGCTCTACAGTTCAGTTCAGTTCAGTTCAGTTGCTCAGTCGTGAGTGGTGCTAATCAAAGTGTGATATGATATGTGTTGATTCAGGGAACATTGTGTTACCAACCTGCAATAAGGTTAAAAAATAAAATGAGAATAAGAGTTTAGACGTGCTCTAGCTCTCAGATATTGTGGTGGCATCAAGAACATGATTAATGGATACTTCTTGAATATAGACCACTTTGAAGTCTGTCAAAATTTAATCTGGTGAGCCACACCTGGTATGAGTGATATGAATCCCTACCTACCATAACACAGTAGGACTCCAGATAGGTCTGCCCTGGAATGAAAACATAGACAGTCCTTCACTGCAGACGATTTGAGAACCACAATTGATTGGGATCAATAACAAGTATATAGGTTTTCAGTTGCATCTTCTCATCTTTTTCCATGTCCTTCAATACATAAATTCTAAGAAGGACTCCTCCACAGGTGATCTATTTCTTATGAATGAACTGATCTTTTACTTTTTTTGTCCTCAGCTTCCATGCATGCAAACTAAGTCGCTTCAGTCATGTCTGACTCTGCAACTCTATGGACTGTAGCCCTCCAGGCTCCTCTTTCCATGGGATTCTCCAGGCAAGAATATTGGAGTGGGTTGCCATGCCCTTCTCCAGGGAATATTCTCAACCTTGGGATCAAATCTAAGTCTCTTATGTCTCCTGCATTGTCAGGAAGGTTCTTTACCACTTAGCTCCACCTGGGAAGCCCTCTAGCTTCCATAGACCACACACACACACAAATCCAATTTTCTACCTATTTACAATATTTATCTTTAATAAAATTTAAATATAATGGAAAAATAGATGTTTCATGGATATTTTACATGGGGCTAGCTCCTAGTTTGCATTAACATGATACCAAATCACAAAAAACCTCAGGGCATAATTCGAGTTCTTGAATATATGCTATAGTGTCACAGGTAGATCATAAGGTGAAAATCATTCTCAGAAGAATTTAGCAAGATTGATATTCACCTACCCAAAATAAGCATGGAAAGACCATTGAATTAGATTGCAGGGGATTGAAGTCTGGGGCTTCTCTGGTGGCTCAGATGGTAAAGAATCTGCTTGCAATCCAGGAGACTCAGGTTCGGTCCCTGGGTTGGGAAGATCCCCTGGCGAAAGGAATGGCAACACATTCCAGTACTCTTGCCTGGAGAATCCCATGGACAGAGGAGCCTGGTGGGCTGCAGTCCACAAGACCAAGGAATTGGACATAACTGAGTGACTAATCTCACACTGAGGTCCAGTATTACCTATGGAACATATTAACCAGTTTTGTGACTTTCATGAAGTCTCCAAACCTTCTGTACCAAAATTTCCTCCTCTATGAAAACAGGAGTTTGAATGAGCCAGTATCTGAAGTCTCTTGACAACTTTAAAATTTCATAATTCTAAAAAAAATATTTTCCCTTAAGGAAGTTTTGTGATGGAGGAATAATTTTCCCCGCAGTATATTCACTACCAAAAGACAGACTGACCTCTTTGCACTTGCACAAGTAGCTCTTTATTATAAATTTAGCATTATCAGACTCTTCTAGCTAAAATTACCCGACAAATTAGGCATTGACCCCAACCTCAAAAACACACTTTTTCATGGTGACGTGAACCCCAACTTTCAGAAATCTCTGAGAGTGAGGAGAAATTCACACAGGCCTGATCATGACAAAATGGTTTCCATAACACACCAGTATCTAGAAGGTACTGTTTATTGAATTGCTATTTGTCTCATGAGACTTTTCTCAAGGGGCTCTTCAAATGCTTAACAACCCAAAATAAAGCCATCTGGCCTCCCTCAACTCATAAAGCCGACAGCATTAACCCAGGTCTTAAATAGATTTAGGAATTGAGTGAGCCCCCAGGAACACTTGAACATGAGTAACCACGCTAGCGTTGAATTCACAGATATTTCATTCATTGCTTATGACCACAAATCATGTTTCAAGCATCTTTACACTCCTGAGATGGTAAGATGATAAGGCCTGTGCCTGCCAAGGAAGTTCTCGTGTGTTTGTGTGTGTGTGTGTGTGTGTGTGTGTGTGTTTGAGAGTGTGTGTATGTGTGTGTGTACCATATACAATGTGTGAGCTAGAGATAGCTCAAAATTATCAGTAATTTCCCTAGTGTCTTTCATCTTTCCAATTAATACAGGGAAGTGCTGATGCAAATGAAGACAAAAACAGAAAAAAATGGAAACAACATGGAAATCACAAAACAAAATGTAAACAAAATCATGCAACACTTTCAAATAAAAATTTAGTCCTCATTATCTAAAACATAATTGGAATTTAAAACTAAGTATATACAAAAAAGGCATATAAGAAGACAGTAACAAAGGGTTTTCTGATCTGAGTTTCAGTCTGAAAGAATGTTTGCTCTAAGTTTTCTAGAGAAGATAAGAGTAATCAGCAGTTCTCTCATAAATAAAGCAGAGAAACTCTGGAATGCATCCCAAGGCTCTCCCTGCAAAGGAATGTTAAATTTACATACCAGAACAGTAAAACAATGCCTACTGAAGTTAAGTAGTTGAAGGCAATGGAATTAATGAATAGAGTCCTGAGGTGATCAGTCACCCCTTAGCCCATGGGGCCTTGATGTCTTCTTCTTAACTGGCCAGAGTTCACTGGGCAAGTGCTGTCATTGATATCAATGTTGTCTCTTCCATTCTGAAATCAGCAAAAGGATCTTGAGGCAATATCTTGCATCAATGGGGCAGGATCTCTTTTTTCTCCATAGCCGCCTCAGTGCCCCCAAGGGTTTTTCCTTGACAACTACCAAACTGAAGTCCCAGGATCATCAATGTTAGTTTCCTACCTAAAGAGAAAGAATCCTCCCTACACAGTTTGAATCCCTGGGGTTTCGAATAGCTTCAGGGCCTATTTTCTCAGCACTCTCTGCTGGCAGGTGTGTTTGTTTCCCTGCAGAAATCGAGGATATCCACGTACGAGAAGATGTGGGCTTTCATGAGTAGCAGGCAGCAGACCGCCCTGGTCAAAAACAGTGACGAGGGGATCCATCGAGTGCTCACCACTGACTATGCCCTGCTGATGGAGTCCACTAGCATCGAGTATGTGACGCAGAGAAACTGCAACCTCACCCAGATCGGGGGCCTCATTGACTCCAAAGGTTATGGAGTGGGAACGCCTATTGGTAAGAAAGACAAGGCAGTATCCAAAATGACGAATGTTAATCACAAAGTATAGAAGCGAATGGACTCAGATATATCTACTCCACATTCTGAGAAAGTCTGCAGTTCCTTCCATGGACTAATTAAAAGGGAAATGCCCGTACAGATCATAGACACGTTTGAATTAAAGAGTCCAAGATCTTCAATCTAATAAACTTTCAACTCATTATTTCTTTCAAGTTCTGCCACTGCGTATATGTTTGAGGTCATAGATTTTATTATTTTACCCCAAATATTGTTTAACAATATCTTCCAAATTAGCACTCATTGCATTATGTTCTCCAATACATGCCTATAGAGTTTTTTCCATATTAAATTTTAACTAGAATACAGCAAAATTAACTAAGCATATAGATGACAAAGTTAAAGAGCTAGCGTTCCATGTAAGTAGAAAACAAAACTGTATCTATCAAAAGGAAAAGGTCAAAGATTAAATTATAATTTGCTCAGACAATATGCGGATTCAATCATCAATAACTATCTAAAATTTCCAAATAGTCCTTGTTGTTCAGTCACTAAGTTGTGTCCAACTTTTTGCTACCTCATGGACTGGAGCACACCAGGCTTCCCTGTCTTTCACTGTCTCCCAGAGTTTGCTCAAACTCATGTCCATTGAGTCGGCGAGACCATCCAACCGTTTCATCCTCTGTTGCCCCCTTCTCCTTCTGCCCTCAATCTTTCCCAGCATTCAGATCTTTTCCAGTGAATCAGTTCTTCATATCAGATAGCCAAAGTACTGAAGCTTCAGCTTCAGCATCAGTCCTTCCGATGAATATTCAGGGTTGATTTCCTTTAGGACTGACTAGTTGGATCTCCTTTCTGTCCAAGGGACTCTCAAGAGTCTTCTCCAGCTCCACAGTTCAAAAGTATCATTTCTTCAGTGCTCAGCCTACTTCATGGTCCACCTCTCACATTCGTAGATTACTACTGGAAAAACCATAGCTCTATGTGGACTTTTGTTGGCAAAGTGGTATCTCTGTTTTTAAGATGCTCTCTAGGTTTGTCATAGCTTTCATTCCAAGAAGCAAATGTCTTTTAAATTTTCTGGCTGCAGTCACCATCCACAGTGATTTTGGAGCCCAGGAAAATAAAATCTGTCACTGTTTCCACTTTTTCCCCATCTATTTGCCAAATAGTCCTGCCCTTGATTTTGTACCACTTTACAGTCTAAGGTTATTGTTACCTTGTAGGCATACAGACCCACACAGCTGGGTCTTCCTGTGTGAGATCTGGAACTATATTCTGTATTCAAGGGCCAATGGCTTCCCTATAGAAAACTCCCCTATTTCCCTCACTACAGAAACTATATTGTGTAAGGTTCTGGTATGGTGGCAATCTGTTCTTCTCAAGTGAGTCAGCAGCAATTTTCTGATAAGCATTCCAAAGAGGAGGAATTGGAGGCTATCTTAGACCACTGGGTTAGTCCAATAAGAAATCATAAGTTACATCAGATAATTAAGGACCCAAGGTTGATTATTATTTATCTCTTTTGAAAAGGATTATCTGGTTCCCTCAACACTATACAAGGATCACAAACTCAGATGCTTACAGAGATCAAGCAGGCATAATTGAATAAAGCTTTGTGTTAAGAAACAATAGGGAACAGTAGCAACCATGAAGAATTAGAGACTACATGACTCACAAAGGGGTCAGCTGCCTTTCAGGTCAGTTGGTTGTGGGAATTCATACACAACATTGTTAAATCTTCTATTTCTCATGAAGAGAAAACAAACAGACTTTAGGTGAACTTTCCTGATGCTTTAAATTGGCAGAAAATTTATTTTTTCAAAAAGATTAAGTAGCCTGTATTCAATTTTTGATCTATACTAACTTGATTAACCAGATAAAGGTCAACTCTCTTCACCTTTTACTGTCAATACATAACCAATTTGCTTCCATGCAATACATCTGGTGCTAGAAATATATGCAGTAAAGACATTAAACTATATTATTATTATTGTTATGTATGTCCTTTAAATAAATCAGCAGAATGATTGGGATAGGGAACATGTGACTACCTTATTGCCCCTTTATTTATGATGAAAATGCCAATATTCAAGTGAAGTGAACACTTTTTCCCAAGTGTTACCTCTCCTTAAACTGTGCTCTTCAGGGGACTCAGTGGGATAGTCAGACATTAAATAAAAGGATACTATGCTCCTTTTTGATTTGAAAAGCAATGTCTCATCTCTAACTAAGCCTTGTCACCTCATTTTAGATAATGGGGTGGAAGAAACTAGATGTTATTATATATAATATATATATTATATTCCATCACTGCAGGAGACCTGTGTTCGATCCCTGGGGCAGGAAGATCCCAAAGGAAGGAACGGCTTACCCACGTCAGTATTCTTGCCTGGAGGATTCCATGGACAGAGGAGCCTGGCAGGCTACATTCCATGGGGTCACAAAGAGTCAGACAGGACTGAACACACAGGGATCAAACCCATGTCCCTTGCACTGGCAGGTGGATTCTTACCCACTGACCACCAGGGAGTCCAATGTAGCATTTTGAAAATGACTATGCCACCATGTGAAGGAGGCTGACCCTGTGATAATTATCACTGTATTTTATATAACATGATATAAAGAGATTTAAATGTTCCAATTTAGTCTAACTTTTGCCAACATCGTGCAGCATCTGACATACAAATTCCAAAATTAAAGAGTTTTTCCCTCTCCCTACATGAAAAAAGAAATACAAACCAGGAATTTTTCATAGTGGTTATAAACCTGTCATGCTTTTAAAACAAAAACAATGAGGGAATAATTGGAACAGATGGCAGACCTCAGAGAGAATGCATCCATGGGGAATACAGCTGTTGGATAAATTTGTGAGATGTTTCTTCTATGATGAATTGACTCTTTAAGAAAGATCAGTTTGCTATTCAGGAATATTCATGCATGTACATATATATTTTTTTCAAGTGACTTGTCATAAATCACTTCCAATGTCACTCAGTCCATGTAAGCAACAACAACTGAAGCTAAAATATATTCAAATATGAAAAATTCCCACATACTTCTGGTCTTGCCCGGGCTGGCTCACTCAAGGCTCCAAGTTCCTTCTTACAGTCAACGATGGGCAAAATCAGCTCAGTCACGACACAAAATTGCAAACTTTGTTTCTTACAGGCTGTCAGGACAGGGCTCTGGAAACGTTCCTCCTGAGGGATTTAAAATAAAACTTGAAGAGAATGAGAGCAGTTAAGGCTTAAACAGGTTACTAGGAAGCTGGAAATGACCTTCCTTGGAGACTAACTTTAAACAGAGATCTGATCTCATCTGTCTGAATTGTTTTAGTACCATGCAGCCTGAAGGCAGAAGGAGAGCATCAGTCAATATTTACTGAGTGCCCACTGTGTATACTACCATAATTACTGCTGCAATTGTTACCCTATGATCATTCTCACATTCTTCAAAGCACCTTTCTGTACATTCAAGTAAAACTCTCATGATTCACTCAATTGCTCACATACTATGAGTATGTTAAATGTGCTAATTTTGACACTAACCATTATTCTGGAGGTGTTTAAACAAGCAGCCAATATCTTAATTTGGATTTTTGTGAGTCATTTTCTTACCAGAAATCCACTCTTAACTGACAAGTCCGGAGAAGGCAATGGCAACCCACTCCAGTACTCTTGCCTGGAAAATCCCATGGACAGAGGAGCTTGGTGGGCTGCAGTCCATGGGGTCACCAAGAGTCGGATGCAACTGAGCGACTTCACTTTCACTTTTTACTTTCATGCTTTGGAGTAGGAAATGGCAACCCACTCCAGTGTCCTCGCCTGGAGTATCCCAGGAACGGGGGAACCTGGTGGGCTGCCGTCTATGGGGTTGCACACAGTCGGACATGACTGAAGCAACTTAGCAGCAGCAGCAGCAACTGACAAGCCACAATCTAACTCCAAAACATTTTGATCTTTTTTTAAACATCTGCTTAAAACTTTTACTTTTGTATTGGGGTATAGCTGATTAACAATTTGTGATATTTTCAGGTGAACAGTGAAGGGACTCAGCCATACATATATACGCATCCATTCTCCCCCAAACTTCTCTCCCGTCCAGACTGCTACATAACATTGAGCAGAGTTCCCTGTGCTATACAGTAGGTCCTTTTGGTTGTCCATTTTAAATATAGCAGTGTGTACACAACCATCCTAAATTCCCTAACTACTGCTTCCTACCATCCTTCCCCCCTTGGCAATCGTAAGTTCATTCTCTAAGCCTGTGAGTCTCTTTCTGTTTGTAAGTCAGTTCAATTATATCATTTCTTTTTAGATTACACGTATAAAGGATATCATATAGTATTTATCCTTCTCTACATTTTGATCTTCTTTTAAACTTGATTTTACGGTACTGACAATGACTTTAGGAAGTCTTGGAAGGGATGGAAAAAATGATAAATGCCACAATGTTAATCTTCTGCTTTTTTAACCGTGCCTTAGAACATAAGATACACTTGAGAGAGGGGTAGGTAACATGGGGTGGGGTGGTGGAGGGAGCAGCGTGAATGAATACAGCACTAAGAAAGAGTCAGGAGAATTAGGTTCTTGATTCTGCCAGTAGCTATTATTTTCACCCATATTTTCACATCCTAATTTTCTTCAGTTCTAAAAATAAGTGGATTGGATAATATGGATCTTAAGATCTCTTCTTTTAATCCCAAAGAAAGGCAATGCCAAAGAATGTTCAAACTACCCCACAATTGCACTCATCTCACACACTAGCCAAGTAATGCTCAAAATTCTCCAAGCCAGGCTTTACGAGTATGTGAACTAAGAACTTCCAGTTGTTCAAGCTGGATTTAGAAAAGGTAGAAGAACCAGAGATCAAATTGCCAATGTCTGTTGAATCATAGATAAAACAAGAGAGTTCCAGAAAAACATCTACTTCTGTATTATTGACTATGCCAAAGCCTTTGACTATGTGGATCACAACAAACTGTGGAAAATTCTAAGATGGGAATACCAGACCAACTTACCTGCCTCCTGAGAAACCTGTATGCGGGTCAAGAAGCAATAGTTAGAACCGGGCATGGAACAACAGACTGGTTCAAAATTGGGAAAGGAGTATGTCAAGGCTGTATATTGTCACCCTGCTCATTGAACTTACATGCAGAGTATATCATGCAAAATGCCAGGCTGGATAAAGCACAAGCTGGAATCAAGATTGCCAGGAGAAATATCAATAACCTCAGATATGCAGATGACACCACCCTTATGGCAGAAAGCAAAGAGGAACTGAAGAGCCTCTTGATGAAGGTGAAGCAGGAGAGTGAAAAAGCTGACTTAAAACTCAACATTCAGAAAATTATAATCATGGCAACCAGTCCCATCATTTCATGGTGAATAGATGGGGAAACAATGGAAACAGTGAGAGACTTTATTTTCTTGGGCTCCAAAATCAGTGCAGATGGTGACTGCAGCCATGAAATTAAGATGCTTGCTCCTTGGAAGAAAAGCTATGACCAACCTAGACAGCATATTAAAAAGCAGAGACATTACTTTGCTAACAAAGGTTCATCTAGTCAAAGCTATGGTTTTTCAAGTAGTTACATACGAATGTGAGAATTGGACCATGAAGAAAGCTGAGTGCCAAAGAATTGATGCTTTTGAACTATGGTGTTGGAGATGACTCTTGAGAGACTCTTGGACTGAAAGGAAATCTAACCGGTCAATCTTAAAGGAAATCAGTGCTGAATATTCACTGGAAAGACTGATGCTGAAGCTGAAGCTCCAATACTTTGGTGACCTGATGAGAAGAACTGACTCATTGGAAAAGACACTGATGCTGGGAAAGACTGAAGGCAGGAGGAGAAGTGTAGGAGAAGGGGATGACAGAGGATGAGATGGTTGAATGGCATCACTAAGTCGATGGACATGAATTTGAGCAAGTTACGGGTGTCAGTGATAGACAGGGAGGCCTGGTGTGCTGCAGTCCATGGGGCTGCAAAGAGTCAGACACGACTGAGCGACTGAACTGAATAGACTGAAACTCTCTTCTGGTTCTAAGAGGCCACATTTTCTTTTTTTTTTTTTTTTCATTTTTCTTTTTCCACCAAGAAGAACGTTAAAGTTTACAGAAAGACCTAGAGTATACTACTTTCTTACTGAGTAGAATAAAAAGCTTACAAAAACTCTTAGCACCCAAGGAGAAATTTAATAAAGAAATTTCATACTTTTTTTTTTTACATCTTCCTTTGCTCTGATTAATATAGGGATCCAGTATTGGGCAAGCTGTGGCTGCAGCAAGATGATGTTGATGCTCTCTACTCAGAATTAAAATTCCAATGGCATTGCTAGAAGATAAAGCATAAATAATATCAATAAAGTACTTGCAAACTTTCTAGATCTAGCTGTTTTGTGAGACCTTTGAATTATTTAAAACCTACTTTTAATAGTATCTTAGAAAACAAAGATCATGGCATCCAGTCCCATCACTTCATGGGAAATAGATGGAGAAACAGTGGAAACAGTGTCAGACTTTATTTTCTTGGGCTCCAAAATCACTGCAGATGGTGACTGCAGTCATGAAATTAAAAGACGCTTACTCCTTGGAAGAAAAGTTATGACCAACCTAGATAGTATATTCAAAAGCAGAGACATTACCTTGCCGACTAAGGTCCGTCTAGTCAAGGCTATGCTTTTTCCAGTGGTCATGTATGGATGTGAGAGTTGGACTGTGAAGAAGGCTGAGCGCCGAAGAGTTGATGCTTTTGAACTGTGGTGTTGGAGAAGACTCTTGAGAGTCCCTTGGACTGCAAGCAGATCCAACCAGTCCATTCTGAAGGAGATCAACCCTGGGATTTCTTTGGAAGAAATGATGCTNGCTGTGATTCATGGGGTCGCAAAGAGTCGGACACGACTGAGCGACTGAACTGAACTGAACTGAATAAGCGTATTAGTCAGTATGAACTAATTACTCTGCAAGTCTGTAATGGCCAAGGCAATAAATACTTATTTCTTAACTTTGTTATCATCCAATAGCAGACTGAGAGAGGGATTCTGATTCATTCAGTCATCCTGGGACCCAAGCCCTTTCTAACCAGTGGTTCCACTATCCCTAGTGTCTTAAAACTGTTTCCTCCTTGCTGAGTATTTGAGGAAAGAGAGGGAGAGAGTAGAGGATCATGTTGGGAGGATTCATGAGACAGGACTGGGAATAGTCATACAGCACGTTAGCTCCCAGTAGCTAGAAATTGGTCAGTCACCACAAGGCATTGTAAAGGAGACAAGGAAATGTCTAACTACTCCCATAGGAAGAAGAAATGGCACAGGTGATCATCTAGCCAGGCTGTCACAATATTGGACATCCAAAAGCCTAGAAAAAATGGAATTGAAATGATGAAATTCTCTAATGTGGGTAAAGATTCATAGGAATCACCAGAAACAGCAGGATGTCATGGAATTCCCAGCTCAGCTGTTCCTAATTTAAAAGGAACAATCTGGGTAATAGCTCATCTCAGCATGTCAGCTTTGTCCTTTCCAATTATTTAGATCCTTCAAAATATAGGATTGAGCTTCCTTGCCCTTTGTTGGCCAATTTGTAGACTGAGGTTTTCCCAATAGCTATGAGTAGTTACCTCTAAGACACCTGTAAGTTACCTGTAAGTACCCTCTAAGATGATAACCCTTCTTTGCATCTTCTTCAACCTTTTGGTAACCAATATCCAAATATCCTCACTTACAGGCTCTCCTTACCGGGATAAAATTACTATTGCTATTCTTCAATTACAAGAAGAGGGGAAACTGCATATGATGAAAGAAAAATGGTGGCGGGGAAATGGCTGTCCAGAAGAAGACAACAAAGAGGCCAGTGCTCTGGGAGTAGAAAATATCGGGGGCATCTTCATTGTTCTGGCTGCTGGACTGGTCCTTTCTGTATTTGTAGCCATTGGAGAATTTATATACAAATCCCGAAAGAACAACGATATTGAACAGGTGAGTCATCTCTTTCTAAGACGGGTTAGTTTGGGGTTTGTGCTATCTGTCTTAAGCTTAGGGGTATTGAGAATGCTTGCCCTTTTTGTAATAGTCTATTGAATCAGATGCCAGGAAGAGCCATTTTTGAATTAGAGCAAAGAGCTCTTGAATCCCTGCCAGGTGTTGCTGGCACTGCAGGCCCATCATTTATTAATGAGAAGGAAGCACCTTATACACTAAATCCAATTAGCATTTTTTGAAATGACAGTGCAAAAATTTCAACCTCGGTTAATTTCCTCAACAGTTGTTTGCTCTTAAGATAGAAACCCTAGATAGAGCAAGGAAGAAATAAATCCAAAAATTAGAAAAGTTATATAAAAAAAACCATTGAGAGAAATGTTAGCATCTCCTTAGTTTCAGTACTGAGCACATGCACTAATGCAAAGTAGTCTATATAAAGATATAAATGCAATATTTTGAAACTGAGCATTACCTCTATCAAAGTGTGTTTTGTAAAAGAAGAGTTCACAAAAAATGATAAACGATACAGGATGACAATAAAATATGAAAAATTTTGTTTATCCAAATTAGGATTATGGTTGATTTTTCAGCAGTCAACCCTTTTGCCTGTTACTTTTAGCTTTGATGAAACATCACACCAAGAATTTACCCTATTCTGAATTAGAGGATGGTGATTAAAGATAATTCCTTCATAAACCTATGAGAATAAACTAAACACAAAGCTCATGCCCATTGTAGAGCATCTGGTACCCAGTGAATTTAAAAATAGTTCGAATTTTGAAACTATGCATTGTTAATGACAGTGCTAATTTAAGGCTCAACTATCAATGTCTTAAAATCCTTAACAACTTTAGAACACAGGGCTCTACATTTCCATTTTGCTCTGGGCCTTCCAAATAATGTACCCAGTTCTGATTAATAATCTCATATGAGTCCCACTTTCTTTAAGTGGAAACATCTCCAAAGATGAGGATGATTGATTATAACCTAGTTTCATCATGAAAATTTTCCCGAAATTATAAGGCAGTTGTGAGAACATTAAGCACCACTTTCCTAGACCTTGTTAGAGAAAACTGTCCTTAACGAAAAGGGAGAATGGACCGATATGCTTTGTTTTAACTTTCAATTTGCTCTTGAGGTGTCTTGTTTTATGCAACTAATTTGAAAAATAAAAGCTTGTATATGTTTGCTTTAATGTGCTTCTCATAATTGTCATTTGATTTAAATTTTCATTTAAACACTCATTTTTTTGCTTCTGATTTATTCATTTTTCTATATTTTTCTCATTTCTTTTGCATGCAAGGCTTTTTGTTTCTTTTATGGACTGCAGTGTAAGCAAACCCATCCAACCAACTCCACTTCTGGAACCACTTTATCTACGGATTTAGAATGTGGCAAATTAATTCGAGAGGAGAAAGGGATTCGGACACAGTCCTCAATTCACACTGTGTAATCATTTTTTTTAAAAAAAGAAGGTGTACCTCAGTAGAAACTGTTTCTGCTAATTAGTGTTGTTGATGATATCTGTGTCTACTAAACATAAATAGCCATAACCCCTACCTTTGTTTTAAGATAGCAAAACTCACATACTCTGAACATTGAATTCAATGCACTAGAACACATGTGCATTTGATGTTGAAACAGAGGTATGTTAGATGTATACAGACTCCGAAATATGTGCATTTGCAGCAATTTGCTATACCATTGAGAGAATGGTTATCTTAGTTGTATTTTCATGTATTAAGATTAAGCAACTATTTCCTCATACAAAAGTAGGTTCAGCCATTCAGCAGTGCAAAGCATGAAAACAAATTGTTATTTTGTGGCAGTCTTTTCATCTTTGTGAAACTTTTCTCCTCTTTCTTTCTCCTTGTACCATATGCTCTGTAAAGCCACACTTTCCAACTATCTAAAACCCTATCTTTTTATAACTTCTTAACAATGTTAATTTTTAATTCAAATTGAGTCTACTATTTGAAATGTATCATTAACACAGAGATTCAAAGATGTGTTAGATTTTAAAGATACAAAAAGGAGACCTAGAAAAGGAAAACTAAACTTGAAACCTCAGGTACCACAGAGGAAGAGCACTGACTTCCCTGGTGGCTCAGAGGGTAAAGCATCTGCCTGTAACGCGGGAGACCTGGGTTCAATCCCTGGGTTGGGAAGATTCCCCTGGAGAAGGAAATGGCAACCAACTCCAGTATTCTTGCCTGGAAAACCCCATGGATGGAGAAGCCTGGTGGGCTACAGTCCATGGACTTGCAAAGAGTCAGACACGACTGAGCAGCTTCACTTTCACTTTCAGGAAGACATAACATAGTCAAAGATGATCCCTGAGTAGGGATCTTTCAAGTAACATTTATTTGTATAAATTGACAGTCTTCTGTAGGTTCAGATAGATAGGATGGTCAGTCTTTAAGGAACTGTGATTTTTCAAGCTATAGATTATTTTTTGCAACCTCTGAGCAAATTCCTAAGCTAGAAATTAATGCCTAGCCTCTATTTTCCACTCACTCGGCCTCTTTCTTTGCACTGATGAACATCTTTTCACAAGATGTTATTTCATTCACACCCTACTCATCCAGGATAGAATGGTTGTTTTTGTAGCAATCTTTCTGAGCCTTGCTGCTTTCACATTCATTTCTCTGGATCCTTTGCCATTTTCAATTCCTTCCAAGTATTCTAGGGAGAAGGACAAGGAGAAGAAAACAGAGGGAAAAAAAAATCCACTATACATTAGTTACAGATCTCTATAAATTTATTTTCCATCTGCATTCAAATGCTGTAAGTAATTTTCACTCTAACTGAGCATGGTGACATAGAAAGCCAACAACATACTTAATTTGTTGTGACAAAAGCTGCTTGCTGTCCCTCTGAGCTTGTTTCCTCTTCACAATGAATAGGGGATTTGAAGATGCTTTTCATCTTCCCTCAATACAGGATCCATCTGTCTTTCTTCTCCTTAATGGGGTTACCTTTTGACATGTGAAGTGATCCCCCAAACTATATTTCTCAGAAGTAGACATAGGCCATCTGTGCAATCATGTACCTTTTTGCCTTCTCTTTGCTTAGCTTTAAATGGGTTCCAATTTTTGAATCGCAAGTCTCTTCAATCAACTCTGTATTTCTCTAGTAAAGCATGTTCAGGAAAGTTGACTCTTGCCCTGATTGTTTCTCAGTCTTGGTTTCTTCTTTAAATAAATACACTTTTAAGAAAATGTCTATAAATTACACTAAGATTTATTAGCATTTATTTAGGTAAAAGCAACATACTGTTTGCCCTAAATCAGAGTTCACATCCTCATAATAATAATAATAAATCAGATATTGGGATAAACATTATATAATTCATAATTCATTGATTCTATATATAGAAACCACAAATTACATAAATTTATTTTTCCAAGGGCTATATATAATAAACCAAAAATGCTACTCAAAAAGTTCAAGGGTTATATATGAGGTGTAGATGATCAGGATTAATGGTAACAAAACTTACCTTTCTATACAGAGTATCATTTAAAAGTATGATTCAGAGGTTTGGATAAAATTAATATTTATATACTACTTCACACTGTAAATAGCTTCCCAGGTAGCCCTAGTGGCAAAGAACCCATCTGCCAGTGTAGGAGACCCGAGAGACACAGGTTCGATCCCTGGGTCAGAAAGATCCCCTGGAAGAAGACATGGCAACCCACTCCAGTATTCTTGCCTGGAGAAGTCCATAACTAATTCTGATAGTTATATATTATTTTATGGTTTCAAAATGTTTTAACATACAGTAGTGTTAGTTCAATGCTTTCCACAATTTTATTTCAGCTTTACTAACATTTGACTCTGAAATAGACATGAGACAGTGACCCAGAGTCCTAGAAGAGACTCTTAAAACAGTCTCTTAGAAGAGAATTTTCTAAAGCAGCCAAACTTAGGTTCAAGTTCTAGTGGAGCCACATACTGAATGTCTATAGACAAGTAACTGATTTCTCAGAGTCTTGGTTTCTTATATGTAATAGGGCAGTATAGTTTCTAGGTCATATGGTTGTGTTAAAGGCGTGTTTGTGAAAATGACTTTCATTGGCCAAATCTCAAATTAGATTTTCATGGTTGAGTAACCAGTTGAACACCAGGAAAAATGTCCCTTTACTACGTAACATTTCAGTATTTTTAATGTTAGGATGCATTGAGAATTTGCAACAAGTTGGAAAAATATCCAGCACTTCCCAAACCTGTTAGATCACGGAATCTATATAGTAGTGACCTAAAGCATACTCTTATGTCTATAATAGGCACTCAGGTTGTTGCCGTTTCTCGATTCTAGAGGTAGGATCGTTAATTCCAAGCAAGATATATTTAGCATTAAATATTTAATAAACCCTCTCTAGAGAGAAGAAGAAACTGTGCACATCTTTGAGGTAGAAATGCCATTATATTCAAATGATGATCTTCCTGTTTAGCTGTAAGTGGTAGGCTACTCAAGATACTCAGGTAGGTAAGTTTCCTGCTCTGTCTCATGACTTGTCCCTCCCTTGAGAAACTGCCCTTCATTTCAGACCCTGGTTTCTTACCTTCTCCTCTAACGCCTTTCATATATGCCCTCAGACAACCAATTCTGCCATCGAGTAAATAACCAATAAGCCCACAGTGACTCCAGGAGAAGTCACTGCATTTTAAGTGAATTTAGAAAAAAGAAAAAGAGAGAGAGAGAGAGAGGGAGGGAGAGGACTTGAACATACAAGAAAATTTTCAATCTCTATTTTTCATGTCGCTGGTTTTCAGACTTCAATGTACATCAGAATCACCTGGGGAAATTATTTAAGATACAGAGTACATAGTTTGCACCTCCAGAGATTCCTCCACAGTGAATATAGCCCAGGAATTGGAATTTTTAACTAAATCTGATCATGAATGCTTAAAAGTAGTTGTGCACATTAGTTTACATAAAAATAGCTCCAATACAGCAGTTTGTTCTAAAATTAGACCATGTACATGACTTTTCTTTGAAATCATCTTCAAAACAAGGATTGTTTTTTAAAGCATTTTTTCTTGTATGAGTTTTTTTCTCAACAATCCAAAATACAGTTGTTTTACCTAAAGGTAGTTGGTAAGCATGAGTTTTTATTAAAATTTATTCGAATATAGCAGTGTGACTTCAAATTAGACAGGAAATGTGAGTTTTTCCTAACACTGGCAGATTGTCTGTGGATTATACTCTGAGAAGGGCTTCTCAGGTGGCGCTAGTGGTAAAGAATCCACCTGTCAATGCAGGATACACAAGACAGGAAGAGCCCCTGGAGCAGGAAATGGCAACCCTCTCCAGTATTCTTGTCTGGAATATCCCATGGACAGAGGAGCTTGGCGGACTACAGTCCATGGGTCACAAAAGAGTCAGACACAACTGAACAACTGAACACAAACAAGATACCCTGAGAAACATTGTTTAAAGTTAGGAAGAGAGCAGGAACTATGGAGCATGTAATGTTGTCTAATTTATTTCTTAACAAGCTTGTATAGCCTCAATACATACTTTTGCCTTTTGCAATAAGGCAAAAAAAAAATGCTTGTTTTGTTTCAGACTAAAATTATAAATTGAATTATTTTAAAGTTTTTCCAGCAAAATTGGAACTACCCGAGGAATACATGGTGGATAGAGACTGTGCCTTTAGGAAAATCAGCTAGATTATATGACTGTAAACCTATCCAAGGAAAATTATTTCCAAATACCTCAGTGCATTTGCCTCACATTATCTTATGTTCTGTATGAGCCATCTGTGGCAAAGCAGCAAAATAATGAATCCCAATTAGTTTCCAAACCCATGACCCTTACGCTCTAAGGTCTATTTCCTAGTAAGCAATTTAAAAGCAGCCTGAACAGCCTTGAAAGGCAAAAGGAAAACAAAGCATTCTTACTTCTTGTACTATTTTCTGCACATCTAACTGTGCCAAATGGCATTATTAATTAACTCTTATAGATAATGAAAAATTTCCGCTTGACGCTGCAGTTTTAACTTGCCTTTAGGAGCCATCTCATTATGCTTCTCACAGTTATAGAATTTTATGTCCAGACGCACAGGCATATTAATATCATTTTTGCTTTCTAAATCTTCTCCACAGAGACTGGTATCATGGAAAGTGGGATTCTCCCTTAAGTTTTCAAAGAAATTCTATTTGTAAAGAGAAGGGCATTCTTGTGATAGAAAACCAACGATACAAATGTGTTATGTGGTTTCCACACCCTGCAGAATCTAAGCTTCATCGTTGTCAGCCCAAACACGGCTAATTGGCCACACTGCTCTGCAGTGCATTTCTGCATCACAATGTGTACGTCCAGATACACACAGAAACAATGAGTAAAGCCTGAGTGATGTAATAAAGCCACTGTAGTTATCCTTAGTGATTATAATTTTAAATTTAGCTTAGCCAGAATTTTCTTTCTTTTTTTCAACTGGAGTGGTCAGACTTCAAATACTCAGATTTTTCAACTTCAAATAAGAATGTTTTCCTGATCACTTAGTCTTTACCAACCATAAGAGCTGAAAAAAACTACTGTCTATAGATAACCTAACACAAGTTGGTAATTTTGTTTTCTCACTGAAATTTGGCACATTATCAGATGCTTCCAAGCCATCCTTGACTTTATTTCTTCTATAGTCTGATTAACTAACTTAGCAAGTGATTTGGAGAAGTCTCTCTGATCAGGTTATTTCTGTTAATTGTGCAAAGAGGCTTTTCTTTGCCTGGAAACCCAAACATTCATTAATTAACAGAGAGGCCAAGAAGCAATTAGCATCCATTTAGAAATAACTTTTCCAGTGTACAGGTTGACACTACCATGTAAATCAACCCCTGAAAGACATCTGTGGCCCAATGGAAAGGTAACTTGGGAACCACGAGCCAAGAATTCAGNGAGCAGGAACTATGGAGCATGTAATGTTGTCTAATTTATTTCTTAACAAGCTTGTATAGCCTCAATACATACTTTTGCCTTTTGCAATAAGGCAAAAAAAAAATGCTTGTTTTGTTTCAGACTAAAATTATAAATTGAATTATTTTAAAGTTTTTCCAGCAAAATTGGAACTACCCGAGGAATACATGGTGGATAGAGACTGTGCCTTTAGGAAAATCAGCTAGATTATATGACTGTAAACCTATCCAAGGAAAATTATTTCCAAATACCTCAGTGCATTTGCCTCACATTATCTTATGTTCTGTATGAGCCATCTGTGGCAAAGCAGCAAAATAATGAATCCCAATTAGTTTCCAAACCCATGACCCTTACGCTCTAAGGTCTATTTCCTAGTAAGCAATTTAAAAGCAGCCTGAACAGCCTTGAAAGGCAAAAGGAAAACAAAGCATTCTTACTTCTTGTACTATTTTCTGCACATCTAACTGTGCCAAATGGNACATCTAATTGTGCCAAATGGCATTATTAATTAACTCTTATAGATAATGAAAAATTTCCGCTTGACGCTGCAGTTTTAACTTGCCTTTAGGAGCCATCTCATTATGCTTCTCACAGTTATAGAATTTTATGTCCAGATGCACAGGCATATTAATATCATTTTTGCTTTCTAAATCTTCTCCACAGAGACTGGTATCATGGAAAGTGGGATTCTCCCTTAAGTTTTCAAAGAAATTCTATTTGTAAAGAGAAGGGCATTCTTGTGATAGAAAACCAACGATACAAATGTGTTATGTGGTTTCCACACCCTGCAGAATCTAAGCTTCATCGTTGTCAGCCCAAACACGGCTAATTGGCCACACTGCTCTGCAGTGCATTTCTGCATCACAATGTGTACGTCCAGATACACACAGAAACAATGAGTAAAGCCTGAGTGATGTAATAAAGCCACTGTAGTTATCCTTAGTGATTATAATTTTAAATTTAGCTTAGCCAGAATTTTCTTTCTTTTTTTCAACTGGAGTGGTCAGACTTCAAATACTCAGATTTTTCAACTTCAAATAAGAATGTTTTCCTGATCACTTAGTCTTTACCAACCATAAGAGCTGAAAAAAACTACTGTCTATAGATAACCTAACACAAGTTGGTAATTTTGTTTTCTCACTGAAATTTGGCACATTATCAGATGCTTCCAAGCCATCCTTGACTTTATTTCTTCTATAGTCTGATTAACTAACTTAGCAAGCGATTTGGAGAAGTCTCTCTGATCAGGTTATTTCTGTTAATTGTGCAAAGAGGCTTTTCTTTGCCTGGAAACCCAAACATTCATTAATTAACAGAGAGGCCAAGAAGCAATTAGCATCCATTTAGAAATAACTTTTCCAGTGTACAGGTTGACACTACCATGTAAATCAACCCCTGAAAGACATCTGTGGCCCAATGGAAAGGTAACTTGGGAACCACGAGCCAAGAATTCAGGTCCCTGGATCTCTGCTGAGTCGCTGTGTCTCTAGGCAAGGCATTGTATAATACTTCCCTCCTCCTCAACTTGGTCATCTGTGGAATGAGGGGGTTGCAGTTAAAATTCTCTTCCAAACATGGCATTTTTAAAATTCTCATAGAAAGTGGGAAGAAAATTAAAGTGTAGAAGCAGAGGAGAAAAAAGCTTGGAGAATATATATGTGTGTGTATACATATATATGCATATAAACATATATGTGTGTATACATATGTGCATGCATGCATGTGTGTTCAGTCATGTTCAACTCTTTGCGACCCCATGGACTGTAAACGGCCAGTTCCACTGTCTGTGGGATTTCCCAGTCAAGAATACTGGAGTGAGTTGCCATTTCCTACTCCAGGGCATCTTCCCAACTCAGGGATCGAACTCACCTCTCCTCCAGTTCCTACGTTGGATTCTTTATGATTTGCACCACCTGGGAAGCCTGTATATGCATACGCACATATGTATACACATTAACATATTTATATATAAATATATATTATATCAGTTCAGTCGCTCAGTTGTGTCTGACTCTTTGCATCCCCGTGGACTGCAGCACACCAGGCCTCCCTGTCCATCACCAACTCCTGGAGCTCAAACTCATGTTCATTGAGTCAGTGATACCATTCAACCATCTCATCCTCTGTCATCTCCTCTTCCTGCCTTCAACTTTTCCCAGCACTGGGGTCTTTTCTAAAGAGTCAGTTCTTCGCATCAGGTGGCCAAAGTATTGGAGCTTCAGCCTTGGCATCAGTCCTTCCAATGAATATTCAGGATTGATTTTTTACGATTGACTGACTTGATATAATAAATATTATATATATATTTATTAAGATTGTGTAGTTATGTTGAACATGTTAAATTCTTATCATAAACAATTACTTTGCCTTTTTAATACTTGGGGTAGAGTGCTTGATTCTGGATATAGAAAAAAATAGCTATCATGGCATCATAGAGTGAGAGGGTTCTCATCGAATAAATCATAAATGAATCATTAAAAATACAGTAAAGATTATAGAAATCGAATCATTTTTTTTACTTTGGTGAGACTATAGACTAGGCATTAAAAAAGGGGGAAAAAAAAAAGGAAAATAAAGGAATTGTACCTGGGAGTTATTCAAAGTTATGGAACTGATTACAGCCTCAATCCCAATTCTAGAAAGAAGTTCAGGGCGCTGCAGTGCCCAGGAAAGTCTCTAATCTTTACGTGAAACTTAACTAATTCTGCTAAAGAGACACAAAGGGAAGCAGAGGAAAGGCTAATGTGCTTCTTTTTGCACTGATTTTATCCCTACCTTCCTTCACCATCAGCATCAAGGTTTTTATATTTCTCCCAAACTAGAGATGACTCAAGATCTTATGTTTTCAATTTTACATGGATTTTATAAACTTGCAGAACAGACAAAAATCTTAAAAACTATGGCTTTTGATCTCAAGATCTAGGTGTTTTGTTGATTGAATTAGTTGTTTGAATTCAAAAAGTCTATCTCTTAATTAGCAAAAACTAAAACCCAGAGGGTCAAGGTTGAGATCCATGGGGTCGCAACTGAGCAACTGAACAATGTCAAGGTTGAGGAAATATGCATAATACATACATTTCTACCTTTTTTCCCAATCCCTGACCAGTTCTTGACCACTAGGGAAGACAAAACTGGAGGGAAATCATTACATTTCAATGCTATTCAAATCCCTGAGAGGAGCTCTCATGATCATCCCTGAGTCAAGCCCCAGCTTGGAGGGACAGAAAAGTAGAAACATCAGAAAATCTCAGGGGAATCCCGAACAGAAAGTGTCATTCTTGGGTTCATGGTATGTAACCCAGGAGGTGGTCAGACTTGTAGAGAAATCATACATCCAACAGTTTCTTAAATGGCAAAATATCAATGTCTAGGCAGTGAGCCTAAAAGCGCATTCAGAGTCCTGCTTAACCTCAGAGCATGCCAGGGCAAGCATCCAAAAACCCATGGCCTTTCCCAACCAGGAGCCTTGTGGAAGGCCTGAGAGAACCGGTGGATCAGGAGACTTGAGGTTGGAGTGGAAACAATTCTATACACAGTCCTGATATGGAGACCACAGTGGGAACACAGGGAATCTCAGGCTGTGGCAGAGATGGAGAGCAGGAACCATGGTCTGGCAGGATGTCACATCCCTGGGGGAGCCGAAAGGACAGAAGCAGGCCACTCTCGCTGTCACCAAACCCCAGGCTCTCGATCAAAGTCTCCTAAGCGCAGACACCCGTGGGGAAGAAAAGAGGAAGGGAAGGGGAAAGAGGCCTGTATTAACCGAACCATTAACCAAACGAAAACTTAGTTTTAAACCAAAAGTGAGTTAACCTTGAGTTGACAAGATCCACTGGCAGGAGCCCCTGGTGGCTCAGATGGTAAGGAGTCTGCCCGCAGTGCGGGAGACCCAGGTTCGATCCCTGTGTCTGGAAGACCCAGGAAGATCCTGTGTTGGGAAGAGCCTGTGTTGGGAAAATCCCCTGGAGAAGGCAATGGCAACCCACTCCAGTATTCTTGCCTGGAGAATCCCATGGACAGAGGAGCCTGGTGGGCTGCAATCCATGGGGTCATAAAGAATAGGTCGTGACTGAGTGACTTCACTTTCACTTTTTTCACTGGCAGATGGGGACCTCTAGGCTAGGATGAGTTGCTATCTTTTTAAATAACATCACACAACTCTTTTTGCACACCCCAGTTTGTAGCTTGAGAAAAATGTGTACTCAATACCTGTGTATGCTAGTACCCCAGAGACACACTGTGCTGTGCCCACAGGTCCTACGCATATCCTAAAGCCATCATCAGAGTCCGTTTACCTCCAAGGCAGGGTCATTCTCTGCATGAAAAAAGGCATGCAAAGAATACATTGGAAGTTCATTTTTATGATCCTAACACAGCCTCTGAGTGCCAGAAGGACCAAACCCTCTTCTCTGTGAAGTTAGGGGATGCCAGTTTCCAGGGTATTAATTCAGGCTGCCAGGCAGAGCCTGGGCACATTTGTATGAGACCGATATGCAGAGGAAGTGGGCAGCCTCCTTGCTTATTAGAGGGACTGGTGCAGGCTCAAGAGATGTTAAATGTTAGTTGCTCAGTCGTGCCCGACTCTTTGCAACTCCATGGACTGCAGCCCACCAGGCTCCTCTGTCCATGAGATTTTCCAGGCAAGGATACTGGAGTGGGTTGCCATTTCCTTCTCCAGGGGATGTTCCCAATCCAGGGATCAAACCCAGGTCTCCTGCACTGCGGGCAGATGCTTTCTGACTGAGCTACAAGGGAAGCCCAAAGAGATGTAAGGAAGCCAAAGATAAGCTAGAGGGTCAGAGATGAAAGTCACACTGACCTTTGACAATGACTCCAGAGAGGAAAAGGCACTATCGGACACTTTGGGTTGGCAGGGAAGCTTACAGTTTTGCCACTTCTAGGCAAAGAGAGCTGCTCACCTCTAGCTGGCCACGTGAGCTTCCCTGCAGCCTGCCCTCACTACAGAAACAACTCTGTTCTTTGGACAACGGGTCTGGTGGGTCACACCCGTCTGCCACTTCTGTGCTTTTTCTGGGGCAGCTGCTCTTGAGAACAGTCAGAGGCAATGGGAGACCCGGAAGACAGTCTCCAGCTGGCCCCCTGGTAGCCCAGGGACATTTCTCCACTCAAGTGACAGCTTCATCTGAGAGTCCAGGCCAGAGAGTGGGCACAATTTCCCCGAGTTCTGAATGCCCCCACAACCTATCAGGCTGTTTGCCTTTTCCCACCCCTTGGGAGTTTTATCCCAGCACCGACAAGTGAGGGACCCTTCTCAGGTATCCCTTGGGGTTTAGGCTCTCCCATACCTGGTTGGACATTTCTCCTTGAAAGCAGATACCGAACACTCCAATCTTCCCCACTTGGCCCAGTCATATATGATGGATCCAGAAGACTCTAAACATTTACAACTCTAAGTACCTTCTTCTTTCTCCTTTCAAACACCTGACTATTATAATTAATAGCCTCAAAGACAGCAATGGCTTCTATAGATCCATACAAGTTCATTCAAGAACTCAAAGCTGCAGCTTTGACTATTTTTTTCCTCTGTGTCAACCCTATCCTGAGGGCAATGTATATGAAAGCTCTTGCTTTAGAAGTAGAAAAAAAGAGGCTGAGATATAGAAGAACTGGTAAAAGCACATAGATGAATATCAAAATGTTCTACCTTGGTGCTAACTTCATATTTCAAAACTTTCTATGAAATCATCACTAATGTTAGAGGGAAATAAACTTCCCTATATCCTGAGACAGGGGTCCCCAGTCTCTGGGCCACACAGCAGGATTAAGTTGGGGGCAAGCAAGCAAAACTTTGTCTCCCATATTGCAGGCGGATTCTTTACCAGCTGAGCCACAGGGGAGCCCATCTGTATTTACAGCCACTCCCTGCCTTTTGCATTGCCGTCTGAGTTTCACCTCCTGTCAGATCAGCAGTGGTGTTAGATTAGCATGAACCCGGCTATGAACTACATTTGTGAGGGCTCTAGGTTGTGTGCGCTAGAATCAACCCTCGCCTAATTTTTCTTGGAAAAAAATGTCTTCCATGAAACCAGTCTCTGGTGCAAAAATGGCTAGGAATGGCTGCCCTAAGAGCTTGGGGATTGTGGACAGTCAAACCAAGTAAAAAGAGAGAGAGAAGAAATGACATCCCACGCTATACTTACATTTAATTTAATGGAAGGAAAAAAATTCTAAATAAAATCCTTAAATAAAAATGAACCCAAGAAAGATGATTTGTGTGTGTTTGGTGCCATCGAGTAACCCTGTATCCCCCATGGACATATATTTTTTAGTTTAAAGGCCTCAGATAAGAAATAAGGAATTCCAGAGCATGCCTTCATGCAAGAAATTAGAAGCTTAAATCTAGAATCTGAGAGAGCTAAAATGTCAGCAGAAAACCTCAGGTCTGGGAACAAAAATGAAATACAGAAGAAAAATGGTAAAAGGACATAAAGATGGTGAAAATATGGCATTAAAGGAGCTAGGAAACATGAGCTATTAGCATCTACGTGCTACAGACAGAGCAAGAGAAGACAGGCCTCTAGGGGCTGGTGCCTATGAAGAGCCAGTTTAAAGCATAAAAAAAATGCAGTGAAGCAGTTTGTGAAGGGTGGGTACCTCACTTTGACATTTTCATTCAGTGTTGAAATGTCCTCCACTTGAGAGTTTTGGTGCAAACTCAGAGGAGAACCAACTTCCTCATGAGCTCCAGGGCACAAGTCATCATAACCACTATTATGGAAGCTACCATGGTGACTCTCAACCTGACAGATCTTTTTTTGTTTTTGTTTTTAACTCCAAGGATGGTCACATAAAAGATGACCCAGGGTTTCTGAACAAACTCAGAAAACTCATAAAACCAGAGTAAATGATGCTCAAATTTTGAGTTCTAGGACACAGGAACTGCACAAAAAGATAGTGCATGTATTTTTCCTCTAAGACTCTCCTTCCTGTTATTAGTGTGGAATAATTGAAGCCTGATCTCTGTTCTCAAATCATCAGTTATCTTGAGAAGGAAAACACTTGTGCAGATAGGTAACCAGACTTTCCAAAACCTTAAGATAGCAAGCTCATGAACAGCAGTCTTCTGTCATGTTCCTTGAAACACTTCTGGACTCTAGGTCCAGAACAATTTGAACATAGTAGGTTTACAAACACACGAGATCTAAGAGTTTAATAATATTAAAGGATGTGAATGCTTAGTCCTTCTTATTAAGAAAAAAATTGCTGAGACACTGCCTCTGCTGACTGAGAAAATAATAATAGTAGTAATAATCACATTATTTCTCAGCAAAGTATGCCCTACTATATCTCCTGATATTCTATATTTTTCTAAGAATGGTTTTACAGCAAGACTTCAAATCGAAGCTTGCCTTTAAGTTAAAGCCTATATATAAAATTAAAGATTTTTGTAGCAGTAAAATGACTTTAATATTACCAATATCATTCTCTTCTTCTAACCATTAGGTGAAAATTTATTACACAGAGTTACAGATCACTTCAAGTATCTTTGAATAAGGAGCCTAATAAAGGGAGAAAACTATACAAAATGCAAAACCTATATTATATTCTTGGGTAGGCCCGACTTTCTAAAAAATAATGTGTCTGAAAAACCCTTGAAGTTATGTATTCAAAGTAGTTCTCCTAAACAGTACTAAAGAATGAAAGCACTGAATGCATAAAAATGAAATATATAATGAGAAATCAACCTGATATTCACATCCTGATGCCAAGTTTGCAACCAACATGAAAGCCTATCCCAGATGGCTTAGGCTGGGTTCTTTCAATATTGTAAACAAAAATCAAATCCAGGCACACAACTTTTCCTATGATGCTTCAGCAATACGTGAACCGTGAACTTCCTGATGTTCAAGCTGGTTTTAGAAAAGGCAGAGGAACCAGAGATCAAATTGCCAACATCTGCTGGATCATAGAAAAAGCAAGAGAGTTCCAGAAAAACATCTATTTCTGCTTTATTGACTATGCCAAAGCCTTTGACTGTGTGGATCACAATAAACTGTGGAAAATTCTGAAAGCGATGGGAATACCAGACCACCTGACCTGCCTCTTGAGAAATCTGTATGCAGGCCAGGAAGCAATAGTTAGAACTGGACATGGAACAACAGACTGGTTCCAAATAGGAAAAGGAGTACATCAAGGCTATATATTATCACCCTGCTTATTTAACTTCTATGCAGAATACATCATGAGAAATGATGGGCTGGAAGAAGCACAAGTTGGAATCAAGATTGCTGGGAGAAATATCAACAACCTCAGATATGCAGATGACACCACCCTTATGGCAGAAAGTAAAGAGGAACTAAAAAGCCTCCTGATGAAAGTGAAAGAGGAGAGTGAAAAAGTTGGCTTAAAGCTCAGCATTCAGAAAATGAAGATCATGGCATCTGGTCCCATCACTTCATGGGAAATAGATGGGGAAACAGTGGAAACAGTGTCAGACTTTATTTTGGGGGGGCTCCAAAATCACTGCAGATGGTGATTGCAGCCATGAAATTAAAAGACACTTACTCCTTGGAAGAAAAGTTATGACCAACTTAGGTAGCATATTCAAAAGTAGAGACATTACTTTGTCATCTAAAGTCTGTCTAGTCAAGGCTATGGTTTTTCCTGTGGTCATGTACGGATGTGAGAGCTGGACTGTGAAGAAGGCTGAGCCCCGAAGAACTGATACATTTGAATGTGGTGTTGAAGATGACTCTTAAGAGTCCCTTGGACTGCAAGGAGATCCAACCAGTCTGAAGGAGATCAGCCCAGGGATTTCTTTGGAAGGAATGATGCTAAAGCTGAAGCTCCAGTACTTTCGACACCTCATGCGAAGAGTTGACTCATTGGAAAAGACTTTGATGCTGGGAGAGATTTGGGGCAGGAGAAGAAGGGGACAACAGAGGATGAGATGGCTGGATGGCATCACTGACTCGATGGACGTGAATCTGAATGAACTCCAAGAGTTGGTGATGGACAGGGAGGCCTGGCGTGCTGCGATTCATGGGGTTGCAAAGAGTCGGACATGACTGAGTGACTGAACTGAAAAAACATTCTCCACTTTGGTTTTTGTTTTTATTTTTTTTTTCCTGAGGCATTCTATTTTAGTTACAAAAGGAGAACTTAATTAGCTCCCCCAATCTTTCCAGGAAGTAGTTGCAATAATGGGATAAAGGTGTCAGGAGAGAATAATTTATGTTCAGATTCACACTGAAGTAAAGTGAAAGTCGTTCAGTCATTTACAACTCTTTGCAACCCCATGGACTATACAGTCCATGGAATTCTCCAGGCCAGAATATTGGAGTGAGTAGCCTTCCCTTCCTCCAGCAGATCTTCCAGACTCAGGAATCAAACCATGGTCCCCTGGACCTCAAGCTGATTCTTTACCAACTGAGCTATCAGGGAAGCTGTACCAAGAAATCAATTATCGGGGTTAATCCAAAGAAGTTGCCATGTAGTCAGCAATTATAAAGAGAAATTAGCCAGAAAAGAAGGTAAAACAAGGCAGGAGAAGGGAACGAAAGGGGAGTTGATGGGAACACACCACACACACTGAAGAAGTGTACAAGAGGAATGACTTTCTGCAAAATAGAGCAGTATCTCCTTTTTAAAAAACTTGGGATGTAGTTGCTTTACAATGTCTTATTGATTTCTGCTGTACAACAGTGTAAATTGACTACATGTATACATATATCCTCTTCCTCTTGAGCCTCCCTCCTATCCTACCCTGCCCCATTCCACCCCCTAGGTCATCACAGAGCATTGAATTGAACTCCCTATGCTATACAGCAGTCTCTCACTAGTATCTATTTTACCCATGGCAGTGTATATATGCCAATTCTACTCTCCCAATTTGTCCCACCATCCCCATCACCCCCTTGGTCCACAAGTCTGTTCTCTGCATCTCTATTCCTGCCCTGAAAATATGTTCATCTGTACCTTTGGGTCCCTATTCTTTTAAAGCTATGAAAGTTAATGTTCAGTTCAGTTCAGTCACTCAGTCATGTCTGACTCTTTGCGACCCCATGAATCACAGCATGCCAGGCCCCTCCCTGTCCATCACCAACTACTGGAGTTCACTCAAACTCATGTCCATCGAGTGGGTGATGCCATCCAGCCATCTCATCCTCTGTCGTCCCCTTCTCCTCCTGCCCCCAATCCCTCCCAGCATCAGGGTCTTTTCCAATGAGTCAACTCTTCGCATGACGTGGCCAAAGTATTGGAGTTTCAGCTTTAGCATCAGTCCTTCCAATGAACACACAGGACTGATCTCCTTTAGGATGGTCTGGTTGGATCTCCTTGCAGTCCAAGGGACTCTCAAGAGTCTTCTCCAACACTAAAGTTCAAAAGCATCAATTCTTCAGTGCTCAGCTTTCTTCACAGCCATATATGACCACTGTGAAAACCATAGCCTTGACTAGATGGACCTTAGTCGGCAAAGTAATGTCTCTGCTTTTGAATATGCTGTCTAGGTTGGTCATAACTTTCCTTCCAAGGAGTAAGTGTCTTTTAATTTCATGGCTGCAGTCACCATCTGCAGTGATTTTGGAGCCCAAAAATGTGAAGTCTGACACTGTTTCCACTGTTTCCCCATCTATTTCCCATGAAGTGATGGGACCAGATGCCATGATCTTCGTTTTCTGAATGTTGAGCTTTAAGCCAACTTTTTTGCTCTCCTCTTTCACTTTCATCAAGAGGCTTTTTAGCTCCTCTTCACTTCTGCCATAAGGGTGGTGTCATCTGCATATCTGNTGAAAAGTGACCTTTTCCAGTCCTGTGGCCACTGCTGAGTTTTCCAACTTTGCTGGCATATTGAGTGCAGCACTTTCACAGCATCATCTTTCAGGATTTGAAATAGCTCAACTGGAATTCCATCACCTCCACTAGCTTTGTTCGTAGTGATGCTTCTAAGGCCCACTTGACTTCACATTCCAGGATGTCTGGCTCTAGGTGAGTGATCACACCATCATGATTATCTGGGTCGTGAAGTTCTTTTTTGTACAGTTCTTCTGTGTATTCTTGCCACCTTTTCTTAATATCTTTTGCTTCTGTTAGGTCCATACCATTTCTGTCCTTTATCGAGCCCATCTTTGCATGAAATATTCCCTTGGTATAGTGCTAGTTGAAGTTTCAGCTGAAATCTCTAATAGACTAACTTCTATTTCTCTAATTTCCTTTCTTCTACAAGAGAAACTTCATACACACACAAAGCCACACCCACACACCCACACACCACTTTTTATCTTTGGATAGAGTGAGGAGCAGCCTGATAGCAGTACTATCATTGATTACTACACAAATTCATTTATCACTGAATATTCCCATCAAACATACCATCATAGTGATTCATTGTAAATAGGGGCCCATAAGCACAAAGATGATTACACGTTTAAATGATGAGAAGTGCAGTTAGTTTCCATTTCCTTCTTAGAGATGAGCACCTATCTATGAACAAGATACAAGCTGTCATAAAAACCTTTTACTACATAAATACCAAAGCATGTTATGGGCTGGGTAAAACAAGTAATAATAGGCATTGAAAATTCTATACTTTAAACATGTACAGAACCTACTAAACTAAAATGTTGTTTATAAAATATTCAAAGGAATTAGTGCAAAGAAGGACGTGCAAAGGCTAAAACTGAAGAAATATCAACTTTTTTTTACTTTTTCTCTGCTTCACACACACACACACACACACACACACACACAGATAGATGATAGATAGATGATAGATTGTTGCTGTTGTTCAGTCACTCAGTAGTGTCCTTTACAACGCCATGGACTACAGCACATCAGGCTTCCCTGTTCCTCACCATCTCTCAGAGTTTGCCCAAGTTCATGTCCATTGAACTGGTGATGCCATCCAACCATCTCATCCTCTGTCATCCCTTTCTCCTCCTTCCTTCAGTCTTACTCAGCATCAGAGTCTTTTCCAGTGATTCAGCTCTTGGCATCAGGTGGCCGAAGTACTGGAGCTTCAGCTTCAGCCTCAGTCCTTCCAATGAATATTCAGGGTTGCTTTCCTTTAGGACTGACGGGTTTGATCACTTTATTGTCCAAAAGACTCTATATACATTCCTAGACAGATACATAGATCAGTAAGTGCCATAGACTTAAAACATTTTCAGTGATGTATAACTTTTTATTTCAAAGGAGAGTCATTACTATGTGCCAGGTATTGTCCCTAAGTGTTTAACGTATGTCAGGTTACATTCTCATATTAGCTTTATGACAAGGATTCCTCAGGGGAATATTTTTATTTGGTAAAAGCTAAGAAATAAATTCATCACATTTGCAGAAAAAAAGAGAGGATTCTACTATTATTTTCAGTTTATAGATAAGAAAACTGAGTCAGAGAAAATAATCACCTGTCTAGTAAGCTTAAACATCAATTCCAGCATTCCGATGCCAGGAGCCAACTCACAATTATAATTCATGGTCATCTATATAGATCCATTAAAAACATGAATTCCATCTACCAGAGAAAAATGGGACAGCCCAGGATCCAAGCTAACCAGGAGGGGTTCCAGTCTGCAAAGCACTGAAGGATGCTGCTACAGTACCCTACTTCTAGGTTCCCGCCTCTAGAGCAAGGCAGCTAGTGGGCACTTTTATGCTTGATATTTTCTAACAAAAGAGCTTAGAAATTTACACCTTCACGCCTTACCTGTAGTGTGTGTATGTGTGTGTGTGCGCGTGTGTGTGTGGTTGTATGAACATAAAGGGGCTCATAAAACCAAGTCTGGAAGTAAAAGCTTTGGAAAGCTACCGTAATTTGGATCCTACTTCAGAAGCGCAGTCTTTATATGTTACATGTATTTTCAGTTCTTAGATTACAATAGGCAAATTGACTCATGAAGACAAGCCTCTCCCAAGCTACTCTGAGCTGAAAGATGACCTTCACACTTTCATTTCCTGTGGATATGAGAGTGTGTGGTTTACTCAAGTTCATGGCTGGGAGGGGCCTTAAAGGTCATCTTGTTTTGTGACTATAGCAAAAGTTTGGAAGCAGAAAGGTCAGCCCCAATATCTTGCCATTTTCCTTTTGACAGTTAGAGACAGAGTAAGAATCAAAAAGAAATCATAGTTTATGACAGAGAAACCAGACAACTGATAAAACGATATTTATATGCCTTCTCACGCAGGCAGCAAGAAATAAATACCCAGGGTTAATCAAAAAACAAAGAAGATGTTTGCTGTAGTTTCAGGCAATTAAAAATTTGGAGGAGGATTTGGTTTTGTTTTTAAAGAAGAATTTGATTGATATGTATTATCAAGATAAGATTTGTGATTGCCCCTTTACCCAAAATAGGAAAGACTTGAGAGTGCCTTTCTGATTGTATCTCCTGCATGAGCCATGTCTATTAACAGAAGCCCAATTTGGTGGTTTTCTGTGCAAAACAAAGTCACTGTCTAAAATCAAACATCTGAGGAACTTCCCTGGTGGGTCAGTGGTTAAGACACCAGGCTTCCCCTGCAAGGGGCACAGGTTCAATGCCTGGTCCGGGAATTAGGATACCACGTGCCACACGACGTGGCCAAAAAAAAAAAAAGTAGAGAAAAATATCAAGCGTTAGAGAATTCAAGTGAAACAAAAGATTATAGTTCTTAACATATTTCATGAGGAAAGAATCCACAGGGCTCTTTGTAATGATTTAATTAAAAGAATTAAGCATCATGGTGTGGGAGATTTCAAGTGAAAACTGTTAAGTTTGAGGAGTCAAATGAGCACTGAGTTCAAATAAAAGCTCTTTAACTTATGAATCATATTTTTTGGGCAAGTTATCCAATACTTCTAATAGTAAGTTTCCCCATCTATACAATGGGCATACTAACTCCTTTCTAAAGCTGTTGTGCGGTTTATGTGTTACAGCGTATGTAAACTCCTTGGCACTCCTCCCTTCTCTCTCTTGCACCGCCCCCCTTCCATCTTAGTGAACTTTCTGAAAGCAGAAAAGTCCTGTGCAAAAACACTTTCTTCCATTCAAATAAATTTCTGAACAAAGCTTGCAAAACCCCAATACAACACTGTCTAACACAGCAATACTATAAAATATTCGTTCCATCTTAGTAGCAACACATAAATTCCGCATCACATAATGATACAAAAATTATATCTCATTTGTGAGACACTTGCCATTGCATTTTTTGAAGTATAATTCGTGGAAAACATTTTTGAATTTTTCTTTGTGTGGTGTAACACCCTCTCAGTTCACTGAAGCCACAACTTACCATTTGGAAGAAAATTAACATGCATGACCTGAATTTTCTTTCTTTTTTTTTTAGTACCATAGAAAAGTGGAAATGAAATTCAAATCCTATAAACACTTAGGTATAAAAGAAACAAGAACGGATATGCAAACAGCTAGTTTTTTAGAAAGGTGTGAGCCCGGTAAGCCAATAATTTACACCTAGAATGTAAATTTGTTAAGTCTGATTCTCAAATCAAGTAGAAGAATTAAAAATGCTGCTTGTTTCAAATGCGTCAGCTTTTCTATGGAACAAAGTAGGGTGTCAACTTTCAGAAAAGCATGTTGCCTTTTGATACAGAAGGACCACAGAAGACATTCTGTACTCTGCACACATGAGACACCACTTTCTTCCTGTCAGGCACGCGCATCCTCTAGAAATCAGCTGGTGGTATATGATCATTTGGCTTTCAACTCTGTCCATTTTGTAAGTTAATGGTCAAGGAATAGTGCTTGCACTGTCATAAACTTTACCAAAGGCTTTGGGTTTTTAGAGAGCATTTTAAGAGCAATCTCTTAAGAAACAACACTACTTTGTAGAAATCCCTATACAAGCAGAAATTTGTCACTCAAAGATCTTCTCTTGGTTGGAAGAAATGATGGCAAATTATGTCTTATTATGCTATTTATATATTGTGCATGTGAACAGATATAGCATAATTGTAATAGATACATTTATGCACATATATGCCATCTGCATATGCATAACTTTTTATACTCATAACTCCATTTTCTTTTCATATTATGCCATCGTCTTTGCTGTGCAGTTCAGTACCATATTATTTTCATTTCAACCACAGCTGCATCATTGCTGCTGCCAGATCTCTGTTTTATTTATTTATTTAATTTTTTTTTTTGGAGAAAATATAAAATTTTAAATTGTTTTTTTTTTCTTTTTTTTTTTATCAGAAAGGAAAGTCATCAAGAATTAGATTTTATTTTAGGAACAAAGTAAGGTTTCATGGGAGAAAAAAACAAAGCCTTGGTGTAGAGAAGGTTTGTTCATTTTCTATAGCATTACTGAAGTGTCCGTATGCCTTGATAATCCTATCAATGTTTGGATCATCTCACTGGGGGAAATGACTTAATTTAACTCTATTTTGGTGTCTCCGCAAAGGTAAGTTTTCTATTTTGAGAGCCTACCTGGGTAGTTTTCTGCTACTTCTTTTGTGAATGAAATCCCAAAGTTTGCCCAGCTGACTTGCCAAATCCGTTTCCCCCAGTAGTAAAGGAGGGTGGCCAGTGGGTGGAGGAGGAGGTGTGGGAACTGGCCGGGGATGCACCCTGTAGCAGAGTTACCTTCAACCAATATCTCATAATCCTAAAAGCCTAGACAGGAAACAGATCAATGAAGGCTGGAGACAAGTGGATCAAACTGATGCTCTATTATTTCATGTCCTCTAGTGTCTCTCTTTCAATGCCATCATGGAAGAACTGGGAATCTCACTCAAAAATCAGAAAAAGTTAAAGAAAAAGTCAAGAACTAAGGGGAAATCATCCTTCACAAGTATCCTTACTTGTCATCAAAGACGAACTCAGAGAAAAGAGACGATGGCATGAGCTGAGAACACACCTGGAGTAAGCTTTCAGGAAGAAAAACATGCTTACTGCAGGTTTTTGGAGAAAGGATTTCTAATAATGGTGCAATGTTTTACATACATCTATATGCATAACTCGGATTATAGATACAGATACAAGAAATACCATTTAGAAAGCTCAGATAGACTGAGATTACTTGGGAAATGACACGGATTCTTTTGAAATGAATTTGTATGCTCATTTATTTTACCTTTTCTCTTTCATCCCAATAAGTTGCTGTGTGTGCTTTCTAAGTAATAATAAAACAACAGGGTTTTTTCCAGAATGAGTTTGAGTGTTGGTTTGTTTCCCATCACTTGCTCTGATTCACAGTGTTTGATTTCTAAGTGTTATTAGCTGTCAAGTTTGCTATTTTGATGACTTTTCTTATCTGTTCAGCCTGACAAAGCCATTTCTGGCTGTGTTAAAAAAAATATATTTTTAGTTTGTACCAAGTACCTTGCTTTTCTAGTAGAATAAAACCATTCATCTTTGTGTTTTAAAATCTAAGTTTATAAGTAGTTTGAATGGTACTTGGATTGGTGACTATAACATAAAGGATACAGAAAAGGAAAAATTCATTTAAAAAAATAAAAGAGTCCACCACATTCAAGGCACCCTTCTAGGTTCTAGGGATACCACGGTAAGGAAAACAGATATGGTCCCTGCCCTCACACAGTTTATAGTAAAATGAAAAAGAAGAGCATTCTGTTACCCAAAGCTGTATTGCACTTCGTCAATGGAGGTCAGAAGCTGTGGGAACACACAGGAGTATTTAACCTGGGATGGGACAAGGAGGTCTTCCTTGAGGAAGGCACAGTAAGTCTACATATGAATGTGTTCCCTTCTGACAGTCTATTTGTTAGTCCAATTTTGTTCATAAGGTCAACAAAGGAAGACTAGGAACCCAACTAACGCAATCAGCTACAAAGTACTATACTGTAGTAGGTATATAACACATTTCATACAAATAATACATAAAAAGACAAACACAAAAAATAAACCATTTCAATCTTACAGTACAGTACCTTATAAAGTACAGTAGTACAATGTTCTTGCCTGAAGAATCCCAGGGATGGGGGAGCCTGGTGGGCTGCCGTCTATGGAGTTGCACAGAGTCGGACACGACTGAAGCGACTTAGCAGTAGTAGCAGCAGCACAGTACAACAGCTGGCATACAAGGGCTGGCATCGAGTGAACAGACAAGAAGAGTTACCGACTGGAGGAGGGAGAGGAGCTGGGAGATGGTAAAGCTGAATGGTCATTAGCAGTGTGCAATTTCAGTCACACCTGATGTTGATGGAATACACATTTGCATCTTTGAAAGTTCACAACTGGAAGGTCCGTATGTCGGGCATTTACTGTATAGCTAAGATCTGAAAGAGGGCAAATTAATCTGGTCCAGGGAGAAACATCAGATAGACAAGGAAAGTGTTTCAGTTGAAAAAACAGTGTATTCTAAGGCACTGCAATAAGAAAATATAGGGACAGAATGATGGGGGTGGGGGGTGGGGGGGAGGAGTCTATTGGCTAAAATGCAAAGAGTGCAATGGAGCCCAGAGGTAATAGCCATTCTAGCTAAGGTTAGAGAAAGAACTGAAGGAAAGAAGACTAAGAAGAGGAAAAGAGAGAGAGAGGGTCCCTTGATCAGCAGCCCAGAGGAAGGATACTGTAGCTTGGGCTAGAGGAATGCCAATAGGAAATCAACCCTGACTGCTCATTGGAAGGACTAATGCTGAAGCTGAAGCTCCAATTCTTTGGCCACCTGATGCAAAGAATTGAGATGATTCATTGGAAAAGACCCTGATGCTGGGAGAGATTGAGGGCAGGGGAAGAAAGGGATGACAGAGGATGAGATGGTTAGATGGCATCACTGACTCAATGGATGTGAATTTGAGATTAGAGCAAACTCTGGGATATAGTGAAGGACAGGGAGGCCTGGCGTGCTGCAGTCCATGGAGTCACAGAGAGTCAGACGTGACTTAGTGACTGAACAGCAACAGAGGGAGGCCAGAAAGACCACTGCAGGACAGGTAACTTGGAGGCACAATTCACACAGAGGTTCAGAAAGTGGCCTTGAGGGAAGGAAAAGGAAGTTCAAGAAAACATCAGGATTCGGGAGCAGGGGAGTGGGGGTGGAGGAAGGAATGTTTAGCTAGAGAGTTGCTGCTAAGTCACTTCAGTCGTGTCTGTGTGTGAACCCATAGACGGCAGCCCACCAGGCTCCCCCATCCCTGGGATTCTCCAGGCAAGAACACTGGAGCGGGTCGCCATTTCCTTCTCCAATGGAGAGTTGAGATATTGGGAAACAGCATCAGGAAACGAGCAAGCACTGGATCAATATTTCACATAATTAAATCCCTTTGGTTTCTGTAGGATTATTCTACAACTAAAAGAAACTTTTAATCTAGTCCCTGTAGAATTTGAGTACAGAAATAGTTGCAGACATGAAGAGGAAACAAAATGACCTTTTAAAATAGCAATAACAGATACTGGACATATATTTTTCTGTGCTTGTAATCAACACTCAGATTTGGGATCAATCATAATTTTATTAACAACAAATAGAATACAATGTAGTTCATAAAAAATGCAATAAGATTCTTATATTTAAGAATTACAAATGATGAATCCAACTGACTGGCAATGAATTAGAATGCTGTGAAAATATTACAGGGGAAATAGTTATTCAGTTGACTAAATTTCATACTAAAGGAATTCTACTTTAATTTTCTAATGTAACAGAACAATATTTTTCTCTCATTTCAGGAAATATAGTGTTGTATCTTTTTACCTACAGTTATAGTAATTTATGCAAAAAGAAATATATTGACTTCTAATATGAAAAATATATTGTGTGTCAATATGGTTTACAAATATTTTAAGGCTCAAAAACACTTATTGATCACTGAATGTTTATTCAAGGCACGTAATATATTGAACCAGGCAGAACTGCAGAAGAGAGCTTTTTTTGTTCAACTAGTAAATATAATACATAATCACCTTCCTTTTCCCCCAACATTTTCATTCTGAAAGCATATTTGCTGTGCACACATAGGCATGTTTCCATATGTGTCTCTGTGTGTTGGGGCAAAGAAAAAAGTAAGCTAATGAGTTCAGAGGAGAGAAAAAAGAAATTGCAGAATATCTGGAAGTTGGTCCAGAAAAAAAATCCCTGAGATCAGCCATTAATCTTCGAGATTTTCATCCCTTTCTGTAAAAAGCAGTGACTCATACATAGTTATGTAGAAATCAATGGCAAAGTTAATTAAAGACTAGATCCAACATTTTTCCTTCAGCAATTTCTTGATGTTAATAGGAAAAGATGGCTCAGGTGAAATCTTCAGGAAGAAAGAAGGATGTCAGTAGTGATTGAAAGATGATGTTAACAGTCAAGATTTATTTTCCTTTCAAGTTTCAAATCTAGGCCTTTCTTGCCTTTAGCATGGAGAAAAGGGAAGAGAGGCCATCCACTACTTGATTGACCCCATGGGGTTGCCGAACTTTCCATTCTTAGCCTGAAAGATGCTAGAGAGAGACAAAAATAAGAAAGTGGGTTCAAGAAAACTAGATGGAGATAAAATATATGTGACCAACATTTTTGCTCTCTCTCCACAGTTACTACTTTAATTCAACTCTTTTTTTTTTTTTGGCTATGCTGGGTCTCTGTTGCTTTTTAGTGTGGCCTTCTCTAGTTGTGGTGAGCAGAGACCTCTCTTTGTTGCAATGTTTGGGCCTCTCACTGTGGTGGCTCCAGGTGCAGCACAGCACATGGAATCTTCCTGGACCAGGGATCAATCCCCGGTACCCTGCACTGGCAGGTTGATTCCCTTCCACTGTGCCACCAGGGAAGTCCCTAACTGAGCTCATTACCTGACCTCAGTTCAGCTCAGTTCAATTGCTCAGTCGTGTCTGACTCTGCGACCCCATGGACTGCAGCACGCCAGGCCTCCCTGTCCTTAAGACTAAATAATTTCTTAATTAGGAAACTCCTGTGATTTGTTTTAAAGGGGAATAAAGTTGAGTGTCTATTCTGGGGAAAGTATCCCTAAGAAATATCTCTCCAATGTGATTTTTAAAGAAACACAAAGTCTATCTGTTCTGAAATGTATAACCCACCAGAGTCTTTCCATCGTCAGAGACCCAGTGCATCAAGAACAAACTAGCTCAAGTTACAATCTACTCGCTCGAGTCATTTATGAGTTGGATCCTCCAGCTGAAAGCAAGGAGAGGACAGATGTTCACTGATCAAGGATGGTCACAGGAGTGTCAGAAGTGCTCAGGGCTAGGCAAGTAAGGCATTCCATATGAAGTAATGGAGTGCTTAGGGAAGTGGAAGTTGCCTGTTGGGGTGCAGAAGAGTTGATCAAAGGCATAACCAGTTCTCTGGTTTGTCCATGTCTAGTCCTGCATATGAAGGGAAACTTTTTTCCAGTCACATTTCTTTAAAAAATTACCATAGAGAGGAAAGAAGCAGGACAAAATAGGAATAGTAAATTCTCCAGAGTGGAGACATAGACTACATTTACAAGTAGTAACTCAAAGTCCCATAAGCCTTGGGACCAAGGTGACCAACGTTAAACCATCTTGACATGCTGATGTTTATAAATCCAGAAACAGGCTGGCGTTTTAGGTGAGTGTACTCACAGGAAGTCACAGGGGCACCAGAGGGACTTGCTTTTAAGCTTTGCCCACAAGATAGCCAATCAGAGAAATTACTCCAAAATCACTGCAGATGGTGATTGCAGCCACGAAATTAAAAGACACTTGCTCCTTGGAAGACCAACATAGACAGCATATTAAAAAGCAGAGACATTACTTTGTCCACAAAGGTCCATGTAGTCAAAGCTATGTTTTTCCAGTAGTCATGTATGGATGTGAGAGGTGGACTATAAAGAAAGCTGAGTGCAGAAGAATTGATGCTTTTGAACTGTGGTATTGGAGAATACCCTTGAGAGTCCCTTGGACTGCAAGGAGATCCAACCAGTCTATCCTCAATGAAATCAGTCCTGGATATTCATTAGAAGGACAGATTCTGAAGCTGAAGCTCCAATACTTTGGCCACCTGATGCGAAGAACTGACTCATTGAAAAAGACCCTGATGCTGAGAAAGACTGAAGGTGGGAGGAGAAGGGGACAACAGAGGATGAGATGGTTGGATGGCATCACCAACTCAATGAACATGAGTTTGAGTAAGCTCCAGGAGTTGGTGATGGACAGGGAGGCCTGGCATGCTGCCATCCATGGGGTTGCAAAGAGTGAGACATGACTGAGCGACTGAACTACTATACTACCACTACTCCATTTTTACACACCTAGTAGGTTAACTGAGACTCCAAATGGATTCATGGGCATATATTTTTTTGTTTGCTTGTTTATTTTCATTCATATCCTTCTTCCTTTCACCCATTTCTTACCTCATTTCTTCATTAGCAAAATCCCTAGACATCATAATTTGTTCTGAAAGTTTGTTCATTAAGCCTGAAATTGTGAACTCCTATAAATTGGGCTCCCCCTGCCCTTCACATAAGTATCTCAATTTGGACAATAAGTTATAGGATATTTTGCTTATTGGTCTCAAACTTTCTCTTCTTGACAACCACACAGTTTCACTAATAAAGCTGAAACCTCTATTGATCTTAAAAAGTAGCCTTATCCAAAGGTGCCAAATAAAGGCAAGGGACTCCTACCCTCCATCAAAGTAATCCAGGATGAACTGGAAGGAGTTGGACTGACAGTTTAATTTGGACATTTTGAGAAAAACTGTACACATGTAGATATATGGAAATATCGGTAGAAATAGTTAGATCCTATTGCTGTCATCTGCCTTGGGCCATGCTCCCAGTAAATACAAAGGTCATGTTATCAAATGTTAATGACTATGATAGCAGCTATCAGTTAACAGGCATTTGCTGAGTCCAGGTGCATGGTGTGTACTTCACAACATCTGCTCACGTAATAGCCATAGCAACCCTGAGGAGGTATTGTTTACAGAAATTCAGAGAGGTTAAATCGCTTTCACAAAGTCATTTAACCATGAAGCAGCAAGTGGTTCAGCATAATCCTGCTCCATCATCGCAACACAGGGCCCCCTTCCTAACTCTTAAAGACTAAGAAAGTGCATGCTAAGTCATTCAGTCATGTCCGACTCTCTGTGACCCTTTATATCTTGTCTCTAGTCTCTGAGAACTGAATAGATCAAATTTCAAAGGTGAAATTTTGTTGGGACACTTGATTTTGAAAGACTGTAATTGTTGATGCCATTGTGTTTTCTAGGATTTGCATTCCAATGTACCCCCAAGGAATACATGCCGGCAAATTCTTCAGTAAGAGACCAAAAAATGTAACAATCTCAGAAAACACACACACACAAGATAAAGGTTTTCAAGTAATCAACATCAGAGGGAATTTTAAATGTGTCGATAATGTCTTCAGTATTTTTATATCTGTCATTAAGCTACTGCCAAACTATCTCTGAAGAGACAGGCTCCTTTTTCTTGTCTTCATGATGAATTCTTTACCCAGAGCAGCAAATTTAAATGAGACCATTTTTAATAAAGCTATGCCAAGATTTAAAAGTAATTTAGTGGCATTAAGCATAATAAGCCAAATTATAGTGATGAAAGAAACATTTTCATTAAAGCTTTAAAAATTGACACTCAGAACTCCAATGCAGGGATGGGACTGAGTCTACATTGTCTCAAGGGAAGCAAGATAACAAATGACAGCTAGAATTTTAAGCTCATCATAACAAATATATAATTAGTTTTGACCTTTTCACAACATTCCAACAAATAGTAATTCATAAGCATGCATGTCGCAAATGAAATTAATTACCAGGGTATCTTTCACTAAGATGTTTAATGATCTCATCATAGATTTCCTGGATGATTTCCTTTGGATTTCCTTCAGAAAATAATGCTATTAGAAGCCACATGCCAGGTTAATTTCATTGAACTGGAAACAACCAACATTTGCAACTTGTGTCTAGCTCATGTCTTCCTACTTGTGTGTGTGTATGTGTGTGGTCAGTCTCTCAGTCATGTCTGACTCTTTATGACCCCATGGACTGCAGCCCACCAGGCTCCTCTGTCCATGGGATTCTCCAGGCCAGAATACTGGTGTGGCTTGCCATATCCTTCTCCAGTTGATCTTCCCAATCCAGGGGCAAATCCACATCTCTTCTTTCTCTTGCATTGGCAGGTAGAATCTTTACCACTAGCACCACCTGGGAAGCCTGTCTTCCTACTTCAGTGGAAATTTTTTCTTTCCATCTCTCTCTCACAACTTCTGTTTCTCCATATCCAAACTTGACTTAAAGACTCTGTTCAAATGCCACTGATGACAGCAGTTCTTTGGTATCTTCAGGAGATTGTTTCCAGGAGCTACAGCAGATAACAAAAATCTGCAGATGCCTAAGTCCTTTCTGTAAAATGGTGAAGTACAATGGACACAGTTGACCTTACATGTACATCAGTTCTGCCTCTGCAGATTCAGCCAACCCTAGAGTGAAATTTCCATGTAAAACCCACAGGTACAGAAGGCTGACTCTGTACTTGAAACTTTCCCTGATTTCCTCCTGCCTCTCTCCAGTGACCTTTACCTGCACTAGAGCACTCTGACCTTAAACTCATTTGGTCCATGGTGGTAAAATGTGTGTAGCATTTTGTTTCACTCTTATTATTTGCTTCTCTACCTCCACTTCCAAGGACCAGCTCACACAATTCAGGACATCAGCCCTGTTAAATGTGTAAATGAATCCACCCAAGGTCATGAAATTACCGCCAGAATATGAAACTTGACTTAGCTCCTCCACTCTTAAACTTTCTTAGCAAGAACTTGGATACATATTCTCTCTCCTTGTTTCTTCCTTTATGTTTTCCAGATCCTATTTTTCTCCCCAAAGATATAACAAAATACTGCAAGTTCCCAGAAACTCACAAAGCACATCAAACGTTTCAAGCAAGTGTCCATGTTGAAGGGAGTCTTCCTGGGCAGAAGTGTTTGCATTTGCCTTGGTAATTTCAGAAGTCATCTGCTATAGGGAGCTCAAATCCATGCTCTGTGACAAGCTGGAGGGGTGGGATGGGGTGGGAGGCGGGAGGGAAGTTCAAGAGGGAGGGGACACATGTATACCTATGGCTGATTCATGTTGATATACGGCAGAAACCAACACAATATGGTAGAGCAATTATCTTCCAATTAAAAATAAGCAAATATAAAAAAGTAGTCTGTAATTTAAAAGACACAGAGTAAGCTGGACTTTGGTGGCACTAGTGGTAAAGAACCTGTTTCCTAATATGGGAGACGTAAGAGATGGGACTTTGATCCCTGGGTCAGAAAGATTCCCTGGAGAAGGAAAGGATGATTCCAGTATCCTTGCCAGGAGAATCCCATGGACAGAGGAGCCTGGTGGGCTACAGTCCATAGAGTTGCAGAGTCTGACATGACTGAAGCAACTTAGCATGTAGTACGCACAACCCAGACCCTAAAAAAAAGGTAACATGTTAGCAAACATGACTATACACCAAGAAAATGTATTGACACAAAGGTTTAGAACTAATAGACTAAAAGGAAGGAAGGGAGAAGCAAGGAAGGAGAGGAGGAGGAAGTTTTCTTGAGTTTAGCTAAAAAGAAACTACCCCCACATTTTTCAGAATGCTAGACTGGAGCTGTGGAGATGGGTGGTTCCATTTCTCCACAGAGGAAGGAGAAAAGAGGGGCTTATACTGTAGCTATAACTGAAAGGGGCTTCTCTGGTGGCTCGGTGGTAAAGAATCTGCCTTCCAATGCAGGAGACATAGGAGATGTGGGTTCAATCCCTGGATCAGGACTACCTCCTGGAGAATGAAATGGGAACCCACTAGAGTATTCTTCTCTGAAAAATTCCATGGAGAGAGGAGACTGGTGGGTTGCAGTCCATGGGGTCATAAAAGAGTCCGACATGACTTAATGACTAAACAGCAAAAACAAAGCAGGCAGGCTGTAACCGAGTTGGACACTCTTGACGGTAGCGATAAAATGCTAGCATCAATGATCAAAGAATTACAGGGGCTCTAATTTGTCTGAGATGGTGGATGTAGTGCTTCCTTAAAGTAGAACGATGGGCTATAAGATCAACCAAACACCCAGCTAGCTTTAATGCTCTTTGTTGTTGTGTCCACAAAGAAGTTGTGTTCAAATCTTTGTGGCCCCATGGACTGCAGCATGCCAGGCCTCCTTGTCCTCCATTTCCTGGAGTGTGCTCAAGTTCATGTCCATTAAGTCGGTGATGCCATCCAACCATCTCATCCTCTGTCATCCCCTTCTCCTCTTGCCCTCAATCTTTCCCAGCATCAAGGTCTTTTCCAGTGAGTCAGTTCTTTGCATCAGGTGGCCAAAGGATTGAAGTTTTGATTTTAGCCTCAGTCCTTCCAATGAATATTCAGGGTTGATTTCCTTGAAGATTGACTGGCTTGATCTCCTTGCAAGCCAAGGGACTCATAAGAGTCTTCTCCAGCGCCACAATTCGAGAGCATCAATTGAATGCTCTGTGGGACTTTAAAAGCCATTTTAATTTTATCAAATGTGATTGTTCTTTTTACCCTTGAATTAGCAAGGAGGGCTGAAAACTTCTACTCAATGCCACAAAACATACAGCCAGGTACACCTTTCAGGTCTTATTAACAATCACTCCAATCATACTCCCACTGTCCTTTCCTACTCTTCAGCCTATGAAAGCAGAGTCTGCAAAAGATAAAATGGGAGAGACTTTTCAGATTATCCACCTGGGAAAGTGTTACCTTTTCCCTGTGAAGGAGAAGTATGCTCCCCCATTGCTATCACCAGTCACATGAAGGAGGCTCCAAGCAAACCCATCTGAGATGATGGGGAGCCTTCAATGGGAAAATACATGCATTTCACTCCCCACCAAATACTTCTACAGGTGATTTTCTCAGATGACTCTGTGACCATCTGAACAGATGAAGTAGAAGATTACAGAGGAGATGGCCTTTGAATTTTAGTATGGGGACACATTAGAGAAGTTTTGTGATTTACACAAAATGAATAGCTGAATCAGAGAAAAAGCTGGTGCTCATCAATGAGTATTTTCTTTCAAACTATCATTGTTAAGACAACATTATTCTTCACTTCAGATCTTTCTTTATCTTTATCATCTTTAGATACTTTATTATCTTTAGATAGTTTATTATTTTAATTCCAGCATCAATAGAATGCTCAGTGACATTTTCCACCTCACGCTTATTCCAGGGTCTACAATGTGGCCCCAAGACAATGGGTTGGCCTTCCTTGTGTTGTGCCCTAAAATTTTCACTCCAAATTACATTGCTTTTGTACTTTAAAATTATTTATTTAGCTATGAATCATGAAAAGATGGTAATTTTATAAAGTCAAAATTACCTTTTACTGCCAGTACAATTAGGACATCAGAGAGTTTTAGTGATCATAGGAGGAAAGATAGAATCAATATATGTTCAGAATATTAAAACTCCACTTTTGTACAAATATTTAGTGTCAACTTCATAGGTGACTATCTAAAAGAGGTCCGAGATCATCAGCTCTGCTTTGGTTGGTGGTCTGCTGAGCCCCTTTAGGGGAACTGGACAGGAGATGCTTCTGAAGTTGGTGGATGCACCATAGAAGGACTGTTGGTCCTTAGGTGGAATTTTTGCCTGTATTCTTCCCAATAGAAGTCTTTCTTTAAAGTTGGCTAGATCATTTCAGTTTCTTTTCGAGGGCCCAAGAGGATTGCTGAATCTTGGTTTTATGCTTTCATTGGCTCATTATTTAGCTTGGATAAATAATAAACTTTTCTCATCTTAAGTAGGAACTCCCTGACACTGTTCATTGGGGCGATTAAGGCAGTTTCCTGAGGGTTTATTTCCTGAGTTGTGGATAGCACTAAGGACAGCAACAATGGGGAGCTGTTATCCATCCCCAAGTCTAAAGGACCAGTTACCAGAACCTAAGACTGCCTTGAAATGTCATCTAGTAAGGGCTGTGGCCTTCAGGGGAGAAATGCATTCACTGTTACCCTGAGGTCCGCGTGGAATGGAGCCAGTGGAGTCATGGTGTCGCTTTTTCAAGACTCCGATTTTTTGATTGCTTCGTATTGACGCAATCCAGCCAGTACCTATATCTGATCCACTAGTCCAGAGAATCCACTAGTTCTGACTCTAAAGGTCAATTCCTAAACTAGACAACAAGCTGAAAAATGGATGTGGAGGTGCAAAGAGAGACTTCCCAGCACAATATTTTTCTTCTATATTGGGATTTATGTGGATCAATAAGTAATAAGTACCATTCAAAGCTAGATGATTATTAGGGATTTTAAAGTGAAATCCAATGTCTCCTGAAATATAGTTTAACTCATACAGACACTTAATATTTTAAGTTGCTTCTTAGAAAAAAGGAGTGGAATAAAATCAATATAGGAAATTCTAGAAGGGGAAGGAGACAACCATATTCAAGGTGCAGAACTCTAGTTAGATTGACCTGGGCTGAGTCTCTCCTGGGACACTTACTACACGTGTGAGCTTGTGTAAATTACTTCACTTCTCCCTGGACCTCAGTTTCCTCATATCAACAGTGTGACTGTTAAGACTATGTACATCATACCTGAGACAAAGTATTATCATTACATTATTGTGTGCTTAGTCACTCAGTTGTGTCCAACACTTTACAACTCTTTGGACTGTAAGCTGCCAGGCTCCCCTGTCCATGGGATATTCCAGGTAAGAATACTGGAATGGGTTGCCATTTCCTTCTCCAAGGGATCAACTCTGCATCTCCTGTGTGTCTCACATTGCAGGAGAATTCTTTACCCACTGAGCCATCAGCATAGATATCTATTACATTATTATTATTATATATTTTATTATAATTATTTATATAACAATAATAATTATATATTAGAATTAAAGTCTGAACTTAACAGGGATAGAATGAAACTCTACTAAGAAATCACTATCTGATAGTAGAATCACTATCTACTAAGGAATAACCACTTAATGGCTCCAAAACAAAATTATGGAAAAACACAATGAGCAGTCATGAGGTTCAACATGCAACTCAAAATTAAACTCCAGGGACTTCCCTGGTGGTCCAGTGGTTAAGACTT